>VZRQ01000142.1:97364-126965 GCA_013397975.1 Machaerirhynchus nigripectus | reverse complement strand
CGGCCCCGGGGGCAGCGCGCAGCTTGCCGGAGCTGATGGTGTGGCGCCGGCAGGTGTCGCGGCTCAGGAGGTGCAGGAAGCGACCCGTGCCCTCCCGCCGAGCGTGCCGAGCGGTGGCAGTGGGCAGAAGCAGCACGAAAAGCAGATCCCTGCCGCTGTCTGTAAGGAAACCGGGACCAAGGGATCACCACCGGGTGACCACACGCACTGCAAAGTGCTTCGGGCTCATTCCTCGTAGTGCTGTAATTGTTCCCGCAGAGGCTCTTTCTGACGCTCTCTGCAGTGCTCCTTCGGCTCGTCGGTGCCTTCGGAATTCTCATCTTGGCCCGCAAAATGGTTGGGCAAGAGCTTGGTCGCGTGTTGGTTTGTTTCCTGTACAAATACAATGAACATATTCCATTTCCTCCTTTGGATCATTAGGTAAAAGAACAAAGAGCTAAAACAGATGCCATCTGTTTGGGGTTTTTTGCTTATTTAGATTTGAAATTTTTGGCTGGTTGGGTTTTTTTAATAATACTAAAGCACAGATTCACAGAATTAGTCAAGTTGGAAGGCCACCACCGTGGATCAGCTGGTCCAGTCTCCCTGCTCAAGCAGGGTCATCCTAGAGCACATGGCACAAGATGCATCCAGGTGGTTCTTAAATATTTCCAGTGAGGGGGACTCCACAGCCTCTCTGGGCAATCTGTTCCAGTGCTCGGTCACCTGCACAATAAAGTTGTTCTTCCTCATATTCAAGTGGAACTTCCAGTGCGTCAGTTTCTGCCCATTGCTTCTTGTCCTATTGTTTGGCACTGATCATTGTTCTGGTGATAGTTTTGATTTTCCATCTAGTTAACCCTCACTCAGTAAAAGGTCATCAAAACCCATTTCTGTTCCTTATGTCATGTGAGATTTGCTTAAAGCTTTAAGACACACATGATCTACTGCTTCTCTCCCACCTACAAGCCTTGTAACCACGTTGTGGAAGGAAATTAGATTGGTTTGATACGATTTGCTTCTTACAATTCCATGAACAGTCCCTATTCACCTAAGTGGTATTATAGAAATAATTCAGATCTTAGCACTTTCAGGTCATTTGTTTGCAAATATAAAATACAGTGTAGACAGTGTCTTTTGTTGGTATCTGTTGCAATCTGTAATGGATCAGAGGATTTTACATCAGTTTAAAGTATTATTGTGATAAATATTTCTTTCACAGCAGAATTTGCATCATTTCAAATGTTGCTTTTTAAATTATATTAAAAGCTCTAATCAAGCACTTTGCTAAACCCCACCATTTCCAAAGGCATATTCTGGTGCTCAGCTACAACACATAAATTACAATGCTAAAAATAATTCTTTTTTCCTATTCTTGAAGTGATTCTCATTCAACTTACAGTTTTGATGTACCCACATGAGCATATTTTGCACAACTAACACAGACACCTGAAGAAGTCAAATCATTTCCCAATAATTTACCCTACTGTCAAACCAAACTGGAAAAGAGTACTGAAAACTAACAAGCCACTTTGATGTGAAACTGTGATATAGATGTGCCTCCAGGGGTTTTTTTCACCGCCTCTGGAAAGCCTGTTACTTTTTTCATTGCAGGAAATTTGCATAATTGGTTTTTCTACCTTGAGCAGTTGGAGGCAGTGTTAAAGTGCAAAATACTGTGCATGCCCCGTCAATGGAATCGGTACTGTGGGGTCACAGGTAGGCACACACTTGAGGTGTGCTTCCCTTAAAAGTCTTTACAAAGAAAAGAACATGGCGAAAATGTATGATACACTTCTTCATTTTGAGAGTAGCTCCAACACTGACGAGAATAATACTCAAATATTTTTGCGGGGTTTTGTAAAGCTGATCTAGCACAAACTAAAATTGAGCTAACAGTCCTCAATATTTTTAGTTTTAATAATTTCTTTTAGCACTGGTTTGTTAACTACCCTGTTAGTAGGGTAGCTAACATGGCAGTAGGTTGTATTGAATATGAATATGAAAAGTAGTATTTGGCCACTAGAAAGGGAATCAATTTGCTCACCAATATAGCAGACATTTCCAAAATGCCTTGACTTTTGTGGAATACACTGCAATTTGATTGAGTAGTATTTCTATCTCTACTAATTGTGATGACAGTTTTATGGATTGTACACTTCTCACAATTGCTCTTGGCTTTCTATTTATATTTTAACATTTGAAAATATTGTTCTATGTTGTTTGCCTGATGTATTATCACAGTCCACATACCGTGTTAAAATATGTGTCTAGGAAAATGCAACCAAAAATTAATAAAATTTTTACTGCTGGACTTGAGTCTTGATGGAAACTACAGGTAATCTCAGTATCTTTCAAAAAATTCCACTTTGGACTTTTCAAAAGTTTAACAAAATGAAAGACACAATATTTAATTTTAATGCAAATTGATAATATTTTCTCTAAGTAAATATAGGGAAATGTTTCATAGACTCTAAATTACTATTCAGCCTGAGCAATAATATGATAAAAATAGAACTGATTTTTGTCTGAGATTAGATTGTCTTGTATTTAAATATATTCTTTCTCTACCCAAAATCAATTAAGGGTATCCAGGTATAGCTAGGAAAGATTTCTTGCCAAAATAACTCCAAAATTTAAAAATGAAATAACATTTGAAAAATGACTTGGTAAATAATAAGGTTGGTTTTTGTGCAGTAGGGTGTAAGTAGCTTAAAAAAAAAAAGAGTATCCATTCTCATTTCTGGGTGTCTGCATGGTACCACATTAATAATATAGTTACTGCAAACTCTTTCTCATGTAAGCCATTTATTTCAGTCCCAATTTGAACTAGAAATTATATTAAAGAATGGCAAAAGAAATATTCTTCACAACCAAGGGGTCATTTTAGCTTCATGACCAGGCCTGCAATCTTTGGCCACAGAAGTATACCCCTGCATACTAGGATGAGCATGTGTGGCATGGGAGTCTCAAATCCTGGGGTTTTTTCCCCCCTGGCTGGTTGACCAGCCCACACCTTTAAGATAAATAAGGTTAAAATTATGCTTTTTATCTTTTTTTGTTACGTGGTGATAATTACTTGGTTCAGGGTTCTGCCCTGGCTAGTGAGCCTCGGGTTCTTAGCATTACCTCTTGGCTCAGCTCTTGCACTGTGTCTCAGGGTAGCTGCCACCTCCTCCCTTTGGCAGCTCTGAGACCATGCTAGAGCTGCTCTCGTGCTCCTGCCAAAACAGCATTCTCCTGTGGGGCTGACAAACTATATCAGGCTGCAAAATAATCCAGGACAAAATGCCTAACAGTACGAGTTCATTGTTTTATCTTTGCTATGCTCCTCATGGAAGTTAAAGCAACTTCCAGGTTGCTTTACTTAATGCTGAGACATTGATCTGGTCCTACACAGACCAGCATCAGCTTGGCAGAGCTTGTACACAGGGGCACGGTGGCATACCTGGGCATCACAGGCTCCAGATATATCAATAAGGCACATCTCAAAAATGTGCAAATACAGAATTTCAGGCATTAGAGGAGTAAACAACTGCAGGCGTATGTGAGGAGAGTCCTTCTGTGTCGCGGTACTACCTCTCTGTCATTCACTGGAATTTCTCTTCTGAAGACTTTTTCCTGCTAGGCTTAAGACACCAAGGTCAACATCAATGATATGGACGCAGTTATGCCCACTTGTTGCAAAGTAAATTTAGCTCAAGGGATTTTAATAGATTCTGATTTCAAATATCCATTCAAAACAAGGCAGGTTTACCTGAGTTTTCATGTAGAATATTACCTTAAGAAGAAATTTCTGTTTATTATATATGGCAGTACTTGAAAATGCAAAACCTTTAACAAGCACAAAGAAAACACACAAGAAACAATAACAATTTATTATTTTTTCTTTATCATGTGTATTAGTATTTCCAATAAATATAAGAGCACATAAATAGCTTCATCTGATGAGAAAGCTTTGCCAGATCTTGAACTGAAAAAGAAATTGTTTGCTTTCATTCAGTTTCATTAAATGAGGAAGAAGGTCTCGAAGAATTGAGACCAATTTAGTTTGTATATTGCTGTCCTGTGGAATTTTAAACAGTGCAGTCCTTCACAGTCAAGAAGAGATGAAAACCTTATTTAAATTGTCACCAGCCTCTTCTGAAGTCAGTCATCAAGTTCTTCAGGTTAATATTGCTTTCTATAGTAACAGTCACATCACAGTGAGGATGCAGTTTATATTACAGCAATTTTTCCAACCTTAAGGAAGTGGTGCAGAAAATTAAAGGATTTATTTTGTTGAATATGCCCTTCTGCAAGAAAGCCACATAATTTTTCTTAGGTACCTTACATATATAGGTATTCCTTGCATGAATGGAATTAACACAAATTAACAGTATTTCCATACCTGAAGATAAAAACAAAGGTTTTGAAACTATTCCTAATCTCTGCCATATAATTTACAAGCATTGAAGAAGACTGGCATTTTCTTTCTTTTCTTCTTTCCTATCTTTTTTTTTTCTTTTTTTCAGTAATGGAGATAAATTGTAATTACAAGAGTCTCAGGGGCAGAAAGAGTCCTTTTGGTTTAGACAGTCTACAAATACAGGGAAAAAAAAAAAAGATGGTGACTGTCCTAAAAGCTTCAGTAAACAATTTGACACTACAGATCTGAGTCACAATGATATTCACAGTTTCAGTGTCTGAAATTATTTTAATTCTGCTCTTCATTAATTTTCTCAGTAAAAAGCTTGTTTTACAGGAAGCATTTTTGTTAATATCAGAACCCTGATCCTAAACAAGTTTTATGTAGCAAATTAATCTTATTTAATCAATTATGCTGATTGAAACATTACATCAAATTTTACTGGTTTTTGTGCTTAGCAATTACTTTTAAAATCTGGTTAATGTTCTAAACCAGTTCAGTTTTGCTCCGTAGCCATTCAATACTTATCTCACAAATCCCTGCAGTAGCAGTGCAAGGTATTCCAGAGGGCACCGATAAACTTTGGGGATGTGTGGACCATTTACACAATTATGACAACATGACACAACTATAGCAATATGCTCCAGAGGTTGGTGTGCAAGGACTAATCTCTGCTGAAAATAACTGTGATCCAGGAACACTTCTCGTGTCAGTGCACCCTGTATGAAGCATGGTCATGTAGAACTGCGGGGCACTCTATCACTGTGAAGCTGGAGCACTGATTCTTGGAACACAATCCTCTGGTTAATCCTCAGCTGTGAATGTAAGCAACTCTTCAAGGTTTTACACTGAGCCAGAGGTTCTTAACTGGTTCTTAACTGCTGAACCAGGAACAGAATTTTTTTCTTAGTGAGCAAGCCCTGGCCAAAACTATGTCAGGGAGTAAAGATGAGTTGCAATGGCCAAGAATATTTCTTCGTATTGATTCCTAGTACAGATGTAGCCTAGAGGTTCACCTGAAATTGAGCTGAGTCATTCTCCAAGCTCCAGAGTGCATTAGTTAGATCTGTGTTTTCTGCAACAGGAGCTAAAATTTGCCATATTTGTGCTGGAATTTATTTGTGGGCACCAAAATGAAGGATTTTTAAATCTGGATGTGGTCCTCACTGTGACTGTTACTATGAAGACATAATTATTTTTTGTCCTGTGGGCAACAGAATATCCAAGGAAAGATTAAACATCTGTAATTTATATTAAAATGTCCTAAATTATGGCATAATTGTTTTATTCTGTTAATCATAAAAATGTAACCCTCCAGCAGTTCCAAGAATTATCTGTGAAATAAAAAGCTATGTAAGAAAAAGTTATACCAAATACTATTTTTCTGTTCTTTTATAACATCTGATATTGAAGATAAAGTGTTTTGCTTCCACTCTGTAGCAGCAATTTAGCCTCTTTTGTAAAAGAAAGAAACTGTGACTTTTTGGCAGCTTAAAAAAAACATAAACCAGTGAAACCATAATAATATATTAATATACCAATAAAACCAATAAAATATACCAATAAACCAAAAAAACCATAAACCAAAAAGATGTGAAAAAATCCTATCATTGCATTGCTTCTGAGGTATCTAATAATACACTAGTAGTATCATTCTAAATGAGTTCAGAAACATGCATTTAAAAAATTGGTGCTTTGAAAAAGTGTGAAAATTAAAAATTAAAAACCAATTTTTGACACTGCTCTTTCAAACATGTTAATCTACACTGGAAGTTGTAGCAAGAAGCCACATCATTTCTTGACATGTTTATTATCTTACCTGACTTCATGAATATTCATTAGAATTTACAGTCTTTTATTATTTAGCTCACTGTATTAAATATTTGCTTTTTCCCCCCAGGATGACCTTCTATGTATGTGGGTTAAAATAATGAAAGGATCATATATATATATATATATTGTATTACTGAAACAAACCATCAAAAACCAAAGGCTGATGGTAAATGAAAGTCTTACCGTTGCCATTTGTTCCAAGGGAAATGAGTTCCCAAAATATAAGTTTAAGAAAAGCCCACAGATCAACATCACTGTATCAGTATATGATGCTGTACTATGGTGAAGTGAGGTACCAATTTGTGTTGTAATGCAATATTCTTTCACTGAAGGGAATAAAATGCCAAAATCTGTCAACCTTGCATGGCTCACTGTGCTCTGGAAATCTTGTTGAATTATGCTGTGGAAGAGGTTGCTGTGTTTTGGAAACAGCTCCAACAACCAAAAAATGGCAGACCAAGCATATAATTGGTGCCTCCTCAAACTCAGGAGTTTTATCATGATGCATGGCAAATAGCAGTTGAGATGACTTCAGAGGTTTGCCATTCAGAGAATTTCCTAATAACCTATCATTTGTGTGCATGCTTCCCTGACTAGCTAAGGATCAGTGTGCCTGGGGGGAAAAAATGATAGGAGCTGTGACTCAAGGAGAAAGCTTTTGGCCTGAAGCTGTGGTGAGTTTTACTTTGAAAGTCATCCATATAAATGCAAAAAAATGACATGCAGCCTTATTATGCCTGCATACTCAACAGTAACTGGAGGCAAGGACTCCTCCAGGTCCAGACAGAAAAAATGACTCGTACTGTTTGTGAAAGGAACAGAAAAAGCCACATCTCATTTCATGTCCATGTTTAATAACATGAGGCTTTATGCCAATATTCTGATGTTACACATGGCATCTATTGAAAACATGGAAGCTCAGGTTTCAGCTCCTAGAAGACACTGATGCATTTTGGCCATAGCAACATCCTCATACTATCATCAAAAATTCTCACTGAAGATTAAAAAATGGGATTAAGTAACACAACCACATTCTGTAGTACTAATTGCTATTGCAGAAGTGTTTATAAGGTGAAGAGAGCAGTGATGCAGCAGTACTTGGGCAGGACAACAGACTTTAATTCTTCAACATGGCAGGGGCAGTGGAGTATCCACCTTGGATGCAGCAGATCAACCCTGATGGTAGGAAAATAAAGAATGTAGGAGCTGTGCTCCACTGTGCCTGTTCTAAATACCTCCGCCATCAGGAGGAACCCAATTTGCAACACCCATCTTCATCAGCCAGGCATGGGTTAGCTCAGGGGCTTGAAGCAAACCAGACCGCCACCTGCCAGAGCAGCACCAGGCTCTGAACTCATGTATGGTCGGCAGCTCCACACAGAGCACAAGAAGCTGAAGCTGACTTTCACTGGTCAAGGGTGGCCTGGGTGGCCCTACTGAGCTTGCTCAGGGATGGCAAACAGCCTGTACAGCTGCTGACTGTCACTGAGCTCTATTACTCCTGGCCTCTTTGCTCCTGGCCCTCTGACCATAAGGTTATCATTTTCTAGCTTGGTGCTCGGTGCTTCTTCTCCCACCATTTAGTCAGTACTGTCCTGCACCCAAGTTGTTTTCATGTGCTCCTGCTGTGTAGAACCCAGATCCCAAACTCGGGAGACCAGGGAAGCAAGTATATTTGGATACACTTGCAGGGATCAACCTGGATCCTGCAATACCACGCCTAATGGTAAAGCAGAAGACTGCTGACCTTTGAGGGACTCCCCATGGAGTCAGCTTTATACTCTGTACAGCCTCCCTCCAAATTCCAGAATTAAGAGTGTGGTGTTGAAACTCAAGGTTGGCTCTGCACAAGGAGAATTTGGGCATATGGGATTAGCTCAATTCCGTGAAAAAAAAAAACAAACCCACATTGCTTCTAACCAGTCCGCACTGTTACAGTGAGACCCCCTGGTACGTGCTGCAGGTAGGCCACGCCCACTGCTCTGTTGATTCCACTGGAGCATGATACAGAAGTCCTTTTAACATTAATGCCTGTCAGTCATACAGACAAAGATGTGGTTCAGGAGACACCCAAGCAGGAAAAAATAGAGTAGCTAAATGTCACAGGCAAATGAACATGCCCAGCACCCAACACGAAAGAAACTGACTAATAGTGTTCTTACTTCCTTTAGGCATCTACAGTAAGCAAGCAGATTGTGTGTCTTCTATCTAGCTACATTTTTTCCTCTAACAGATCCAAATTTCTGCTTCTCACAATAAAAAACAGTAATTGTATCTGACACAGCTTTCACACTAAATCTGTTTTTTTCTCAGGAATTTAATTAACTTTTGATTGCTATAACACATTTCAGTGTCTGTTTTGTAATTCTATGAAGGACTAAACAAAACACTAATCTATTTTTAATAGCAAATTTAATTTTTGTTGCTTTCTTTAAACACAGATAAAATCAACTGCTCAAATCACAGAACTGTACTTCCACAACAGGAATACCAGCCTTCACTGCAAAGAATTCTGACATTTGTGGGGACACTAAATTGGCTCTGCTGGAAGAGCTAAAGAGGTGGACCAACTCTTATGCTACAGAACTGGAGCTGCAGAAGCCATGACCTACCTCAGAGGTATGGTGCAAAGCACAAAGATCAAAACCACATCTTCCTCTCAATCGTCTTCCCCCAGAAGTCTGCAGTAGTTCTTTTGAATGCTAAACAGACCTGGGGGGCAGTTTGGAAGGCAAAGTGGATGATAGTCTTCACTCTGTGTCTTCTCTGGAAGAGCTGTTTCTGGTAGCTCTGCACAGGCATTGTGTAGTAATTGTGCTCTTTGACTGACAGGACTGCTCATTTTTGCTGTCTGGCTTCTACTAGGGAAATTCTTCATGCCCTCTTTGCTTTCTTATTTAAATACCTCTGGAGGAAGGAGGATGATAGTTGGGAGGCAGACATACTCCTGACCTCTGGACAGTACTTTGAATAAGTCGGTACTAAATACAGTCATCATAACGTGTCTTAGACTGTAAAAGTGTTCTAACACCAACAGCTAATCCTCTGCACCCACACTACTGTTGAGCAGGACCTTGTCTCTTCCAGCTAATCAGCATTTCAGCTAACATATCTGAGGCTGCAGTAAGCTAAACTGGGTCTTGAACTAGACTGAGAAATAGGCTACAAAAAATAATCACCAAATATAAGAGCCAGAGAACCTGTTTGGGCTATTTGTGATAAGGCAACTAGCTCAAAAAGAGAAACAAAATAAACTGGGAGAAAAAGAGAAGAAAAAGAGGTCACCCTCCAACAGAAAGCAAAGGACTCGACTCAGTTCAAGATGTACAATCATAAACATCACTTCAAAAACAAATCACACTAACATTCTGAGCTGTCCTGTGGCAGGTTAAACATCTTGGACCAAAGATATGCAATATCTTTTTTGTTTTCTTTGAGGGACTGACCTGTTGTTTCAGCATGGCCAAATTAAAATTGTATTTTATTTGAACATTAATCCCAGTTTACAAATTATTTTGTGGAAATATCTTTACCTTGTGACGGAAATTTGCAATTCATTGTTGCAAATTCCACTTTCCAGGCTATTCTCTGATGAGAAGTCTTTTTACAGCAATCTTTAACAGCTGGCAGAAGGACATCCATCGGTTCTGTCTCACCCTTCACACCAGCTGTGGCCCCCATCCACTATTCTTTACTAAATGATTCCAAGCGATTGAACTTTTTTGGTTTGGGTTTGGGTTTTTTTGTTTTAAATTTGTATGCACGGGAAGCGTTCCAAATTTGGCAATGGAGAAAATGAAATGTTGAAATCTAATTATTTGCTTGACACTCTGGAGACTTTCAGCTACATCTGTCCCAAAAGGGGTAGTTCTACCAAGATATAACCCTTGCCAACAACCTACTGTATAGTTTCTCTTCAAAACAGATAGGGGCAGCTCTGTCGATGTGATAGTTGTATGAAAGACCACTGATCATATTTCAGACGCCACAGACAAAGGAAAAACATCCCAGATACATCTTGTCCCTTCAAAGGTCCAGTCAACTCCTGCCCCTGCCAAATGATACGCAACACCAAACTTGATAGCAACAACAAGAGAAACCTCAAAAAAAACATCCCTAGGGAAGAATTCAACCACTTGAGATCATTTTGGTACTGAAAGACAAGGAGAAAGTCAAGTCCCTGCACAGGCAGGGACCTTCCAGCATCCACCCACCTCTTGACAAAAGGATTTGTTCCAAATATGCATAGAATCACAGAATCACAGTATACGCTGAGTTGGAAGGGACCCATCAGGATCTTCAAATCCAACTCCTGGCCCTGCACAGGACACCTCAAGAATCATACCATGTGCCTGAGAGTGTTGTCCAAACACTTCCTGAACTCAGACACACGACCATTCCCACAAAGGGTAAGGAAAAACATATGTCTGCTGCAATTTGTGAGACTGCAAACTGCCCCTCTGAAAGAGAAATGATCTGAAAATAACCAGAAACGTCTTATGGGTACCATTCTTAAAATACCTACTTTCTGATCCAGTGACAACAATCAGAGAAGATACAGGAAATATTCTGGGACAACTGTCAAATCCAAAACATACAGAAAAATGTCTTTATGCAGTCCTGATAAAAATACCAATATATTCTATGCATGGCTATATTCTTTAGATGTCAGGAGGTGTTTTTTTCTATATAAAACCCACAGTCAGATCCAAATCCATGCCTGAAATTTATCCAACAAATTTACTATCATTCTTTGGCATAAAAAGAGAGGCCCTTAATCTAACAATAGCCCAGCAAGATTAAAGAAATTCAAGGTGCAACAGAATTATTTGGCTTCCCAAGGAAAATACGACATAATTCCACCAAGAATCTATAAATAAACAATGATGTCATACTAATTTTTCTATGCAATGTTTCACAGGCATTTGTATTGAAACTTGCATATGAATAAATGTTCTCCATCATATCCTGGTATAAATAATGGCACAACACCAAATAGCAATCAATATCCTTATATATTAATATCCCTCTATAATCTGCTTATTATAATTTGCTCAGACTGTAGCAAAATCCATTTTCCTTAACAATCAATTTCTATCACAAATATATGTGGAAATCCCTCTCATTTTAAATGGATTTCTACCTCATTAAACTCTTCTTAATGAGTCTGGGGATACAGCTTTCAAGTAAATGAACAGAAGGTATTTTAAATAAAATTAGCTGAGTTTAAATAAAAACATCTCGTATTTTACAATACCCTACAGCTAGCAAAAATGAGCTACTTCATACACTAACCACCTAGTGCAATTTCCTGTTATTCCATGAAGGTTTGCTTTGGGAAGAGCAAACTTATTGAACACACATCAAGAATCTTCTTTTAAAATGATGGACAGAAGCCAAATATATCCCTACGTGTAACATTGATTATTCAGAAGTGCATATTGGCCCTTGCTGTTCAATAGGGATCTTTGGTAATCCTACTCTATGATGTGAGTGCAGGTACTAAAATTCAGTTTCTTACTCACACTGCTATATATTAATTCTTTTATTTTTAAACACAGTTGTAAAAATAAAATCTTTGGTCATAAAATGAATTTGGAGGGAGATACTAAATTCCACATCATACTATCCTGACTTCAGTGAAGGCAGTATTGTTCAAAACTTGTCTCTGTCAGAATTCGCATATGGGAGAGAGACACAACTCTTCCAGTTTTGGAGCTGTTCAAGGAGTATCAGGGCATGTAGCCAAAAACCTGGAAGATAATAAAAGAAACACGTGCAATACTTCTAACTTTTCCCATTAGCAGTGGGATCTCATCTCCAAACTATGCACTTCTTTCTCCCAGATGCTTTGCATCACTAGCTATCCAGATGCCTCCTAACTGCGTTTTCTGTTCCCTCTGCTCCACTGCAGTATCACTGAAGAGAAATGCTCCAACTTGACAGACTGACCTCAGCAACCTGAAACACAAACTGAGTCATGAACAAAAGAAATAAAAAACTATATTCAGATTGTCTTTTTCATGCATAAACTATACAGCATTCTGCTCTTATCACAAGCATGTAACATCTCCCCACCAGAGGACAAAGAGATCTTCCATTTCCCATCAAAATAAGAAACCAAAGCCTGCCTCCTGCTAGCTAGTAGAGCATCGGTAAGTAGAGCTGTAGAAATACTTGGTTTAAATCTGTTCCATGGCTTGTATTCAGCCCCGTCCATAGAGAGGACAGAGCAGAAGCCCAGTTTTAACATCTGCACAAGGTCCTCGCCTCACAGTCCCCGCCGCCCGTGACCCGCGGGCTGCAGCCGGTGCCGGTGCCGGAAAGGCGTGACCCGGCCCCGCCCTCGGCGCTGCGGGCCCGCCATGGCGGCGGTGCGGGCTCGGGCCGTGCTGCAGCAGAGTGTGTCCGCCCGGCTGCAGGTGCGGCCGCCCGAGCGCGGCTCCGAGGCCCAGTGGGTGGAGGTAACGTGGGCCGCGGGCTGCCGGCTGCCCTGCACCTCGGCATCACCTCTTCTCCCCGCCGAGCGGGGCCGCTCGGGGCGGACAGCGGGAAAGCGCTTCGTCCCCTGCGCGCGTGCGCCGGCGGGGAGAGGGTGGGCATTTAAGCATTTGAGGGGAACGCTGTCTCCTCCTTTTCCAGGCTAGGCTGCGTTTCAGGCACTTTTTCAACCTCATCTCTCGTTTCCACTCCAGAGCCCTCTCCTCGCCCCCTGGTTATCACCACGGTCAGTCCCTTCGGCAAAGGGACAAGCAGCAGGAGGCCGAGGTCGGCGCACAGCGTTTTCTCTCTGCTGCTCTGTCTCTATCCCTGTGCTCCACAGAGCCCTTCGCAGGCAGTAGTCCCTTCAGGAGCATGACTGCTCCACGACCAAACACTTCTCTTCTAACTCTGTTGTACGCTACAGCCTTGGCTGGTGGGCTCAGCTGTCGGCTTTGTTTGTTGTGTGGTAGTTAACTTGGAGAAGAGAGGCCAGGTCGGGCAATGGACTATGGCAGCAGTAGTTCTAATCTTATTTGTTGTTTTTTTCCCAGGACACTTAACTGAAAATGAAATTTAGCGTGCAGACCACTACACAGGTTGAGGAAAACATTGTATTTTCCCCTTTTCCTCCCACAGTCTTCTGCTGGGAGAGGTAGTTAGGTCTGCAGACTCTTTGGTCGCTGTGCTGTGCATACCCCCCAGGGCTCTTTACCAAAGCATGAAGGCTGCCCTTTGGAATGCGCTGTCCTGCTGTAGTTGTCACTGCTTCTGAGTTACCTACACTAGAATAACTCATTTCTGCCGTTGTCAGCTATTTACCCCATGTGTGTTTTTGGTTTTATCTTTTGTCCTTTTTAAAGACTGTTACAACAGAAGAGGCTTAATATGGTCACTTGCATAAATTTTAAAAAGTAAAAATTCTAGCATGTTTAAAGGGTTTATTCAACACATCTGAAGAGAGTTCACTATTTGCCTTTCACATTATCCTTAAAACATCTCTCTCCTTGTTCAGAGGGGGCAGGTGGATCCCGCAGATCTAGTTTCTGCAGCATGGTCTGGGAAGCCAGAATGTTTTACTGGGAGGAAATAGGTGTCATCTCACGGATACTATGTTTCACAGATGCAGTGCGTCTGCGTGTATTGTATTATTAGCCTCTCAGTATAAGTTT
Source organism: Machaerirhynchus nigripectus (assembly GCA_013397975.1). NCBI lineage: Eukaryota > Metazoa > Chordata > Aves > Passeriformes > Dicruridae > Machaerirhynchus > Machaerirhynchus nigripectus. Next base: position 113,093 of record VZRQ01000142.1, on the reverse strand, counting down.
AATTGTAATAAAATTTGCTTAGCCCAGCATAAATTAACTATAGGAGAAATAACCTATTTCTAGCTTGCTAATTACAGAAGTAATTGTAGATCTAGTGAAGAAAAGCAAAAATGTAATTTTGCTGTCTTTCTTTTAAACTTTCTTAAAAGGTACATGTTGTGATTGAGAGATACAAATAACTTTGCTACAAGGAGGTTATGCAGTTTTTCTAATTTGTTTTTAACATATTAAGCAAAATCACTAGGAAAGTAATAGATAGCACTAAAGGAATCTGAAAGAGATTTGGGTGGTCTCCAGCAGATGTATTTCAGACATGAACCTTACTAATATTTGTCATGGGTACTTAGGAATCGTTACAGGTACCTGGGCCTTTTTAAGAGAAGTCTGTTTTAACAAGACCTAGTCACCATGCAGAAATAAAAGCCTATGGGAAGTACATATTTTCTCTAGTATGACTACTTTAGAGGTCATTGGAAGGAAATTTTGCTGCTGACATTTTCTGTTAGGATAATTTTACTCCCTATGTATGCATGTCAACGCAAAACCACAAAAATAAAAAATACAGACCTCATCAACTATTATTTACATCAACCAGTGTGTTCCTGATGTTTTATGACCACTTAAAAGTAGGTCCTCACCTTGAGACATTTCTAGCTTACTATAAATGGCATATTAAGTAGGTGACTTTGAATAGCTTCTGAGCTGTAAGAGAGCCCTGTAGGTACTTAGGAACTTCAGAGCAGATGTTCTTTATCTGCAAAAAGGTTAGGAGTGTACTTTATACTTATACATGAACCTCTGCCTTCACTGTGTTTTCATGATCGAGTTTTTTGGCCTGTTGAGGGTTATTTGGCATAGGATGTCTTGTTTATGGAGAATTTTGGTTATACACCCTCCATAAAATGTTTATTTATACAGAAAAATAGGAAGAAATAAAAGGAATTGTTCTTCTAAAGGTAGGGGTGAAATAAAGTGAGTTTTGGTGTATTTCATAACTGTGGAGAAAAGAAACATAATATGAATATTCAGCTAAAAAGTATAAGTGCCTACACTTTATGCAAGGAGAACTATCTTTTCCTTATCTTATTTCCATTGACTTGTTTTCTGGTTACAATTGCAAAAAGAGGTGCAAGGTACCAGGCACAGACTTGCTCTGTGACCTGTGGCAGATGATGTAATCTCTCTTTGCTGCACTGAATATAAAAAATATGAAGAAATCTTCCCAGAGGGTAGTAAATCTGAACTTGAAATGGAAATGTCACAGAATAATTTATGTAAATTAGTTTCACAAACTGACTTTCTAAGAATTACAAAGTATCTCTCTTTTTATTATCCATTCCAATTTCCTGGGGAAAAACTAGTACAAGGTAGACTTAAGATAATATATTGCGGAATATATTTCAGTTTTGCTAATGAAATCCTAAAAAATACAGATGAATGTACTTAATAAGGAAGGTGAGGAAGGAGTCAGTTATTTGTTTTTTCCTGCAAAACAGCTAAAAAGCAGCATTTGGAGGCAGTGTTGCTAAGGCTGTCTGTGGGGCTTTAGGGCTGGGTACTTCAGCCCTTCATGATGCAGGTTACCTGATCTGATGATTACTTATGACAGTTGTATAATAAATGCCAGTGTTGCACAGTATCTTGTTTTGCTAGTTTATTTTTGTAGGCATTTTACTGTTAACAGTAGATCCACATAGAGCACAGCTTTCCTGTCCAACTGCCTGCCTGTCACTGGGTAGGTTCCTTGCAGTGGCTGTTTGCACATCAACATGTTGAGTTTATGGTCTTCTTTATTTGTGTTATTTTGGTCGAATTTTTGTGCATTAAATATAGATCTGAGGAGTAGTCAACTAGACTTCGATAGGTTAGAGACGACCTGCAGCAATGGCAATGGTTTTGCTTTGGTTCAAAAGGTTTACACATTACGTTAACAAGGAGCACAAGTCTTAGGACACCTGGAACACTGATAGAAGGTCAGATTGACATATGTTATTACTAGGTTTGGTCTTGTAATTGCATTCAGTTTTACATCTTCTATTCAATTAAGAAAACTAAAGAACAAAGTAAGACTTAACAGGGAGTTGAAACATGGCTGCACATGTTGAACCACACTTTTCAGTCATAGTTTAAACTATTTGTAAGTTTCAGCTTACAAATAGTTGCATAGTTTTCAACTACATCATGGTTGTAAAGTGTTCTAGAAGACCATAAACATGCAGTATAAGTAGAAGCATCCTCTATCAGCTTTGACTTGTCTCTGAATTAATTGTTTTCTCATTTAACCTTCTGCCCCTCTAATTTTCTTCAATATGCATGTCTCATCTTGTGATAAATAGTTTATTCAAAAACAGATATCAAATAAGGACAGAGGCTGGAAAAATCATGAATTATTTTACTTTATCTAGTCTGGCCTTAGGACTTGCAAGGGTCACTTTTTTTTTTTTTTGGTGTCTTTAAATAAGCTGCTAGCAGATTATCATTACTGCTGTGAGACTGTGCAAAAAAAAGACTGTTACAAGTCTCAGAATTAAAATGATTTTCTGTGATGTGTGTTGTATCACAGAGTCACTTACTTCTAATGCTGGGGTTAGACCAATAGCTAGACCAAATGTATTTGGCCTATTTTATCAAAAATATTTTTATTAGTAGCTATTTGTGCATTGTTGTTACCCATTAATATCCTGACACCAGTCTGTTTCTGGAATAAATATTTAGCTAAACGTGTAAGGATATCTAATGTTTGGCAGTCTGCATTTCTCTCCCTTATTTGAACAGATTATTTGAAATGTCATTTGAGGTTCTGGCCATCAAATTTCTCACAGTGTTTATGAAATATGATAGTCTTTTGGGAATCTTTATAATATTCTGCACTGGTCAAAATGAGTTTTGAAAGGAGCCATTTCAAGAATTTGAAAGTTCCCAGCATGTGACATTTTGGCTACAGAGAGCATTCTCTTTTTTCAGAAGTTAGTCACTAGAGAAATAGTTGAGAAGGCATAGCTTTTCTCAGTCATTGCCTTGAGCATTTTGTATAATCTCTGCAATAACAAGGGGACAAAATCTCTTGTGTATAGCTAAGATTTCTTCACCAAAAACCTTTATAATTTAAAGAAAAGGGGAAAAAATAGAGGAAAAAATTTTTGAAGTATTTTTTAGAAACTATTCACATTTTCGATCCTTTTGCTTTGATAACATTGATATTAGTAACTCCTTCCTGTCCAAATTTATTTAACATCTCTTCAGTGGTATTTCACAAGTTGACATTTGTTTCCTCCAACAAAATTAAAAAGATACTTATTCTTGACAAAGCTGCAGGGAGAAATACCTATTTCTTTATATACTGTCTGCCTGTGGATACTCTGGGTTTTTTCCCAAAGAAGTTAAGCCATTCAGGTATATTTGTGCATGAGACGTAATTGCTGCTGGCTGTAGAGCCTATCAGTTTGGCTTAGTAAAGCATGGGTTGTTGCACATGCATTCCTCATGGACTAACTAAGTGATCAGAAAAGCTACACAGACGTTTTCTTGTGCTTTCTCCTCAGTATAGGCCTAATTCTTCCCTCAAATGCATAGTTCTTACAAGTAGTCTCCCTGAATCTGAAGAAGTGGCATATCCTTTATTCTATACCAATCAGGTGAAAGGTTCCATTTCGCCAGTTAGATTTTATCCACGCTGATAAACAGTATTTTGAACAACTTTATAATATTCTGAACAACTTCACTGTTGTTTGTCATCATCTTTAAATATTTAATAACCCAACTCTGTGTTTTTTTCAAAATTAAATTGTACTAGATTACTTTCAACATCAAAATAAAATTCAGGTCTTTGACAAGTTCTGTGGTGTTTGTCATGTTTCATAACTGGAAATGTACTCAGTGCTATGGTTTGGTTTAGTTTAGTTTAGTTGAGGTGTTGGGGCATGGGTTGGACTCAATGACGTTGAAGGTCTCTTCCAAACTGGCAATTCTGTGATTCTGTGATTCTGTGATATAATTCACCCTGAAAATTATTTTAGCTGTACATTTGATAGGAAAAAAGCTTAAATTGTTTCTTATGCTGGATTTAAATATGCTACTTTCATCTTGTCGTCTCATCTATGTTAATACTGTACACTCTACATTCCAACTAAATTTGGCTTCACATGGAGCTAATAAATTGTCTTAATTGTATGTAGAAGCATTGTGCAGATAATCAGTATATATCTTACAAGCTTCCACAGTGTGGCATGTAAACTTCGTGTCTGAAGCTATACTAAATAGCTAAAACTACTCTTTGAACCTTTGTCTGTTACATCATTTTGTCATTTTTGATACCAGTTTTAATGATAAGCATGCATAGTAGATAATAAAAAACATTGACGTTGTTTTCTGTAATGTTTTGTAGATCCAGAGAGGGCTTGTTATCTACATATGCTTCTTCAAAGGTGCTGATGAGGATCTCATCCCCAAAATTGGTATGATATAATCCTTATAAATTATTGTGTTTTGAAAAGGAAGAAAAGGAAGTTGAGACAGAGAAGGTAGCAACCATTTGGAAAGCCATGAGATGGCATCATTCTAAATCAATCACCTGGCTGAAAGAACAGTTTGGTCTGTCTGGTTTCTTACGACAGTTGTCCATGCCTCTTTCTCTGCCTGTTCATGACCAGCCTAGAAAACCAAATTCCCTGATAACATTCTAGCAAAGGAGAAAATGCTGCACCTGCTATTTAACATATTACATGTGTCGGGCAACAGGTTCAGTCCAGGACAGGACTGAATTTCAAATAGTTCGTGGTTTGATTTGCTAAGTATTTTAACACTGATCTCACTGTATGTGCAGGATATTTTAAATTATAGCCAGTAGAGGGAGATGTGTGGATAGTGAAGCAGTGTCTTTCCCATCTCACTGGTACTTCACATACACTGTTAGCATGTGCAGTTTTCTGATTCAGAAGCTATAACAGCAACGTCTGCAATTCTTGTCTTCTTCTCCACATGCACTTTAACATTTATATTGAAGTTATTGAAGTGGAGAAGATGCTGTGGATAAGGTCAAATAGTAGCAATTTCTGTCTTCATCCAGTGCTGTTTTGGCTTGGTTTGTTTGTTTGTTTGTTGTGTTTGTTTTTTTTTTTTCCATTTATGTCATTTCTTCTCCATCCTTTCCTCCATCAGTAGCACTGGATCCCCTGGGAAATTCTGTGATACCACATATTCCAGATAAAAGTGCCCCTTTTCTGTGGCTGGCTGATACGAGTGATTTGGCTAAATGTTGTGTAACAATAGTCTATTTCAGGCTACTGGCTGGGACCAGCATTGCGCAAGTACAGGCGCTATTGAAAATGCTGAGAGCAGCTCCTGGGGGGTTCTCTCTTGATGTTGGAGAGCACAGTCCTTCTGTGATGCTAAATATTTAAATCTATGATATGAAAATTTATTTTGTGCTTGTGAGAGTTTTATGAGAATGTTACTTGAGAATAATTATATTTTCAGCCATGTGGCAGCTAGAACAGGCCAGAAAAAGAAAGTTCTGTTTCCTGTGAGGAGATTCATCTAGGACCATCCTCCTTGAGTGCCTGTCTTAGAGAATATTGTTGCCTAAATATGTTTTGAATCTGTTTAAGTGTGTGGTTTTGGTTCCTGAATCACAATTCATCTCTTTTTGCTTCTAACAACATTAAACATTTATGGGTTTGGAGGCATGACTAGTATCCTCCCAGCTTTTACAGAGTTGGGGTAATGATTTGATTTGTTATAGAAACATCAGAAAATATAATGTTAGTAAATGCATTGATTTTATTTGCAAGTTTATATGTTCTGGCTTATAAGCCAAATTGCATCTGACCTTCCTGCCCACCTCCTGTCTCAAGTGACAAACTGGAAGCTGCACATCTCGAAGTGGAGCACTGAAGGACATTTACTCTACTTGAGACTAAACTGTGGAGCTGTGCCTTCAGCTCACATCAGTGCTGGGTCCTGCTGCAAATTACTGCAAGCAGAACAAAAGGAGAGTCAGGGCAAAACACTCTCCAAAGTACACTGAGAATGGTGTGTCCTACAATGTAGAGTGTTGTGCAAATGCTGCCTATTTGAGTATCAAGCAATTAAGGAAGGCTCACTAATTGCATCCTGGGTTCTTTTGGGGAATCAACTTTAGGATTAGAATCAACTTTAGGATTTTAGATAGCCAATCACTTCCCCCAGAAATAGAACTTTAGACATATGATATTAATATCCTTCACATTCATCACAATACTCAGACATAGTAGTTGGTTAAGTATTTATTGATTGTCCATGTTTCAGTTCATTACTAAACAGTTTCTTTTACTCAGTAGTTTGTCACACATCAGAATATTTGTTGGAACCTTTTTATGGTGTCCTGTTTAATTCACTTCAGTTATACTAACTCTTATTTTATTTTTATTTGCAGTGAATACGCTGTTGAATGTTAAGTTAAGTGAAAATGAAAACAGAGAGTTTGTTTCAGTTCTTGATTTACCAGGCGACGTACTCATCATACCACAAGCTACCCTAGGTGGTAAACCAAAGGGAAGAAAGATGCAGTACCATGCAAACATTGAAAAAGAAAAAGGGTTGGAACTTTACTCTCAGTTTGTGACTTTGTGTGAAAAAGAACTGACTGCCAGTGCCAAATGTATGGAAGCTGGTGTTCGTGTCAAGCATGGCACATACGGAAACAGGCAGGTGTTAAAACTGGATACAAATGGACCTTACACTCATCTGATTGAATTTTGAAAAAATAAATTGTATCCTGAATACAGTACTGGTGTCTTTTGGTTTGGGGGTTTGTTTTTTTTCTCCTAAGCATTAAAGTGCTTGATTGCCTTGGGAGATAGTTTAAAAAAGGCTTTCACTCATCTGTGCTGGTTTTGCCAATCCCATCGAATAGAAGGATTCCTGAGACTGCCTTGCTATAATGAGTATGTGCTTTTTGGTCATATGCATCTGAAGTGTGCTCAAAATAATTGTTAATATTGATCCAATAATTCAAAACATTTATAAACAAAAATTGGATACTGCAATCATTTTTTACTAAAAAATAATTAAAGAAGTATTACATGTATAGCTTGAAGAAGTCGTTTATAGATAAAAAAGAATACTTTAGATTTACTTACATCAATTTTTGCCTTTATGTTTTCTATCTATAAAATGACAATGCTTTCTAACTAGCTAATAAATTGAAAACAAATTCACTGCATTTTTAGCCTCTTATAGAGTAGGTACTAAATAAAAAAGTCCATCCCCCTCAACCAAAGTGTGTAAGTGTGGGAGACTTAAGGTAATACACAATTGGTCATGGGCTATGCAGGGAAGAATGAGTGAGCCATATCTAGAAACCAGCAGTATCACTGAGTTGCTTGCTTGAAGTTTGCATTCTGAAATCTCTGATGTATTTTGATAGGCTGCCTGCTATAGCTTGGTCTATGTCCTTGTTACTGTGGTCTTGCTGTCTACTCAATTCTTTCATAACAGAGCCTCAGGAAAAGAACAGAAACATGCAAATGAAAACAAAAGTAAAGATGGTACAATGTATGCTGCCATCTCATTGTTCCCTCTGCCCCTATTGCTTCCTTCCAGCTTTTTGTCCATTGAAGCTGCTAGGCACAGACTAGCTTTCCTTTTATAGACAGTATTGGTACATTTGGGGCCCCCTTCCCAGCTGACCCCCTGTGCAGTTCTGTTATAAACATTATTAACAGATGGTGTTAGGAAGATATAATGGGAAATTCTGTCTTGAAAGGCAGTGAGACCAGAACAGCTATATTAAAATGTGGCAAATTCAAAACTGATTCCAATGTGTTCATCCTGTGAATCAAGCTTCTCTTTTTAATGCAGCATTATGGTTTAGAAGGGTTCAAAGGGAAATCAGACATTTATATGGTTTGCAGCAATTATCCAGATTTGTCATTTGAATAAGAAATTATTCTGGAAGATATGTAAAACCTTATGGTTAGTGAGGATGGCACCTTGCACAATCCTAAATTGTAGGCCAGTAGTTACAAATACTCTGTCCTTATCTTTAATTTGTTAAAACCATTGAATTTGTAATCTGCAGGCTCAAACTATGCCGTGAGAAGCACATTTTTTTAACAGCTATGAAGCTGATAGTTTTGATAAGAGAGTAATGAGATTTTTTCAGGTTAGCATCATATATGGTTAATAATTATGAAATAAATAAGGATATTGAATTCCTGGCAACTGACATTCTCACAGTTGAAAACAACCATTTACACAAATGGCCTGGAAATATTAGCTATTAGGACCCAAATGACATATTTATTCATTAATAATTAACAGTTATGATAGACACAATATGAGTCATGTTCAAAGTTCCTACTGGTGACTTTTAAATAATATTGTCCTGATGCAAATGACTAATACAAATTCATTACGATATGTGTGCTTGAAAAAATATTTTAATTCCGCTTTCTGTTGGAGGTCAAATCCTAAAAATTGCTGAGTAATACCACTTTTCACATACCTTACAGGAATTGTGGGTATTTAGGATATCTCAAGAATCTATCCTTTGAGGTATAATACAAAGTCCGCAGTTTTTCATTTATTTCCTGTCTCCAGAAAGATCTTTGGCAGCCTGACAATTCATTCTCTATATTTAAAGAAGTCTGTGATTTCTAAGAGGGGTAAGCTTGAAAATGTTTAGTGAAAAACAGACTTCAAACCAAACTCCATCTCACAGTAGTCTGTCATATAAAGCACATAAAAACTAAGGTACATTTCGGTGGTTCTTAGGACCAGACGGAACTCTGAAATTGCCTCAAAAAGGTGGATCTTTGTGTATTATCTGCCCATTTCTGATTTATTTGTGTATCCATCTTGATACTGCCATCTTCTGCACGAGGGATTGGCAGCTTGTTGAATGCTGTGCCCTTTGTACTGCTTTATTTATATCTACTATTGATTCACAGTCCATTTACTGAAGGAAGCCATTTCTGAATAACATGCTGGACCATACTGATAAAAAAATAGATTAAAATTACTTTTTCAAAGCCAAATGCTTATTCCCTTCAAGCATGAATATATGCTTTAAACAGATGACCTGACTTTGCTTTAAATAGTTTCTATTCTATGACTAGACAAAAACTCAAATAATTATCCTGTTCTATACTTAGAGAATGTCTATTAGAAGATGCTTAATATTCCCCACTTCCTTGAAATAACCTATAAAGTCAGGAGTCGTCCTTATGCTATTATGTCTCGAATTCAACTGCCACACAGGAATTGCAAAATCAGGTTTTTGTGACCTTGTTTGCAGCGTACACACCCAGGGTGTTGAAGCTGAGCATGTGTGGACTATGAACTGGGCTCATAAACTCTCACTAATGAGTTCAGGTGCAACAGCCTGTTTTCTAGTCAGCAGTATTCCTGCTTCCTTCCTATGCCCTTTCTGGAAATGTTTACTTCTGCTGCTACACAGAGTATGCAACATACGAATTTACAACATACAAATATTAATCCAGAGCTGGAAGTTAAAAGACAGCATGTAGCCCAGTAATACTTGCAACTGTATTGCTACTGCTGGTGACAGCCCCCAGGCACTGTCCCAAGTGTTACAAGAGCTCAGGATGGAGGCTTATCACAGGAACTTTCCCCAGGCTTCTCAGAGCTTGGGTTTTATTTGATTTGGCTGTAACAAAATTTTTTCTAAGGACAGGAGACTATGGTAATTTTGTTTTATGTGTAACCGCAGTTGTTATGTAGATATTAATAATTAGTAGTTATTCTGTGTAGAATGATATATTTATGACTTAACACAGTGTTACAGGGTACAGAAATACAGGCCTATTAAAACAGCAGCAACCTTGAGGAGTGAAGACACTGACTTCAGTGTGAAGTAGAGGCATGGGATAGTAAGAGATGGGGCATAGGCTGGCACAGGAGACTCCCAAGGCTATAAACAACTTGCCAATGGTCAGTTAAAGAAATACAAACCTGGAGCTAGACAAAACTATTCTGAGGGATAAAAAAGAGAGAAAGAATGAGTATATGAGATGAACAGCAAAACGTTAGGATGTTAGGATGAACAAAAAGAAAAATACATAGTTGCGAGCCAGTGAAGAAAAAGCAAAGACTAAAAACTTTATTAGAAAATGTAAAAAAAGAGCCCCAAGTGAGAGCTATTTCCAAAAAAAAAGGAGAGAAAGAAGAAGAAATCATAAACACCAACATCATACTCTTGCAGGCACAGGACTCCAGATGCTGATTGTCCACTGTGCTCCCTCTACGAGGTGGAAGCCACAAGGAGGTGAAAGGGCAAGCATGACATGAGGAAAAGGGGTAAGGGTAGGTACTACATAGTGCTTGCATAACAATTTTTACTGTAGTATTATTGAGACTTTCTATACAGTTTCTTTATTTTTATTTCCTTTGTTTTTCTGCAATAATTATGGATTGATAATAATTCTTTGATTAAATTGCTAAGGTTGCAATTAAAATAAATTTGGTGTGACTCTAAACATTGGGTGGATTTCTTTTTCTCCATAACAAGATTTTGCACATAACAGTTTCTGCAGACAGTTGTTTCCTTTATGTTGAAATGGCAGCCACTTGATGGGCTGCTATTAGCCAGCTTTTGTGGTGCTTTTCACCAGGTCTTTTAATGCATCTGTGATGTCTGATCTCATTTACCACAAAAGCTCCACAAAAATTCTTCATTGTGACTCAATGCAATGACTGCTCTTTATCTCCTCTTTGAGAACAAAATTCCACATCTACTTGGATTTAAAAGTATGATCTGCTGAACCTCAATCTCACATCTGGTATAAAAACAGCTTCTTTGGAGAATGAGGGATGAATCTTTTAAGCTTCCATTATTTTTTGCTTTTAGTTTCTATTACTGTCTTCTATATGGACTCCTTCAAAACACATTGTTTCTCTTTCAAAGCTGGAGTAGCAGTATGCCACAGAGGGCTAGAATGGTCTCCACGAATGCAGAGGCATTACCTGAGGTCTGCCACCAACCTCTCTTGTGACTGACTTAATTTCTTAATTTCTTTGCATCTCAATTCTCATATAATAAATGGCTATCTATTTTTGTTTTCAGTGTCTTGGTCTTTAAGACCATACATTGAACAAAACAATGACCATCACTCTGTTTAATGTATTGCACGGCACAGTGGGACAGGACTGGATTGTCTTGGAGATTCACCAGCTGCTTTATTCTAGACATCAGAGTCAAAATTGCTAGACAAGAACAGAAAGCAGAGCTTCCTCCTTAGTCTTTTTCTTGGGAAAACAGCACCCAAAATTTGACTCTCAAGAATTTGGTGACTTTGGTACTTTCTATTTATTCCTTCTTATTTTCTTGAAGCTCCTTGAAAGCAACTCCCAGTTTGAGAATCCCCACAAGATTCTGTTACCAAAGTGTCGTGCAAATACAGTTGAAAAGTAAATGGTGTATGTGGACAAGAGAAAGAAACAACAGTTAGAATAGCCCAAATACTATGAATGTATTGCACATTTTCTATTTAAACCAATGCAGTCTTCTAGTTCAATTACTGCCAGTGTGTGGCTTTGGGCAAAGCAATTTTCTGCTCCACTTTTTCCATCTGTGATACAAAGAAAGAGTGAAAACAGGGGGAAAAGAGGTTTAAAACCACTGGGTTTTCCCCCTTTCACTAAAAGCGAAAAATCACCTCTGATCCTCTTTTTCCATCAGAAGGCAGTACACTTTCACCTCTCTTCACCTCCATTCGAGCTACAGGAAGTTGCCTTTCACTACCTCCTACTTTAGCCTCTGCCTCACAAATGTGACTTGAGCTAATAATGTTCACAGAGCACTTTGAGTACCTCAATGCACAGTGTGGTATCAGGACAAATAACACCTCATAGTATTTCTAAAATGGGAGTGATCCAGACAGAATCAGAAAGCAAATAAATGGCATTCCCGTCTTACTGTTCTAGTTCATATGTATCTCATTACTCTCAATTTAAAATTGTTTTCCATTCACTTTAATTGTATTTACTGGTCTAAGTGCCACAATAGCTGCCCTATTACATCAGTATGTGTTAAAAACGTGCAAGAAAGGAGCTTAATGCTATTTAGATGTGCTCCATTAGAAAAGAGACTGGCAATGAAAGTTTTGGATTAACAGTGAATGTAAAAGGTTTTTGGGAGGACTTAGAATTTAGCTGGCAATCCATCCCTAGATCTAACTTTCTTATTTCCTGCTTCCATGTTGGTAGCTGTATCTAACATTGTCTAGGCCTGCATAATACTTTTATTTGCGTTTTAAGATTTAAAATAACAGCAAGACTGTGTAATTGCTTGGCAGGAATTCAGGCCTTGCATTTTGTGATAGTATAAAAAGGAACTGTGTTGGGAATTAAAAGAAGCCTACCAGTATTGTAGCCTAAAACTATACATTATTTTTGATATTCAATGTGTAAAAAAAGGAAGATTGGTACCTAAAGCATTGCAAAAGCTAGGACTGGCGAAAATGTATTGGGTTCTACATGCCTCTAGAAAGTAAAATTAAATGGTTAGTCTTATAATTAATCTAAAGACATCCCTTCTAATGATTTTAAAATATAATGGAATTTGGTTTTGTTTGCTGTGTAATTATTTGGTGATGTAACATTTGATTCAAATCAGGCCCCTAGTCCTGTGATTCTTGCTCATGAGTGGACAGTCCCACTGAATTCAAAGGCATACATTCTTTTTTCTTCCTCTAGGGTCACTGAGGATTATAAAGCTGAAAGAATGAAAATATTTAGCTCAGAGGCATTTGTGACTGTATAGATATTCTACCATGTCTGGAATTTGTATGGCAGTACTGACTCATGCTCTAAATCAGTCAACCCACTTTACCAAAATAGACTAATGAGAAGACTGATCAGTAGGTTTGTGCATTTCAATTATTTGCCAGTTGCTTATTTTATTAAGTAATTTGTTATTGAAGCACATCCAGGACTAATGGGGAAAGGGAAAATTGAATTAATACATGGTGAACGCATCTAACTGTCCTATTTTTTTCTGTTTTAGAACAAATTACTATAAATTTGCACAACAATTTTTTTTATTTCATATTGAAAGGAGAAAAATAAAAATGGCATGCATAACTGCTAAAGTAGATGCTAATTTGAATCAGTGCATGGTTAACAGCCTGTTTACCAATTTGGGAGAAAATAATAATAAAAATCAAGGTTAGCTATAAATCCAGTGAAGACAGACTTACCCTTATTTAAGCACTGCTAGCACAAAGCAACCCTAAAGCTGATGTACCCAGGAATTGAAGGAGCATCCTGCATCAATATGCCTTGTTATTCCAATTGATTCATATCAGTTTAGCATTAACAAAGCATTACTTAGATCGGATATCATGTGTCCTGGGGGGCTGGGCAAGATAATCCTTGGGAAAAAGTGAGCAAGTCTTTACTTCTTAATGCATGATGTTTTGTCTTGCCCTGTGTTTGTGTAACACTCAGAATTATGAGATACTAATTTTGAGTGGCTCTCTGCCTGCTACCATAACATAGTGAATAATAGGTATAGTAATGATAACAGCGATAGTCTTCCAAAAATTATTTTAGATTTGGGGTTGTTTATTTGTTTCTGAGTTAAACATGATCAGTACTTCACAAATACTGTCAGGTGTTTCTGGTACCTTAGGACAGTCAGAAAGCTCTTGTTTTTCTGGAGTTCCTTATGGAAAAAGTCGTAACACCAGCAGTCTTTGAATATAAATTGTTCAGCCTGACGTTTCTCACAAGTGAATTGCAAACCACTGTATTAGTAACAGCAACTCAGCTCCTGATCAAAATGAGTTTAATTTAGCAAATAACTCTTTCTTGGGAATGTATGTGATTTTTGAAAACACCTTTTACTTCAAAGGTTAACATCTTTACATCAGTACAAATTTTTAGAGTTGATTTCTGTGAAATATAATATGTAAATTATTTCCTGCTTCAGGTGTGAGGCATATTCTTCATTACCACATCCATTGCCAGCATTTTTTTTAAAAGGTCATTGCATCAGTGCTCATGTTTTTAATCACAGTCAGTTTAGTAAAAATGAAACCAGTGTCCATATATGGTAACGCAGCCTGGTGCTCGTGGCATCTACAGCACAATGTAATCAGGCAGCCCTGCATGTGCTCTTTGAAATATTTTTCAGCAGCATCATCTGCATAACTGAGTACAGATGTTCACAGAGGATCCCCTGCATGTAAACTTAATATATTGAACCTCTGTGAAGTCGAATGTACAAGCTTATGCAAGATTTAGAGACAATTTTGGCTCCTATGGTTATGTGTCCCAGACATCATTTCCACCAGCAATAACCACAATGGTTCCCTCTCTACAACTACCTGGAGGGAGGTTGGAGCCAGGTGGGGGTTGGCCTCTTCTCCCAGGCAACCAGTGATAGCACAAGAGGACATAGCCTCCAGCTGTGCCATGGGGGGTTCAGGTTGGACACCAGGAAAAATCTCTTTATGGAAAGGGTCATTAAACATTGGAATGGACAGCTCAGGGAGGAGGTGGAGATGTTCAAGAAATGACTGGACGTGGTACTTAGTGCATGGTCTAGTTCACATTGTGGCGATCAGTCAAAGGTTGGACTCAATCTTAGAGGTCTTTTCCAGTCTTAATGATTCCAAGATTCTGTTTGCACCAGTTAAAAGAAGATAGTCCCAGAAAACACAGCTTGTGGAGAGAAATCTGGGTCCTGGATTCCAAACATGGCTGGGCATTAGCTGGAAAACTACAATTTTGTTTGTTTATTTTAAAACTAAAAAATGATTGAGAGACATATACTTTCCTCTTACTAAGATAGAACTTAAACTGATCACAGAATACATCAAAGAAAATCCGTCCAGTGGATATTTTGTCATGACCAGTTAGTTCGCTAATGAAAATTTGGAAGGGTGCAAGTAATTTCCAGTGACAAAGCAACCTCTTCCAGCTGGACCACCTATGCAGTAGGAGAAACGAGGTGAAGTTCCTGGAGGAGCTTCAGCTGACCTTGTCTGTAAGACACAGAATTACTCCTTGACTTGGGATCCCATATCGATTTGGGATCACAGTGTACACTGATGAAACCCAGGAGTAACAACTTTTGCAAATGTTGGGTTTGACGAACACCTAATATAAAGGGCGTGTTCCTGTTACTGTCCTGTGCAGTGCCCAGGGGCCCTCCCAGGGAAGTACGGACGTGGATGCCTGAGAGGTGGAGTGGAAATCAGAAGCCATGGCAGACTCTGATCACAGCCAGATACAAATCCCAGCAGTGCCAGCTAAGCTACCTTCACAAAGCATCACCGAGAGGGATTTTTTGTTGCTGTTATTGGTGGGAGAGCGCTGAGCGCGAGCCCCCGGCTGTGCCCCCCTAGCGCAGAGCCGCTCATCGCCCCGGCGGCCGCGGAGCCTCGGAGCGCCCCGGGGCGGGGACTCTGTCCCCTCCGGCACCGCGACACCTCGCCCCGGGCTCCNCCAGGGGCAGCAGGGGCTGTGTGAAGGGGCAGCAGGGCCGAGCGGAGCCGGGAGTCCTGCGGGGCTGTGCCTGTCCGAGGCCTGTGCCCGGAAAGTGCTGGATTACCCCCGGAGCCGCCGGGTGGGTCGGTCGGTGACACACACACAACCGGCTCTAAAGCCGGCGGCTCCCGGGCTCCCTCAGCCCAGCCCAGCCCGTCCCGCTCTCTGGGGCTGCGGGGCAGGTCTCAGCCCGTGAGGGAGGGGAGGGGGGGCGGCAAGCCGGGCGCCGCCCGG
>VZRQ01000142.1:13267-97289 GCA_013397975.1 Machaerirhynchus nigripectus | reverse complement strand
GGCCGTGCCACCAGGCGCGGGGTGGGCGGGCGCGGGTGTTTGCCTGGTGCGGGCGATACGGATCCTGAGGCTGCAGGCGGGGGTTTGGCATTCACTTGCACCGAGGTTCCATGATTTTGGGGTTTGGTTTTATATTTTCTTATAAATCTTGGGAATTAAGAATGTTTGGGGAGGGGTAGCAATATTGGTCATTCTGATATCTGGAAATGTTATTGTAAGCTTTTGCAGTTTGAATTCCTGGCTGTCTGGATAGGACAGTGATAAAGTTTACACCATATAACTAGCCAAAACCTTGCACAGGGATGCAAAACCTGTAAAGTTGCATTAGCGTTGACATTTTTGAATGCGGGAAAGAGTAATAGGTGTTGTAAGTTTAGTTAAGAGTAGTTTATTGAGATATGGGTGGAAAGATGATAGGAGATGAGGAAGGCAGATAAAAGTTGAGTCCAGCTCTGTGCTTCTGTAAGTGAAATTTGTTATCTTTTGCATTTTGGATTCATTATGTCTAGTGTTTGAGTTTGGGGTTTGATTTAGTAGGATTAGGTGTTTGCAGTTGTGGCCATGAACTGTACATTTATTTTAGTCTCACATGCCAGAAATATTTTCCCTGTCTTCAGAAACAGTCAAGCTATATTGTATACTTTAGTGTTTTGCTACATTATATGTAATATTCTCAATTCATGTATGAAATACGATTGAGACCCATAAGATAGATTACTTCTGGTTGTGTGCAGAATGGAGCCTGGGTTTCTTTTCCTGATGGTTTGACACAATGAAAAGGAGTTGGGGGGAGGAAGCCACTTTAATGTTACACTAAGTCTAGCCATACATCGAAAACTTGTGCTTGATTATTGAAAATAGGATTGTTTTTGTAGTCAGTAAAATATCTGACTTACTGACTAGTTCATGATGTTGTATGCCAACACATCAAAAACGTTATTAATGCAGGATGATCTTCTGTTTTAAGATTCAGAACATCCTAATGAGGCAGGAGATTAAAAACACCTTTTAACAAAAATGTTTTTGGGTTGTGGGATGTTTGTTCCATTCAGCTTTTACCTTTATGGTTTTTACTGGGTTCAGGTAGCAGAACCTTTAAAAAAACACACAGTGCATTTTTATCTCCATTGCAGACCAAAAAGGCTTGAAACCTCTAGGCAGTTACATTTTTTGAGCTGTTTTGGAGTTTTCTTTGGGGAACAGCCATGTAAAATACCTAGAGAAAGAACCATTTCAGTGAGCTATGTCAGTGATTTGTGCCCGGATAGTGATCTCTGATCTGCCAAACAAGTCTCCTGCAGAGTTTGCATCTGTGAGGGCTTCTGCTGCTGCTGCTAAATTTCTGTGTCAGTGTTTCAGTGCAGTTGAAGTCTAATCATAGTAAAAGCTATAATGATTTTCAGGAAAAATATGTATACTTTTCTGAGATTTCAGCACATGTTCAACAAAAATTCCCGGTGGCTTAATTTAATGCTAAGCTAGACTGGATTCAGCATTTATCTTAACAGAAAATTGGTTGCTAAAATCAACCTGCACTTGGGATAATCCATATGCGTATATATCACCTCCTGTAAGTCAATATGACATTTTAACAAATAATTTCATTTCCTGAAACTTCTGTCATTGGGACAAAAAAAAACCCCAAACCAACCCCAAACTGTCAGCGTATTTAGTTTGGTATACTTTGTCTATATTAGATAAACGAGATTGTCTACAACATTCTCAGGACTAAAGCTATGTTCAGACATATATTGAAATTATTGCTAGTAGGTGCATGTTTATACTTCTGTGGTTTTCATGCACTTGCCTTGCTATCACACCAGGTTTCAAATCTGCAAAGAAATAAACCCAAAGCGTTCTGTGCATTTTATTCAGACTGAAGCTAGTTATTGCTTTGTGAAGTTTGCTTAGTCCAGTTTTGGAGAAAAAGAAAATGTTTTTAACTCAATTTGTCACTAACAAATATGATACTGTTTTTCTGACTATTGGAAGCGTTGGTTAATTATTTATATGCAGCTTGCCTGGTTGACTGTAAACAAAATTATGTTCTGAGGTCCCTATAATGGAGCCAAGTTCATCTTTTGACTGAAACTTTCAGAAATGAACCTAAATAATATTCAAGAGTTGTGAGGGCCAGAGGGGTCAGAGTGTGCCAGTAGTGCCCACTGTGGAGCTCAGGAAATGGCTCAGTAACTGAATGTTGCTGTTTCGTGGTTTCCTGGAATAATTCTTCTCATGTGGAGATAAAAATTAAAGTGATGATAAGAAACATGAAAGCAAAGTGTATGTACTTCTAAACACATGAAAGAATGAATGTCTTCCAAGCTTTTTTAAAATGTCTTTAGCATTTTGCATTGCTAAAACAGCTATTGCATTTTCAGGCACTTTGTTTAGGGTATTTTTCTCTAATTATGTCAAGCTTTGTCCTCAAAACTTCACAGAAATCTTTCAGCATTCCTAGAAGACATTGTCTTGTCATTTCCTTCACACTTCAGCAAATATATATTGTGTTGTAGTTCTTACCAATGTCACTGTTATGTATGAGGATTGTGGGTGGTCACATTCTTTGAGTGAATATTTTTAAAGCGAGGAAGCCCAGAGCAAGGATTCTGATAGATTTTGCTTAGGTCTTTGTTGCCTTTAAGCTTTATTGCTCTTTCAGACAGGGTAATTCCTCCGAAACTTGGAAATCAATAACTTTTGGTATGAAATCCAGTCATTTGGAACTGTTCCTGTGGGAGCAAGCAAGCACTTTGTATGAGCATCATTGTTCACAAAACAGCAAAATACAACTCCTTTGTTTTGTAATACAAGTGAAAGTAGCTGAGAAGTTAACAAGAATTCTGTTTGGGCTGAATGATATTTGTTCTTTAATACAGCCTGAAGCACTGTGAGAGCACTGCACGACCCCGTATGTGGAGCACGCAGTATACGGAGATGCACTAGGATTGCATCTTTAACGCCTACCTGCATAAATGTTACCGAATTTTCAGTGAGAGAGTAGACACGTAGCTTTCCTGTGGCAAATTTCTTCATCCAGATCACTATTAAGAGGAAAGACTGAAAGACAAGTGTCTTGTTTCAACATCTATGATTTCAGAATCATGTTTCTAAGCAAAATAATTGCATACAAAAATATGACGTAAGTGAAAGTTGTCCTAGTCTGAAATCTTCAGCAATAACTAGAGGAAGTGGATGGTTCTGCAATCATCTGTTATTTTTTGTTGCTCATAGTCAGACAGATTCTTCATTGCTTTTTTGCTGTTTGGGATAAGCATGTGATGTACACGCAAATGTGTACATATTTTTATTTAGAACGGAAGATTTGTGAGGGAAACTGAATCCCTTTATAGCATAGAATATACAATAAAACATACGAGTACTCAACCATGAGATTTATTTGCTGTGTTTTTCACATGCTAATGGACTCAAAATTTGGTGTTAAGAGTTACAGTTCTGCTTGATTTAAAGGCCTTAAAATTTTGGACCTTCTCCTCTGTGGCCTGGTATTTTCCATGTGCTCTGAGTTGTGGTGTTGTGATGAATTTCTCTTGTGGCTTGTTCTTGGAAACTGCTGTCAAACGTCACTGTTGGTCCCATCTTCTCTGTGCTTGGCTTCAAATTTCCCTACTGCTGACCAGTGTAACATAATGTGGGAGTTAGGACTCCACAGAAGTCCTTTATCTTTTTGGCCTCTGTGAAGCTTTACCTTTGAGCCCGAACAGATGAGAAAACGCCTGCAGATGTTGTTTCAAGTTGTTTATTTCTTCTTATCTCTAGCTAGCTCTCAGCTCCGGCCACAAGTCTGATGCCAGCCGTGTCCGAGCGGGAACTGCCCAGTCCTGGGCTGTCCCATCCCTTTTGTACCCTTTCCATGATCCAACCATTCTTCACAATGTATTTAGTATTTACCATTTTATACCAATTAGTTTGCACCTATTCTAGACACGTAATTTCTACCTCTTTTTCATTCTACCAATCATTTTGTGCCACCATCACCAGAGAAGATGGAGGAGAAGAAGAAGAAGAACAGGGTAACTCCCAAAATCCTCCATCTTAAGTGTTTTATCTTTACTCTAAAAATCCTAAAATCTACTTTTTTACCTTGCAACACACTAAACCACTACTTATTTTAAACTCTAATGTTTTGCAATGTTTCTCGCAGTGTTGGTAATTTTTCCCATGGACTAAGATCAAAAACTCCTTCATTCTTGGCTTCTGCCCAGGGTCTGGGACCCCCTCGCAGGGGCTCCGGGGTTCCCTGACCTGCCAGGGCTGTCAGAGGCATGCCTTGGACTCCAACAACATAACACTGCAAAATACCTGGCTTTTTTATGGCTATGTATTATTTTTGGATGAAAAGCACATGTCAGTTTGATGCCAAGGGTAATTTGGCTTAAATTGATGAGACCAATCAGTGACAAATTCAGGTATGTGTGTGTATGCATTGAAAGACTGGGCTCTGGTTTCATGAATTCTTCTTAATCCTCTTCATGAAGTATTTAATCAGTGAAACATACCAGTGTTTCTGCTAAAGGAGCTGTCTTCAGGGGAGTTAACATTCTCTTTGTCTCTTCCTCCCCTCTCTTCTTCTTGTCCTGGTGCCGAAATTTCCTACATTTGCTTGTATGTTTCTTTGAAAATACATACAAGAAAACAGTAAAAAGGCACATGAAATTCCCAGCTTTTTTTTTTTTTTTTTTTTGATTGAATGAAAGGCCAAGAGTGATTAGCACTACTGAACACAAAGCACGTACAGAGGGGTCACTGTTATATTAGGATCACCAGTTACCTGCTGTTGCTTCATGTAGCTCTGTGGAGCAAAAATTTAAGGCTTGTGTATATAGAAAAAAGGTACAAGTTGGCTGAATGATGGGGATCCTGCCACACAAAGGTTGTGGAAGTACTAATTCACTTACTCTGATGCTTTTATTTAGCTTTGCCTTCTCTAAGTGAAGATTTGGAGGCAGACTTTTCTTCTGAGAGTTAGTTGGTAATAGTTTGTAGAAGTCAGTAAGTAAACAAAGGCTGCTCTGTCTTTCCTGTAATTATAAATATCTTTATCTCTTGAATATTCCCACTCCAATATATTTCAAGTGTCTAAACTCCAAACTGGTTTAAGCTGAAATTTTAATTCTTTTTTATTCCTTATGAAATTACTGAGATTCTGTAATTGTTGTTTATTTAAATTAGATTATTTCTGTGTGTGCTATAAATTTTAGCCAGATTACAACTAAAGATAACTAAATTCTTCGTTTCCTGTGCAATCATATCTCCCATTTGAAGTTGCTGGAGTTTGATTCTGCACTTTTGGCCTTCTCCAGACCTGGGGGCCTCTTTATTTTTGCCTACTAGCATAAATAGTACACTGTAACTATTGGATTTTGGTCTATGTTTCATTCATTAGTAGCTGCATTTGGCTGGTATTTAAGGTTTTTCCGCCCAGCTGGCGAAGACCATCCTACTCAGTTTCTCTTGTCAGAAGTAAGTCCAAGGGAGCTGGGCAGGAGTTTTGTTTATGTTTGGGAGACACTAAATAGTACGTGTAAGGGTATAACAAAGGTTTGAGCATCGATGTCTGTCCGGGCAGTCAGCTCTGATGCACTGCTAACGATCATCCCATTAACTTTTAAACAGTGCTGCAGGAGTAACATTGATCTCAACTGTTAATGGCTAGAATTAAACGTGTCAGGCTGGAAGGCTTTCTCTTAAACATATTGCTTCACTTGTACGGCAGATGATAATAAATCTTATTTATTCTTATATGAATAATGATTTATTATTAATAAATAGTATTTATTATTAATAAATAATTCCTAAAGAACGTGGATTTGGAGTCAGTTAAAATACCATTGCCGTGCAGTGAGGGCCAACTTGAAGCTAACAAATGTTCTTCAGCTCTGTTTTTCAGCAGTGGGATGGTTATGGCATTAGTTGTGTAGTCTGCCCAATGGCAGCTGTTATGAAAGCACTGGTTGTTATTATTACTGGTCACTTTTCATCTCAATCATTACTATTACTCTTTTTTTACTGTTACTCATTACTGTCAATGAGTAACAGCAGTAGTTTCTTAGAGGGATAATATGCACTTCTAGTCTCTGCTAGATTAGTCATTGGTACAAAATTGAATCCACAGGTTTATTATCTTATATCAGATTTAGTGCAGAATTATGTTAATACTTTTGAAATTAGAAAAATATAAATAATTATTTTTAAGGTAAGTTAAATGGCACTTTATTTTCTTCACTACAAAGTAGATGTAAAGGACTTAGACCCTCATCTAGATTGTGCATTAGATCCTCACCTGAGTATCATTCTCAGAGAACTGAGGTTGATCAGATTTCTGTTTGAGCAGCACTTTTTCCTGACAAAGAGAAGCAAACTGCTGGAACAGAGATCAAATGTGAAAAAATTTTAAAGAAAATGAATTTTTAAGTACAAGCTTGGTCTGTGTGGTA
This sequence comes from Machaerirhynchus nigripectus, assembly GCA_013397975.1. Taxonomy (NCBI): domain Eukaryota; kingdom Metazoa; phylum Chordata; class Aves; order Passeriformes; family Dicruridae; genus Machaerirhynchus; species Machaerirhynchus nigripectus. The sequence goes on along the minus strand of VZRQ01000142.1, from coordinate 90,831 downwards.
GTTTCCGTTACTTGTGTCAATCTTCACTGAAATAATAAGTTGTAATTTAAAGGCTGATTTTTTAGTGAGAGCTCAGTTAGGAGTCTGCTTTATTGCAGATTACTTTTTTTGGTACTTATTTTTTTTGTGCATAAGTAAAATATGCCAAGAGTTGAAAGGAAGAGGAAGAGTGTAATTCATTAAGTTGCCATTACTGCTCATAGCTTTTTCATTGGTAATGTTACAGTTTTTGACTTAGACTTCCATGTGAACTGAATACAGCCGTCTATGGTCTGCTTTCCTCATCTTTTGAAGCCTGGGGAGATTACCTAGCTCTGAGTGAACTTGGTACACATAACAGATCTGTTTGGGTTTTTCAGTCTGTTATAACTTTGTCATGGTGGTTCTGTTGGTTCCATATTTGAAACGTGGTCTGTTGGTTCTCATATTTGAAAGACAATTGCTAAAGGCAACTACGAAGATCTATCTTAGCCTGGTTGAGTCACCTTTTATTTCAAGAAGACTACAGGTCCCTTTTTTCTCGTTGTGGTTTGTCAGAAACTTCAAAAATTCAATTGCTGTTGCCTTTTAATGGTTGATTCACCCTATATTCCTTTCCATTTGCAGGGTGGCATTCCATCTAGTGCTTGCTCCAAGAGCTTTTCTGAGCTTTTTTCTGAGCAGTCTTGAACAATCCTGCTTGTAAAATTGGCAGTTGATAAACGAAAAACTTTTTGTTAGTAATAAATAGGAACAACTTCTGCTTTGGCCTATAAATCTGTGTGCCAGTTTTGTAACATAGTGTAAATTTAAAATAAACTTAGCTCACAGGAAAAAAAGGAGAGGGATCTTTGATTGATCTGTTCCTGTAGTACTGATGGGAAAGTAATTCTTGTAATTGCATCAGTTACCTAAAGACAAAACCAAAAGGATGGTGCATCATGCTGGTTAGCAAATGAAGATTTCATCAGGCATGTATGCCTTTTTATTTTGGTTGATGGCATAGTATACATCTCATTTAATTAAATTTGACTTCTTTCCCCCCAGATTTCTTTTTAATATTTAGAAACATCAAAATTATAACACCAGGGGAGAAGCGCTATCAAATAATTCAGCATTTTTAAACATGGGTTTCATGTAAATAGAGGTGCATCTTTACATGCTTAGGTTGTACTTGCATCGATTTACTGGTGCGTGATGATGGCCAAGCAGCTCCGATGGCTGACAGAATGTTCAGTCTTTGCTGTTGCTTGACTGTGTCACGCCTTCAATTAGAGCAGAGGCCCACCCGTGTCTGGACAGGGTGGCTTTGGGTTTGATGTTTTCTCCCGCACTTAGAAAATGCCTGGAAATATCTTGTGTTCATAACAAGGACATATTTATTATTAATTGAATGCAGCTCACCCCTGTGTTCTGCGCTTGTGTTCAGCTTTGCGTAGCCCTGTGAGCACTGTGCCTTTTGCTCTGTTCTCTACAAAACCAATATGCTGCAATAGAACTTAATGCCCTATGTTCTTGCCTTTCTTCTCCCAAGTTTGTATGCATGTGCCCTTCTTTTATCATTACTTTTGAAGCTTCGTAAGTATCCCTGGTGTGCAGGCTTACAGCTTATTGAAGGGAGCCTCAATAAGTGTTTGGAATAAGTTTTTTACGTAGGGTAGAGAGTATACTGCTTTCTATACAGGTTCATGGAATCAATATTTGCTTGTTGACCAGCAGTGGAAAGATCAGGTCTGGGATTTTTTAAAATTTTTTTTTTCTGTATGGACAGTTCTGTTTCCACAAAACTAATTCTTGCAGAATAAGCAGTCAGCCTTTGTAATTCAGTACTAATAGTACTTTCTTTGAGAAATGCTAGTGTTTCTGGCCGTGTTAGCAGGCGTTCTTTATAACGATCAGCAACTACACCAGAACATTTTTTCTTTATTTAATTTAGGCTAAAAATAAATTTAGATTGGTTTTGCAAATGGGTGCTTATACAATTCAAGTGCTTCATTTAGAAACAAGTTCCAATAATAACTTGAGATGGTGTTGCTTAGGTGTTGCTTTGTCCAGTCAAGTGTTAGAAACCCCTGAGGGTACAGGTTCTGCAGTTTCTCAACCCAAGTCCCAGTGGCTGATAATCCTTACAGTGAAAATCTTTTTTTTCTTTTTTCCTATCAAGAGGGAAGCTTCCTTGTTTTAATTATGAAGTAAAGATTCTGTCTTCATCTTCTTGGTAACCTTCCCTTTTGAAGGCTGTTAGGTCATCTTGACCCTTTTCTTCAGCAGGCTGAACACTGGTTCACCAGGCGAAAAGAAGTCTGGATTACTTTGATATCCACATGTACTTTTGCTTTGTTTTCAGCATCAGTCTTTTGAAGAGTGATTGAAGAGTGAATGCTTTTAAAATAACATGTGACCTGTATTTCATGTCCTGCCAGAATAAGTTCAAGTTGAATGAGTTTTGAAGGGAAATGTTTTTGCCCATGAATTCTTATATTAAAACTGTATCTGAAGGCTAGGAGAAGGGATTGATAATCCTCATGTCTTGTATTGATAGTATTGTACATTAATTTTTCAGAACAGTTGAATCACTTTTATGAGTTCTGCTGGTTGTTGGATAATCTTTCTAGAAAATTATTATGGTTACTATGTTTGATGTTTGAACTTACTTTTTACTGGTTTAGAATTAAACTGAGTTAACAAAACAGAAATAAGAAAGGTGATTTCTATAGTTAAATGAACCCAGTTGTATGGTGTATATGGTGGAATTTAAATGTAACACATAAAGAGCTAATAATATTCATGGAGCTCCAGTCTTTTTTGGTGAGCTATTGCTTGATAAACATTGTTGGTGTTGCAAGACTTTGGAATTCTTGTTTTGTGTACAAATGATACTTGTATCTTATGTGCTGTCTTTCTTAACATTGATCTTTGTATTAATTATTTTCTTAGAAAATCGAATTCTTAACATCCTTGATCCAAGAACCTGGAGCAGCAGAGAGACAGTTTTTACAATGAAGAGAAATTATCTGCTAGGTAAGTTAAGTGCCAATGCCTGGCAACAAACTGTGGTCTTTTCAGTTAGGGAAAACAACTATGAGTTGTTATCCTGAGATGGGTATGTAAACTGGATAAGTTGCTGTGGTAGTAGGTGGTTTAGAGATGGTAGACATTAGAACAGGCCTTGGGTGAGGGGAAAAAAAGGAGCATTTGTGACCTATACATGTAATTTTCATGCAGAGCAGTGTTGAAACCTTACACTTAATCCTACTTCTTTTTGCTATGTTTCAAAAAAATGTGAGGATAGAGCTAAATTCTATGAGTGTTCTAGGAGTAAGATAACTGGTAAATTGTGAACTTTTCCGTACCTAGGCAGACAAAATATGTATAGGTATAATGTGCTATGTATATTTAGATCTGCTTGCCGTTTTATAGTGTGGTGCCTTGTCAAGCTGCTGGTATTTCAGGTAGATTTGAAGTGACAGTTCATTATAATAAATGTGACTAATTTTTTTTTTTTTGTGAGTAAATTTTACATAAAAATGTGTAGAAAGTGTAACCCTCTCATCTGTGTTTGATGACAACCTGAGTACTGAATTATTTACCAGTGCTTTATATTGCCTGCCTGCTATTTGACGGATCATTTTACACTCTAATATTGTTACTGCATAGGAAAAAACACGTTCAGCAGTCTTAGTGACCTCTGAAAAGGATAACTGGCTTGGGAGATTAAAATAGGGTTGACATTTTACCAGAATTTTCCTGACTGTTTTTATTTGTGAAGCCTACAGAATATTCTATTTTGTATTTTGATGCTATGTGGCACTTAGATACTGGGCGGGGGGGCGGGGGGGGAAGATATCATTAGAAGTATTTTTCATCTTGGTTTGCTTATCAACAATGTGGAAATTGCCGGAATAATCTGAGAGACATAAGTAAAACATAACTTCTTTTGAAGTTTGAGTTTTGAAACAGTCTTTTTTCAAGTTTAGATTTGGGAGTTTTTTTCCAAAAGAGATTATTAGAGGTTTGCTCAGCAATGAAATTCTGGGGGCTTTTTATTCCTTGCTTGGCACTGAGAATACCTAAAGTGTTTGAATAATATGTCAGCATTTATATTTGTGAATATAATTAACAGGAGTTTGTTAATTGCTAGTTGCAGCTTTTGCTGCACTTTGTTCTTGATAACACAATCACTATGTTTGAGGTCAGTTGGTCATTACTTTCAAGTATATGATCAAGGACTAGGAAACCTCACTTCATGCAAAACAAGGTGAAGGAAAATCAGTTGTTCTGTGGGAACCCCTCTGATATATTGTGAAGTATATTTAACTTCAACGGGCATACTGCATCAATACCATTATCTCATTTTTGAAAACATTTGGTATTACTAAAGACTTCTAAATAAAACTGCTATAATTTACTTTCTATGTTATGTTTTCCTTTGAAATTTTCCTTTTAGTGAGTCAAGCATGAATATTATATATGATATGATTGTTGATTTTCTATTAACTTTTTTTTTCCTTTTTTCTGTTTAGGTGTTCAAACTTCTGATTTGCCAGATATTAACGAGGAAGAAAACTGATTAATGAAGTTTTGGTAGTTTGTTGGATTTTTTTTCATTCCGCAGTGTTGGGAGATTTGAGGAAAATTTCAAGGAATGGAGTTAGCTCACAGTTTACTACTTAATGAAGAAGCGTATAACCAGCTTGGTGAATTTCAAAAAGGAGAGTTCATTTTTGCATGGTTACAGTTTTTGGAAAAACTTTTACCAGTGACTAGCAGAGTAAGTGTAATGAGACTTGAGAAGAAAAGCCTATCCTTTTGTTATTTTGTTTAAAATCAAAGAGCAATGTTCAATGTTATTTGCCTCGTGTCTTGCATGTACAAGGAGTGAAGGTATATTCAGTGTTACCAGCACCTTTCTAAATGTTATAAGTTCTTGGTCACAGCCCTTCTAGTGACAGAGCCACTTGTCTAATTGAAGGAATTTCAATTATTTTTAAACTCATATTATTACTGCAAGATTTTGCAGCCCCATTATGAAGAATGTCAGTAATGCTTCCACCTGGTGTTGCACAATTATTTGATGCTTCTCTAGCAAGCAGGAATGTAACATCTTTCTCTTTGTTGTTTTTTTAAAATTTTCCTAGTCAAATGATAAGAGATCTGTTTCCACCCAATTCTCCAATTGTTTGATTGATTGTTTAGTGTATATTAAATAGGTTACGTAGACATGTAAGAGTAAACCAACCAAAATAATGCTATTTAAGAGTTGTTACTTGTGATGAAAATATGTAAATGAAATATGGTTATGGTGCCAGGTCCCTTTTTTTTTTTTTAAAGAATATTTAAAAGATTTGTATACAGTTGGATGATTGCTTTAAGGGAAGTTCTTTCTTTTCTAATGCTCAAGTTCTTGAAACTCAGCTTCTTCTTTAAAGTTCTTTGCTACTAAACTTACTATGTATCTATGAATTCTTTTATTTTAAAGCACGCATTAAAAAAGCAAGAAAAGGCAACTTTGGGAATGATTTAAGTATAGAAGTGCCAAAAGGAAAACACACTTGAAATGCTACTGGAAATAATCATGCTCTGAAAAAAGTGTTGGGTTTTAAAGAAGAATAAAATAGTCACTGGCTTGAAATGTCTTTAAGTATAAAAAAGCAATAAAATGTTCATTTGTAGTTCAGAATGTCATTATCAAAATGGTAGTAATGAAAACTAATGATAATTTACATTAATTATCTGAAACTAACTTTTAAATTTAACTGAACTTTAACTGGTTACTGATTTTATTTCCAGGCTGATATAAGGGAAAACCAGAAGAAACTGGTTGAACAATTGACTTCTTTATTAAACAATTCACCAGGACCTCCTACCAGACGGCTTCTTGCCAAGAATTTAGCTGTACTTTATAGCACTGGAGACACTTTTTCTGTTTACCAAACAATTGACAAATGCAATGAACTCATTCGGAGTAAAGATGACTCACCAAGTTATCTGCCTACAAAACTGTAAGTGCGTTTTTACCCTCAAGCTTCAAATCCAGTAGTAACGAGACAGATTTAAGTGGTGAAATGCGTCTGAGTTCACTGCCACAAACTACGTAATAAAACAAAGATTGTGCTGGTAGTCCGTGTTGTATGTGTGTGTCAGGAACCAAAAGGGTAGAAGGCACCTGGTGGTCTCCAGCCAGACAACTGAAAATCAGGCCAGGGAGAATACCAACACTGGATAACAGTTATGAGAGGGCAGGTGCTTAAAACACAAGGAGAAGGTAATAATAGTGCTGAGAAGAGCAGTAAAACAGACAAGTACAACTCCAGGTACAAAAGACAGTTACTGAGTACATTTCTTAATCCAGCTGGGAAACTGGATATAGTTAGAAACATCTGCAATTTTTGTAACTAAATTCCTAAAACTTAACCAACACAGCAGAGAAACATGGCCTGTTACTTCAGAATGTGAAGCCAAATCTTTATGTGCAAAAATGTTATGAATAACCTTCATTCTTGAAATTATGCGCGTCTCTCACTCTAGTGAAGCAACTTAAAGACGAAGGTAGTAAAGATGAGATAGTAAAACATCCTTGTGCATTAATGATACGGTATTGACAGCAGAGTAGAATCTCTCTTCCTCCTTTACTTCATGTGCTAAACCTGTTTCTGACAACACAAGTAAAGGTTCCTGAAAACAGATTTTGCAAGGAGTCAGTTGTACTTTCTAATACCATTTTTTTGTTTCCTTCTTGTTCCAATTGACCTCTTGTGAAGTCTTTTGAGTTAAGAGTAAGTTTGTTATAAAGGGTCTTAGTCTTGCAAAGCAAATTACTGCTATACTACATTCTTACCAGTGATATGCATTAATATTACAGTTGAGTTGTCATGTGGGACAGAGCTCTGCAGGCCTTCCTGCTTCAGCTGCAGTAAGCCACACTGGAGGAAGTGGGATGACGTCAGCACAGCAAGGAGGGATGGGGGAGGCCATTGGCAGTAAAGCAGAAATGGGAGATAACCAAAGCCAGAATGCAGAGTAGTAGCTGGGGGAGAGAGGTGGCCGTGTTCAGAATGTTCCTGGGTGTGCAAGCCAGGAACATTCTGAAGATGGTGAGGAGACGAAAAAAGAGATGGAGAAAAAGGTAACTGTAAAATATTATTTTCTTCAATAAAGTTTTGGTAAAAGGATTTCTGATAGAACTGACACCGAGACAACATGCTGCAGAAAATAATTGGAACTACAGAACTGTTTGTTGAGTAAAATCTTTCATCCTAGGCTGCAAATATGTGAAATACTTGGTGTTCAGTGTAGAAAACTGCTTTTTTTGTTGTTGTTTTGATCTTGATTAAGGTGTTGTCTTTGTTTGCCATCTGTCCGTATTTAGCATGCATGCCCATGTTGTCTCATAGCAACACTTCACAGTGTTCACAGTATGTTGATACACCTGGGAACTCCTTTAAATACAGATTCCATTGAATTGGTCTCTTATCTCATAAATTATCACTTTTCTTCTTTCCTATAGGTTGAAGATGAAAATGTTTTAGGCAGGCATTTTAAACATGACCTTAGTTAGGTGCTGATCTGCTACTAAAATTCAGCATGATGTGAATGTTATACCAAATCAGATAAACAGGTCATGCAGCATGAATGCTGCTTATTACTTTATAAAGGAGAGTACCTGTAACCATCAGATGCTCAATTTAGAAGTGAAATGGGAAAATTGTAATTTTATGCCCAGGCATACCATGAACAAAATTTAAATCCAAACTGTTGGTGTGTACTGAGTTGGATAAAAGCAATAACAAAAAATGAATTTTTAATGAAAGTAGTATTTTGGTATGATAAGAGATAAAAATTACTAGGTTTGCTTTTCTTACTGTGTAGGGAATTACTGTAAATATTAAATGTGTTTTTTTAATTAAGAATATATTCAGTATGAGAATTTAAAATTATGTATGTGGAACTTGAATTCATTTGGGGAATAAGGAAAATCTTGTTTTGTTGACGGGGATGCTGAGCAATGTCTGCATATTTGAGTAGGTCTGGAAAAGAGCTGAAAGGTGATTAAACATACAGTTCTTTTTCTCCTTCTATTCATGAAATCAATTGTTTTAGTTACAGATCTGTCAATACAAAACCAAAGTGTTTTCACTAATTAATCAAAGGAAAAAGCTCTTTTATTAGTCACCTCTTTATTTCTTGATTTTTTTTTTCTCAATATTAACATTTTTTGCCTTTGCTAAAGGAGAGGCCAATAAGCACACAGAATCCAATTGTCAGGTATTTCACCTGGATGCTAAATTCAGAATCTGTCTACAGTGAAAAGGACATAGGTTTATAGTTTTATTTCCTTCAGGGTATTTCCTTATTTTGTATTGTAATATAATAATGACAGAATTGGAATTACTAGACCATTGGGAGTCCACTATCAACCATCAAGCTGTAAGTAAACCTGTCCCTGGCTACTTCTGGCAGCATCTGCTGCAGAATGACACAGAGCATGTTTAGTAAGAAATCGTTGCTAAGGTTTAAAGGTGGATATGAAAATTGTATTCCTATTGTAAAATGTACTGGAAGATTGTATTACCTGAATTCTTGTATTATCCAAGTTACTTTAGCAACCCTCGTATCTGCATTTCTTGTAGAGGATACGTGCCACATATAGACCATTTTTTTTTCCTTTTGATGATCCACTTACATTTTTGGGACATCCTGTTTAGTTATTTTGCTGTTTGCCCATTGATTACTTCAGTCGTCTTAATCCCTTTCATCTCCTACTGCATCCATTTTCACGCGTCTTTGGATTTGCTTTTGTTTTAGTGCTGCGGTGGTATGCTTGGGCTATTTATACAAAAAATTGGGACGAATTTTGGGAAACAGTTTTACTGACACCGTTGGGAATGTGCTTAAAGCAATGAAGAATGCAGAGGTATTGGAACAGCATGTTTAAAAAATGATTGGAAAAATAAAAATATTTTTACTGTTGGTAGCTGGATGAATGAATAAGAGAAAATGCATGATACCAAAATACTAAAAAAAAATTGTGAAAAGTCAGATAAAAATCAGTGTCTAAATTCTAAAGAAGTACTAGAGTTAATGGATTATGACTGTAAAAAGATGGATCACATCTTTTCTTAATCTGATTTCATGAAAGTTCTTGATAAATTAGAAAATTTAATTGCATTATTAATGAGAACATTTTTTCTGTAGCGCATACTTTATGTTTTGAATTTTATGCTTGTGATTATTACTTTTCAATAGAACATAGAATTACTATTTTCATTTGCTTATAGAGTTTTAGATCTGCTTTAAATTATTTCGGTATAAATGGATCTCTGAAAGACTCAACCATTTCTTACCTATTTCAATAGTTGGCGTTTTGTATTTCCAAAGAACTTAGGGTTACAAAACTTTTAACATTTCTCTTTTTCATTTTCCAGTCTCAAGGTCGTTATGAAATCATGCTTAGTTTGCAAAATATATTAAATGGTTTAGGAGCTGCTGCTATCCCCTGTCATAGAGATATTTACAAAGCTGCCCGATCGTGTTTGACAGATCGATCCATGGCTGTCCGCTGTGCTGCTGCGAAGGTAAGCTGCTCCAATAGCTGGTTTTAGTAGCTCCCTGAAACATAAAATTCTGTTTTAATGGTTGATGAACACAGAAGTAAATACATTGTTTGCTTATCTGTGTTTCTTTAATATTAACTTGGCAGAAAAAGTTCAAGTAATTTTAGTATGAAGCAAAGTGCTTATTTTGTTAGGGAGAACTCAGTGTATTATGGAGCAAACTAAAATTTTTACTGAGTGCTTTTCCATGTCAAAACACTTTTATTTCCCTTTTTTTGTCTAGTGTCTTCTTGAACTTCAGAATGAAGCAGTATTTATGTGGAGTACAGACCTGGATAGTGTTGTTACCTTATGTTTTAAATCCTTTGAAGGTTCCAATTATGATGTACGATTAGCAGTTTCAAAACTTTTAGGCACAATATTGGCTAGAGCTCTAACATCTAAGCAGACAACAGGTAAAGTATGTACTTTCTTTGCTGATTCCTCATCTGTAAAAATCTGTCAGATGATAAGAAACTCTCAAGTTCTTTTGAAGCCTCAAGTAAAATCACATTATAAGCTTCTTCTGACTGTTCTCTGGTTTGGTCTTTTTTCTAACATTTTTCTTGTGAAGTGCTGTGCTTTTGGTTGTGTTTATCTAGGTATCTATCTTTATAAAATAAGTAACAATGAAAAGTACTTGGTAAAACTTTTTCTCCACTATGAGATTGTTATTGTATGGAGAGAAATTAGTAACTTCAGGAATTTAAAAGCAAGATAAATTTAAGCAATATAGAAATAACTAAGATTTGAGGCAGTCTCTCTGTGAAACTAAAAAGTTAAGGATACCTTCATTCTGTTTTTCTGCAGTAATTGATACAACATTGGATTGTCAGTGGGTAGCAGTATAAATACGATCAGAAGCAGAAATTAGCAGGCAGTTTTGTTCACACAACAGCCATGTAACAGTTTTTTCTGATAGACAGTGCTTGAGCTAACTGAAGCATCCTAGCACAAAGTTATCATCTCCAATACTTTGTGTGATTCAGACTGAGTGGTTTTAGTCTTAGAAGCCCCAAGCTAAATATCTAACTGTAATCTAAGCAAAATATAACAGGGTGCAGGATAAGTGCAATTCAGACTATTCGTTCTGCTTTTAATGGCAACAAAGAAGACCTTCAGTGCAGTAAGCTGCAAATGACAAAATGACATGCATTTAAGCCCAACTTACTGTCTTTCAGAATACTTGAGGCTGTGTATTTGTATTGTAGACTCTAAAGTCTTGGTTTACAAAGGATTTCCCTAGGAATCTTTCGGAGAGAATTACTGTGTTACAGAAAAAAAATCAACTTATCTTTTCTCAGTAAAATAAAAAAATAATATTCTGACCTCTTTATAGACTCATTAGTTTTCTTTAATCTATGTAAGCAATGTACTTGTTATTTCTAAAGCTCTAAGATAAGGTTATATAAGAAGCTTATAAATTATTTGGTTGGCTATTTCAAGGAGTTTTGTCCTTATTTTAGTTATTTTTAGTTAAAAAGAAGTTAGAGCTAAGTGGGGCAGAAGCTAGATGGGGACTAGAAGGAGCTGGGGGAGAGGTGGAGGGAGCAGTACATGAAAAAATTTATACTCCTGAAATTTGTGCATTTTATCTGATAACCTGCTGATATTGAGGGGGTTTTGTTTAATTTTTTTTTTCTGGACATATTTGTCTCAAATTCTCTCATACCTTTTCTCATTTCAGTCCTCGAAAGAGAATGAAAAATGCAGTGAAAATTTTAGGTCACTTAGTTTGCACAGTGTGCTGTCATCATGCTAAGTTGACACATACATGTCCCAGCATGTATTTTAAAAGAACTTTCTTTCAAGAAATAAAGCATTGGAATAGGAGTTGGGGATAAATAATTTTCCTAGACAATTGTAAGCATATATTATTACTCTCACTCTTTTAGAGAGCTATCTTAGTGCTAAGGTGAGTTGATTTTTTTTCTAGGAGAACCTGTAGCTATGGCCTTACCTGGCTAAGTGTAGCAGAGAGTTATCTGCCCTGTCTGAAGTTTGGAATAGAGGTTGTCTTTGCTTGTAAGCTGGAATATGTAAGAACCAGGGCTTTCATGAAGCTGTGGGTGGTAGGGGTAGACCTTACAGAACTTTTTGCAGAGGGAGCGTAGCTGGTGAATACTGAGGGTGGAAAAACATAAGTATGCATGTTAAGTAATGGCTTTAACTACTTAAAGGTAGTTAAAGCAGGAAAACTTGAGAAATATTGTGAATTGCTGGAGCACTGAGTGCTAAAATGTCTTAGTTTCTGTTGTGAACTTATGCTCAAACAGTATTTGGATTTCATTGTGCTACTGAGTTTGTGCAAATTATTTTTATTAAAATTAAGAGAGTTGAAACTCTCTACTTCTAAAATGTAGCAAAATTTTAGAACTATTCCTCTAAAGAATTCCATCTATTCTTAGCATCCACCAAGCATAACTTCCGCAGAATCTCTTTGGAAGATGTGATGGAGCTATTGGGAACTGGATTTCTGCGTGGAAGTTGTGGATTTCTGCGAGCCAGTGGCGATATGTTGAAAGGGACCAGTTCAGTCAGCAGAGATGTTAGAGTTGGAGTCACCCAGGTTTGGATTACATCAATTATGATTTTCTGAGATTGCTAAACATTTGTATGATTGCTTTGCTCTGCATGTATCTCTTCTTTCACCCTTTTTTTGTATCTGTGATGAAATGTATATACTCGAAAATAAGGATTTACTTCTTGAGTCATGCTAGAAAGGAAAGAAAAAAAGATTTCTGATGTTGCTTATTGTTTACCCGAGAGTTTGAAATATTAAAAATTAAATATGTACTACTTGTGAAAGCTTCACATGATATGAATTTCAAATGAGTGATAGAAATAAATTCCTCAAATTTTAAATTTAAAACTTACTTCCTTATGTCTGAAAATTAAAGGGAGAAGTTACAAGAAATGTTTGACTTTGGAATAGTTTCCTTCTGTATAGGGAATTCCAAGTCTAGTTCTGAAAGGATGGTTCTGCTTTGAGTAAGTGCATGAAAAGTAAGGAAAACAGAATTTAGTGGGAAAAAACCAGCATCTGTTTTGCTGTGTTCCAGGATGCTCAAAGCATAGAATCTTGTTGACTGAACAGGACTGAACTCAGCCGTGCACCATATAATGCATGCTGGTAAAAGCACTATAAAATTTTCAGATAATATAATGTTGGCTTCATCCTCTAAATATTATCTTAAATATAAATATGCTAAATTGTAGATATTCAAATGTGGAACCTGTGAATCAAGACTAAAGGTCATGGTAAACATTTATGTATTCAACAGCTGTGGTTATTTTAGCATGTTACAATCCCACAGCTATATGATAACCACCTTTGCCAGTAAGGCAGTTCGTCAGTACATTTCAACTTCTACAGTGCAAAAGATGTTTAAATTAGCTTGAATTACTGATACGAGCTTCCAGATTTTGCAGTGAAACAGCTAGAAGGTGCTCACAAATTGTCTTCTGTGCTCAGGTCTTGCTGAGTGGAAGAATTAACTTTTGGCAGAGAGAACAGAAAAGCAGGGGAACAATAATACCTTGACAGCTATTTGCCTAGAAAATGCATGCCATAGATTCCTAGGGTGTTCTATAGACAGGGTAGTTGTATTAGTTTTCCAGGACTATATCTGGTATCTCAGTTCAATGTTTTGACTATTTGTACTGGGTTTTGGAAGTTGACTCCTTTTTCATGTATTTCTGTGTTAACACAGTAGTACCTGTGCTAGATGGTACACTCAAACTGTACCAGAACAGTTTAAGTAGTGCAATGTTTTTATAAAAAATGCTTGGAAAATTGTGAATTTATCAGTGCTTGTGAGTAGAAAACACTTGCAGTTATAAAATGTATTAATTAGTAAGTTGCAGCTCATTATGTATTTAAAAATAAGAAAGTCTCTGAAGATGACTTCTTACATATGGAAGATTTTATATTTGTTCAAGACAGTTTAAAATGAAGCCATGGCAGTATCACTCTTCACAAGTCTATCCTGTTAAATTCCTCAGTTTTCAAATCTGTAAAACCAGAGTAATGTACTGATGCGTAATGAAGCCTAAGTAGTATTTGTCAAGAACAATAAGCTGCTAACAGGATCTATAGTATAATTATTTTGTCTACAGTAGTTCCCTTTCTTTTACATGAGTAATTTTGTTGTTTATGTTAGACACAGGACAAAGTATGTATGAGGCAAATACAGAAATTGGTGGATATAAGCAGTAATTGTGAACTTTCTTATGAGGAATTTTGTGTGTTCATTTGCATATTCTCTTTTTTTTTTTGTGTTCCGTTTTCTTGATCTATTCATTAAAAAAATGCAACATATGCACATAGAAGGCAATTGTAGGGGAGCTTATTATGTGGCAAAATAAATGGTCTTGTGGTGATTAGATTTGTAAAGTGATTCTGCATTCTTTCTCTTTGTGGTGACAAACATAATCTTGTTATGGTACCTCCATTGTAAGGCGAACAATTAAAATTCATTGGGTTTAAAAAACAGTGCTTGGGGGCTGCAAATATTCCCTGATTCAGACCCTTTAATAACCAAATTTTCTCTGGGTTATGGGTTATAGTTTTGTAACATAGTAGTTCTTAAAATGCGTTCATACATTAAATTTGGGTTCCATGTGCAGAATGTTAAATAGCTGGAAGCTGTTGTTCGGTGAGACCAAACAAGTGTTTTACATAACAAGTGCCTATGCAGGGTAAACTACCATTTCTCACACTCTGGAATGAGATGACATGGGCAAGCAGCTAGAAATAACTTACAGTCAAAGCAGGCTGCAATATTACTAGTGCAGAATCACAGAATGTGCTGAGTTGGAAGAGACCCATAACAGTTTCGATAGTAATTTAAATTATTTAAAAATGTATATATAGATATAGCTATAGATATAGATACAGGTACAGATATAAAAAATTGCAGATACCTAAAAGTGAGAACATATGTGATTTATGGATGCATAAATGTATAAATCATTTCAGTTTAGTGTTCTAGTTGTAGCAATGTGAAGATTTTAAAAAATAAATATGTAGGATAGTTAGCAGTGATTTTCCAGATATTTTGCTCTAAAATATGTTTCTTTTCAAATCTCTTCCAGGCATACGTGGTATTTGTCTCTACATTAGGAGCACAATGGCTTGAAAGGAACTTCTCTGCCTTCCTATCCCATATTCTAGATCTTGTGTCTCAGTCTCACCCTAAGGCTATTCAGAGCCCGACGGATGCTGTCGGCTGTCGCCGCTGTGTTTCGTTCATCCTTCGAGCTACAGTAGGAGGCCTGCTTGGGGAAAAGGCTCAGATTGCAGCTGCCAAGGAGATTTGTCAGGCCATCTGGAAACTGAAGAAAGTTGTGGGTATGGGTCTAACAAGATTATCCATTCGGGCCTCTGTTTTTCCATTTTTAAGTGATTGTCCAGCTACCTAATCCGGAGACTGCAGAAACAGAATATATAGTGCTGATTTATTACCATGATAATGTAGAGGGCTTTTGATGGACTGCTTTGTTTTTAGCTTGTTGTTAGGGCTGGTTATTTGCTTGTGTGTGTCTGTTCTTTTGTATGTGTGTACCCACACAAGTATATACAGATTTTGTAACAGTCCAGTCCTGGCAAATGTAATTTTAACCATTAACAAATAAAATAATTACAGTAATAATATACAGACAGTATTGTAAAATAACTTAGGTTGGCAGATAATGCATGTCTAGTCAGATCCTGGCTTGTTCAGAGCAGTTGACACTACTGAAGGTTCAAAACAGAAGCATTTTTTCCTAATGGACAAATGAGCATTTCTCCTAGAGAATACAGATCTCTTGCATGATAAGGTCGTGTACACTGCTTCCAGAAAAACCTCTGGTCTTCCACCACTGGCCTTCTGGAGGAGAAGAAAGAGAATCCTGGACATAACGAGTTGTCCTCTGGTGTACAGCTGCATGTTGTATCTGATTTAAATATCTGAATGTTTTATGTCTAAACAGACGTAATCATTTGTGTCTCAGAAGATAAACTTGCAAAAAACATCATATTTTTCCCTCCTTCTTCATTCCATCTCTCTGCCTTCTCGCTTGCTTGCTCTTGCAAGATTTCATTCTTTTCTTGCCTTTCTTTTTTCCTACGATGCAGTAAAATCTGGCAAGTTATATCAAAGCATGTCTTCTTCAAGTTACTTTTGATGGGGCAGATGATAACATGCTTCTTGCTTGCTACTGTTCCCCATCATGTAAAGATAAGCAACTTGGTAGTTTCCGTTTATCTATACTCTTGCCCTCGCAGAGCTTACTACACCATCCTTTCAGTAAAAGAAATGTACTTGTCTCAGTGAAGGTAACCCTTTATGGAAACAATAATAAAAATGATAATGGTAAAAGCTCATTTAGTAATAGAAACAACTTCTCTTGGCAAAAATCTTTCTCCCATCTGTTTGTTTGATTTTGGTAATGATTTCTTGGTGATTTTCTTGTATTGTGTTATCAGATGCTGCAATGAGTGATGGTAACTTGGAAACAAAAATTAATACAACAGATGTAACAGCAAGTCAGCACGTGCTTGTGTGTGCCCTTCAGGAACTTGGAAGTCTCATTCATGGCTTAGGAACTACAGCAGCGCCATTACTGCAAGACTCCAGTACAGGTACAAGCCCTGAATTATTTTGTGAACCAGTGTACAAATTAAATTTCTATTTGTTTGTTCACTGTGATCTTAATTGATATCTTATGGCTATTCTTCTGATGCTCAGTCTCCTTACCAGGATCCTCCATAGTTATTGTATTATTTTCTGTTTTCTTACAATTAACTTAAAAAAGAAAAAAAGAGGGAGGAGGGAAAGTTTACTGCCTTACATGCTGTCGGAAAATTTCAGACATTACCCAAAGAGTTCTGTATCTTTCCTAACCTGTACAAGTATGTTAATTTAAAAAATCATCTTTATCAAGTTTAACTCTGTTAAGGGTTGGATTTAAGGTCCAACACTTCATAATGTTTATAATAAAACAGTTTGATTGAGCTGGGTACCTTTATTGTTTTCATTTAGGTGCATCCATGGCATGGATTTCTGTTTCCTTACAGAAGCTTACAGATACTTTCTATGCATGTTGGGGGATAACGGTGTAATATGTTTTTTCTCCATAATGTTACTTTTCATCCAGGATAATTTTTTCTAAAAAGAACTTAATTATCTAAATTTGTTATAATTACTTCAAAATAAAAAACAATAGTACTTTTCCAAGAGAAGTATAGAAATTGGATAGTGTTATGTTTGCCAGCCCTGTATATACATTTTTGCTTGTTTGAAAATCCGCTTGCCTCTTTCTTAAGTGTGTTTATGCATTTTATTTTTCAGGAGTTCTGGAAGCAGTAATTTCTGTCATTCTTCATCCCAGTATTTCAGTGAGACTAACCGCAGCTTGGTGTTTGCGCTGTATTGCAGTAGCATTGCCCTCCTATGTGTCCCTGCTGTTGGATCGTTGCGTTGAACGTCTTAGTGCGTTGAAATCCTGCCCAGAAGCAGTAACTGGCTATAGTTTTGCTGTTGCCGCTTTGCTGGGTGCAGTAAAACATTGTCCTTTAGGAATTCCACATGGAAAAGGGAAGGTATGGTCTAATACTTTACATATAGGCCATTCTTATATTTTTTTGCAGCGGTATTTACATGTTTTCTTTGTGACATGATCACAATACCCAGTGATACTTTGATGAGATACTTTGGTTCCTCAAGAAGAGGGCTTTGAAGCATACCATAACTCAAATAATCATGTGTTTTTCTCACATGTATCAGGATCAGGAATTCCCATTTCTCAAGTGTACAGGTTAGTCAGTGCTTACAGCAATAACTGCAATTATGTATTATCTTGAAAATACTTGGTCAAGTCTGACAGATACACTTTTACTTTTTGGTACAGAAACCAACTTATTGTGTTAACACAGTCTAAGATGCCAATCTCCTCACTAGTGCAGATAGGATATGCTGTGCTCTGAAGTTTTAAGGATATGCAGCCATACAAATAAAGACCAGGAAAAAGAGCTGTTTCCATCCTTGTGGGAACTTTATCCATTGAGTTACTCGTATTTGGAAAACTATGGTGCATTACAAGTGTCAGCAGTACATGCTAATTCTTTGTGTAATGTGGAAACTTAGATGCTCTCTTCTGAAAATAACTGTTTCAGAGTCAGTGGACATTAAGAACATTCTGGACATTCAGAGTCCTGATTCATGAACTTTTCTTTGTGATTGCTGAAAGATCATGCAGAGAGAACAAAATGAATGTAGTTTGCCCACTTACATAGATAAGAAGTGCCGTTCAAATACTCTGCACCTAAGCAGAGCTGAAGTTTCTGTTTAGCAGAGAAATGTAATTCTTAACAAAGATTTCTTTTAGAAGAATATAATAGGATGAAATAGGGCTAGGGAGGAGGTATGGGAGGGCTCAAAAAACACTATGGGAGGAACACTGTATTCTGTACTAAGCTGCGGGGGGAAGAACAGAACAGTTGACAAAAGCCCTTTTCTGCTCTCTCCTAGGAACACTGCCAGATTCCAGACTAGCTCCTCTTCTGAGGAGTGGAAAGAGACCAGTGTTAAATAGAGCAGTTTTGAGAAGGAAATATCAAACATGGATAATACTGATCTGTAGAGAAGCTGGTTTATATTAATGGATTTTCCTTTGAGAGGGCAGTTAGAGTTGTGGGTGGAATCTAAATAAAATAAAATAATTATTGAGTTTGTATGTGTTTAACTTTCAGTGCTATTGCTTATAATTCAGTTTTAAAAAAATCCTTCGAATACAAGGCATTCCTCCTAGTACACAGAGAGAAAAATTTTCAGAAATCATTAAATTACATCCTTTCTAGCATGTATGCTTTACAGGTAGTTTAAGTATACTAAGTTGTTCGTGATTTTTTAGTAGTATAATTTTAAAAAGGTACTGTTACATTTTAGACTCAAATGTATTAACGCTATAGATACCAAAGCTATACAAATACATTTCTTCTTTTGTAGAAAAACCACCTGGTAGCATTATGGAATTGGGGAAACTAATACTTTCAGATTGGAAAAAAGACTTCAAATGAAGTTTTGGAAGTGTAAAAATCTCAAACATTCACGAAACAAACTTTCATGTGCAAACTTTCATGACATTTTAAGTATGAAAAAAGTTTATAGAAGGATGTTTTCTATGCTGAAGCTTGTAGTGATAATTTTGATAATGACTCTTCTTACTTGCAATACTGATTTATGAGCAGCTTGTTTTGGAGACTGGACATAATGCAAGTAGTAAGAAATATTTTTTTAGCATATGTGAAACATAATTGAAGCAAACTATATGCAGAATACTTACAGCATTTGTAGCCATACTGTGGTAATTGTGCATGGACACAAGGTGTGTTCCTCCACCTAAGTTCTAGGTAGCTTGTGTTTTGGTAACAAGCAGAATCACCTTGCATTTAGCACATAGTGGGCTCATGCAATTACTCTGGAGCAGCTAAAATAGGATTAATTCTAACTATACTATTTTAATTTATTTTTCAGTCATACCATTTGTTGATCTGAAAAATGGTCAGAAAGAATGCTAGGCTTTATTCTGAAACAAGGATAAAAAGATCATTACCACTCTCACCCCTTCTCCTGAGCTATAAGTCATAAATCTCATGCATATGTCGTGAGATAAATAGAATATCAGAACACTTCTATCCTTCCAGTGCATATTCCTGTGGGAATCAGCAGTTGTCATTTTACTGCTGATAAAAGAGAGGGTACAAAGCAGCAAAGTAACTTACCTAGTACTCCACAGAACTGTTGAAGACATCACAGACTAGTCCTGAAGTCAGGAATTGAAACTTCATGAGCCTGATTTATTGCCATAGTGTAAGAGGAAGACGGCATTCTATCTGGGAGCAAGAGAATAGGATTAAGTATTACACCAAATAGCATTGAAAAAAAATTTGGTAGTTACCAAAATGTGATGCTCTGTTTTTCTCTTTTACTTTGAAGGTAATCATGACAGTAGCAGAGGATTTGTTGTGTTCTGCATCTCAGAACAGTCGCATTTCACTGCAGCGAATGCAGGCTGGATGGCTCTTGATAGCTGCTCTCATGACATTAGGTAGTAGCCTTCTGCATTTTTTCTCACTCTCCATTAAGGTGTTTGGTATTTTGACTGATTTTTAGTTGGAGGTTTTGTCTGATTTACTGCTACAAAATAATTTTTTAAAACCCAGATGTTGAAATACTTTAGAAAAACTTTCTGAGATAAAAATGTTATTTCGTTAATATTTGCTATTAGTTCATTGGGAACAATGTCTGAAAAACAGTGATTGGAGTGGAACTGCTATTATTTAAAGGTAGATGATAAATTTCAAAGTGAATCTAATCAGATATCCTAGCGGTCATGAAGAATTTTTAAATATTTGTCACATCAAAAAATGAGCTAATCATTTGTATTTCCATCTTGTCGGGCATTTGTAATCTTACAGAACTTTCTGATACATATTAATGGTCAGATTATTGACTGTGATCAGTAAATTACTAATGAAGAATGTATTTTATTGGCTTTGGTCATATTTTTAAGGCACTTGTCATGTTTTCAGGTATTACTTCTGCCCAACAACTCCCATTTTTTTTATATGTTTTTATTCTTAGTTAACCTAAAACGAATGTTTGCTTTTCTGAACATTACTATTGATCGCTACATCTCTTTTATGCTGGTGATCCACAGGGTCCATGCTTAGTAAAACAGACATTGAAGTTGTTTTGGTAACATACTAGTAAATGTTTCAGTGTGTAGTTATATATGAAAATGAAGTACCAAAGCAGTAAACATTTGAGGAATTACATAGGAGAAGGCTGGGAAAGTAGCATAAGGGTTTTTTTACTGCTGTAAAGATTTTGCAAACACAGAAAGAAAAAAGAACGAAAGAAAATTTAGTTTTATTAATCCTTGCATTGGCATGACAGCTGTCAACATTTACAGGTCCTGCAGTTGTCCAGCATCATCTGCCACGAATGCTGTTACTGTGGAAGTGCATCTTTCCATCATCTCCTAAAGACCTAGAAACAGAGAAGACACGAGGAGATTCATTTACCTGGCAAGTAACACTGGAAGGTCGTGCTGGTGCTCTCTGTGGTAAGTAGGATTTAATGTCTTTCTCTGCCTATTTATAATTGGTCTCTTAGCTCATTTTCCTTCTGAAAGAACAAGGACATTTCATACTGATTTTTTTTCACTAGATGGGAAAGGCTATATTCACTCCCCAACATACATGCTTGCATATCAATATTTACATCTAAATATATGTATCATTTTTCTAAAAAAAATTTTAAAAATCACCAAACCAAGAGAGCTTTTCCTCTCCTTCTTCTAATCAGTTGATTTTCAAGCAATAAATGATAATCAGGAAGGTTACTTCTCTTGTTTAGCAAGCAAATCACAATAATGACTGAAGACGCAAAGCAGGGTATGTTCTGTTGTTTATACAGTCTATTAGATTTGGAAAACAGTGGTTCTGTTTCCTACCAGGTAACTTACTATAAGCAAAATAGAATTGATGAGTCATTCAAACATATTTGTGAGAGTGGAAGGATTTGGCTAAAAATTATGATCAGGTAGTTGGGATTCTCTGCCAGGAAAGAGTGCCTTGAATGTCGCTGCTCTTTGGTAGGTTACAATTTTTAATCATGAAATACTGTGAATTTGGGTTTCCAAGAAATTGCTCCAGTGATCTTCAAATACTTAACATGTGTCAGTCTTGTATTCTAGAGTACTAAAAGGTACTTTGCTTTCCAGAAACCCCTGATATAGTAATCACCCCTCTCTCTCACTATTAAGATATATCACAAAGTGTGGAATTCAACAGGAATTTCATTTTAGAACTACCTAAATAATTAACTTCTAAATATTTTTTTATTTAGAAAGTAGGTATTTAATACAGTATATTCTCGTCGTGCTTTTGAAAATTAAACTCAGATTTAGTTTTCTGTAAATTATATACATATATACATATTAATTGGTTCCTAAAGTACAGTAATTGAACTAAATTTTAATGGAAAACTAGCAAAGTAAGCAGTAGGTCATTTAATCATCCTATTTTCTTTTTATTATTATTATTGTAGAATTACCCTGAAGTTGAGTTATATACCATCACTTAGTTCATAACAAAAGGCAAAAAATAATTGCATTTATGTATGCAGTTATAGTCAATATTTGAACGTCCAAGCTGAGACACCAAAAGAGTGCATCTGACTTTTTTCATTTGAGATTTTTATCAGTTTCTTCAATTACTGGCCAAAGTTGGGGTTTTTTTTTTTCTTCTTCTACTTTTATGGATTATTAGTGATGGAATAATGTAATTACTTTGCTAATGTGATTTTTTTTCTTCAACATACCGCGCACCAAGTAAATTGAAATCCAATTCCTTTTCTAGCTATTAAAAGCTTTGTTTCCCACTGTGCTGGTCTTCTTACGGATGAAGTTGTTCAGAGACTTCTTCCTCCTCTCCCAAGCGCTGTTGATTTATTGACACAGTAAGTGTGTGTATAAAAGTGTTATTTGAAAAGCTAGAGTAATCTTCTGTATTTGATTAGTGCACTTTCTAAAGAACTTTCTTTTCAAGGGACGAAAATCAGGGTTTGTGTTTGCAGATTCCAGTGTCATGTGAAAAATCTAAGGAAGACTTTCTGGCAAGGGTTTTTTTGAGTTAGCTTTTATATACTGCTTTTTTAATTAAACCACACACATTTTCATTTATATACCATTATTTTTATAGCATAAGAAACCAAGTTCAATAATATGCTTGGGAAAACATCTTTTAGACATGGATATTTTTTGTATTTAATTTCAGATCTAAGCTGGAAAGGATTTTATAGTTTTTAAACTTTTGCCTTTGGAATACAGAATAATTTAATGCATTTGGGCTCTAAGCTCTAACTTAGAGAAATATATCTGCAAAAGCTTATCGTCATAAATACAGGTACAATCAAAGGAAATAGTAAGCTTGTTTATTTCTGTAGTATTAAGTAAAAATAACACTTGGAAATGGACAGCAGACATTCTTTCAGAATATGTGAAATAAATCGGTTTTCTTTTACTATTAGTTATGCAAATCAAAACTGTACTTCTAATATGTATAGATTTTAAAAGCAATCAGTAGAGTGGTACACATGAAACTGGGGTGTTACATAAAACTTAAAGTCCCTACCATCTCTGACGTGCTTTTTGTATTTTAAGGCTTTCTTCAATATACAAATCATATGGAAATTCCTTAAAAACACCATCAACGGTTTACAGACATAAACTTTATGAATTACTAGCAGTATTGCCCCCAAAGGCCTACGAAGGTAAGTATTTCCATACGAGAGAAATCCATTAAAAATACTACGGGCTCATTTTTAAGTTTTTGTCCAACACGTATTCAGCCAGCAAAAATTAGTTCCAGCTTTTCTAAAAAACAAATTTTATTTCCTCTATTTAAGTTTGATGAATTGTAGCAAAGTCACTGTGGTTTTGAAAGGCCTTGCATTCATGATCTTTTTTCCCTTCTCCTAATACAAGTACAGAGCTCTGTTACAAAGAGACACTTTTGCTCTATTTTTGGTTGAAACATGAAGTTAGACAACGTTTCGGTTTCAAACTAGTTGAAAAATTTCTTTTCTTTGATGCCTGTTTTACTTTTCCATTGAATACTAATTCCCAAACTTGTGACTTTAGCTTAAACAAATTGCTTACAGACTACTGAAAGAATTCAAATTAATTTATTAACTAAGCATATATTACAGATACATTAATCTGATCCTGTGCAGATTGTGGATAAAAGGTTTGTGTTTAAGGAACAGTTTCAACAAAATCTGGGGATTGACTCACTTTTTACAGGACAACATAACAAGAAGAATCTAGGCCTCTAATCCATTAACTATACACTGTAGTTGGATGGGTCTAACTTTTCAGATGAAATATTTATTATCTTTGTTATCTTTAAATCATTTGCCATACAGTAGTGTACGGACTGTAGCAAGGAACCATAGTGTTTTTGACAGCTGTAAAGAGAAGTACAGGAAATTCTTCGGGACAGAGACAATATGGAGCAACCAGGCTCTAAACTAGCTGTGTCCTCTCTATCTTGGAGGGAATCCTTATTCAAATAATCTGCTCCATCTAGTGGTAACTGCTAAGAGAATCGGGACAAACCCCTGGCCTATGCCTAAAAGCTGTTGGCACGTTAGAAGTCTGTATATAATGAAGCATAGTGTATAATACTCATTTGTGACTGAAAATTACACCTCCATCCCTGAGAGTAAGTTATTCCTTTTGTTCTTGGATTACAGGGGCAACATGTTATAGAATACAAACATTTGGGTATGGCTGGGTTTGGCAGTTTCTTGGTGTGCTTGGGATTTTTGCATATGTTCTAACTTCATTGAAAATATACGGTGTTTTACAGTGTGACATGCAAAATGTAACTCTTGTGAGAGGGCAGCCTAGCTGAGGATGCTGCATTCTAGATCCAACAGATAAAGAAAAAGCTTGAAAAGTTTGTTACAAATAAGTTGACACCCTGCTGAAAGCTTTGAAAATAGCCTTGGAATCAAACCAGTAATTTGACAGGTGTAGTCTCAGAGGTGTCCACCCGTGTGTAATACAGCAGTATGAGAGTGGGGAAGGGATGGAAGTATGTACATTGACAGAACTTATTTTTATATATTTTAACATATAAGCATGCATCATTTAAAAATGCAATGAAAAGTTTCTAAGGTAAAACTTGAAACAAATACCATTCTTTCCATAATATTTCCAGTATGATAGCTTCATGCAGAAGCTGTATGTCTTTGCAAATACTGGGAATTTTGAAAAGAAATTGTTTGGAGAAATAATATCACTGGGAAACTCAGAATGCTTTTTTCGATGTCTAAATTTAGTCATCATAATTAGTACTCTTGTGTTGCACAGCATGGCACATTTTACATGGCTCAGAGTGACACACCACTTGAGAAGCTTTCACCAGTTCATGCTTTTCTTTCTTTTGTATTTGTTTTCTTCAATCCAGGTAGTTAGCCAGATGATAGAAATCTGTAAGTTGTTTCTTTTTGAGAAAATTGGTGATAGAAACATATACCAGGAGTTGTAATTCAAGCTTTTAGTATTTGCAAATAATGTGCAAAGCTTGTTTTCCTTAGTACAACAGGAACAAAACAAAATACCCAAGAAAATAAACAGCTGAAAACAGACTACTCGTGTACCCAAGCTTCTTTGTCAATTCATGCCTTTAGATTTCTGAGGCCTGAGATGCTATGACTTGTTTAGGCTCTGCTTGGTTCTTTCCTGCTCACTTTCTGCCTCTTTGATGTTCTTCTACTGCTTTGTCATCTCTAAAAATCATATCTCCTCAAACAGCAGAATTTTACAAAATTTACCATGAGTGTGCGTGAATCATAACTGATTTTTTGCATTATTTCGGCAATGAGAGATGTGAGAAGAACATACTAGGTAAACTTGAACATCAGTGAAATACATTTACCATGTTTTAGTTGCTGTCTTCCATTGTGTGTGAATAGTTAAGACTTGTAATTTATCTGATCCAAAGTATGAACTTGTTAAGCTGGGGAAAGCTGGTTCTGTTGCTAAGATGACAAATCATACTTGTAATCATTTTCATGTGTTTTGGATTATAATGTGCTCATGTTTTTGAGGCTAAACATTTATTCCTTGTGAGTTCATGTAAAAAGTTTTATATTGCCCAAATTGAAAATTTCACAGAAATAATTTCAGTGGTTTGAATTCTATTAGATTTCTTGATGTTTTGTATTGTCTGAAATTAATATGTTTTGTCAGACAACTCATTAGGGTTCTTTTCATTCTTCAGCTTTTTGTGCTTGTTATGTTCCACTGTTTAAACCATTAAATTGAATACAAGCGTTCACTTCTCTTTCTTAATAGGATGAGATGAATAGCTAGAATGCTGAAACAGCATTCTGGCTTAAAATTTTGAACTGCTTTACATTGGGGTACCATTGTTTGAAGTGTTACCGACTGTCTGGGACTGAAATAAATGTTTATTTGATGAAAAAATGCTGGATATCTCCATGAAATTTTAATTTCAACAGCTGTTTTTTTTCATAGGAAGGGGATTTTTAAAACGGATTTTTGTTGTGATGACTAATAATGAAAGAACAGCTACTAGCTGTTAACTACCATGGTTTTTTTAAAGGCTCAATTTCTATTCCTTTCACACACTATCTGTACACCTTGCACTATATTTGATAGTGCAAACATTTTGCATTAAGATTTGAGTAAAGCATTTTGGGAATATTACATACTTGCTTAATTAGTCAGGGAGGCAGGCAAAGCAACAGATGCCTGCAGGGGAGACATGCTGATAGGGCCAGGAGTTTGACGGGTAGGGGATACAAAGTCAGCTTCTCAGAATAGATTCTGTTTTCAGGAAGGGTTAAACAGCTGGTTGCAGCTACCAGCTCCAACTCTACTAATAAATCTGCTTGTGCTCATGAGATGCTGATAATTGTGTTGTCCCAATTTTTGGAACTTCCATGAGCTGAAAAACTATAAGCAACTTTAATGCCAACATGTAATTGTGTGATCAACTAACAACAAAACTGAATGCAAGGAATTGGATATGTGGAGTTAAGCTCCTGTTCCTCTCCCCTCCACACTTCTTAATGCTGATACTTCCCAATTCATGGGGACTTGACTTTTCAGTCTTAATGCTCTTGAGGTAAATTCTTACATAATATTTGTATAAAAACTGTGTACATTCTTTAATATCTGTTCTGCAGTGTTTTTCAACAGAATTACAAACCAGTCCTTTCTCATCACATGTGATTCAGCACTGGAAATATTCTCTCACTTCAAAGCCTGTTTTAATAACCTAAATAGTCTGACTCAAAATGCCCTGTGTTGTTGTCTTATGTACAGCCTTGTCAGGAATATTATGTGCAAAAATATGTGAAAGTTTTAACTACCAGTGTAATTTATTGTAATGTAACCTACAGTAAACTCCTCCTACTTTGGATTTTGCATGCAAACTCCTAAAATAGGGGACTGCATTCATCAGCTTTTGGTTACTTATCAAACCTATGAGTGTTTTAAATTACTTCTACTTGCCAAGCCCAAGTATTCCTTTGTGATTATGTAATACATTCCATGGCATTAATTTTCAGGAAATAGAAGAAAATATGGTGATGTTCATAACTGCCATTTCCCCTCTAGTTTATTTGTAAATGTAACTAATTTACTGGATTATCAGTTGCATGGCATTATGCCTTCTGTAAAGGTAAAAGTCTCTGGTTTTCAGCTTCTAGATTGCTGTGGGTGCCTGGCTTGCTTATGTCAGGTACTGCTCTGTGGTTTCCCCTCTAACAGAGAGTCTTCTCTAATTAACTATTTGAAGACTAAAGAGAAATGTTAGATGGATGTTACTATTTCAGGATGAATATGTTGTTCCCAAAATTGCTTGTGGCAAGTAACTAATGAAGAGTTTTGAATATTTTTCTTTAAGGAAATGCCAGTGCTGTTCTAAAAGAGTTAGTGACTGACTTGACTGTCCCAGATAGCCAGATTGATGCCTCTCCATTCTTGCTTCCACCCCTTTGTCATGAGAACGATCTCCTTTTACTCGGTCCCTTACTGCAGGAGACTGACCACCGATTTATTGAAGAGCAGGTACTTTTTGTTCTGTTATAAAGGTATTATTGTATTTTCATACAGTTGTAGTTATTTGGGTCAGTACTCATTAAGACTTGGTCAAAAATATGGCTATCACTTTCTTCCTTCTTACAGCTCCTTTTAGGTAACAGCATAGCTGGTGGCAGCTTGGAGTATGATGCTTACTCAATTTACGAGAAATTTGCAAAAGGGGATTCAGTACCTAAACCACTACCTCCTGCATTGGCTGTTACCAGTGCAGCAACTCGACTTTTTGGAGTTATGTTTTCCCACATAACAGAATCTCACAGGTAAAGTAGTAACTGTAACTGCTGGGGAATTTAGGAGATGTTTTAAGATGGTTACAGCGTTTGACATTGAATGCAGAACAAAACAGTTCTGAAAAAAATAATGAATTGCATAAGTGGAGTCTGTAGACCATCTGAATAGCATAATTCAGACAACCAAATTATTGAACTTCTCTCTTGAGCTTTACTGACAACAAAAAGGCACATCCAGCAAGAGGTTACTGTCATAGCAAATTGTGTGGACCAAGGCAAATGATGTTTTGTTTTGATAGCCAGATCAAAATGGAAGCTATTTTGAGAGCTATTACACAATTTTTGTGGTGCTTAATGCATAATACATTCTTTATAAATTCTTTATAAAAAGTGGATGGGAAGAAATAAGAGAGCGTGTCTTAACACAGTTCTGTCAAGGTACAAGAATGCTTAAAAGACATCAAAAACTTCTCTTGGGTTTTTGCCTATGTTTTTTCTCACTGCACACATGGCATTTTGGTTTGTTTGACATTTATAAGCACACTGATTGCTAAGCCATAAAATCCCTGAAGATTTTTGCATGCAGTTGCTTCTTCTGTGTGCTGCTGGTGATATTTTTGAATGCAGCTTTAGAGCAGATGAATTATTTTAAAATCAAATAGCCTTATATTTTCAAAGCTAGCTGTAGTTAGACCTCAGTTGTTAGATCATGATCACTGTAGCTGGTGATGGTTCTATAGTCCTGTGTGGGATGAGTGTTTAGTCTTGATGAGTCCTGAGTCTTGATGTCTTCACAACTTTGAACGCTTGGGATTTAGTGTAAGTTCCAGGCAGCTGTCTGTATATGAGAATACCTGCCAATAAAATTGCCACATGATTTATTTGTTCTTCTGACCTGCCTTTACTTCTTCATTCTGCCTTCATTGACTACTTTTATTTTGGATTTTTTTTCTTTGGTTTTTTTTTTTTGCCCCAGCTGTCACCAGCTTGCTGGTTGGTTTTCTTCACCTGTTTCTCAAGACCAGAAAAATACATTTTCATTTTATTTTTCCTTTACCCCCTTCTTCCTCAATTTTAAGTCAAAATGCATTATTTCCACATATAGTTCCTTTTAATAATGTCTGTTTAATGTTAGTTAGATATAAATGATTATCTGTGAGTACATATAAGGAAACAAATGTAAAAATGTTCTTGTTCATATAGGGAAGTTCATATTCTGAAATGGAATACACAATGTTTTTTGTAGTAGACAGGGATGTCAGTTGAAGGAAAATGCTCAGGAGTTAATTTGTTCTACCTCTGTTTCTATAATATAAAGGTTTTGTTACTGGTTTTAAAATAAAATTTAAAAGTTTGATTTATTTCTTTAGTTTTCAGTTCTGTGGTTTCTCTTCTGTTTTTGTTTAAGGCTCCAGGTGTTAGAACAGTTGTTGAATTCCATAAAGCAAACAAAAGGATCTCGACAACAAATAGTACAACTACATGTTGTGTCAGCCTTGTCTACTTCCTTAAAGGTAAATCTGCTCTCTCTCTCTCCCCTTTGTTTCTCTCTCTCTTTCTATTAAACCATAGCATCTCTTGGTTCAAATACATCAATTGCTGTGGTTTAAACCCAGCCACGCAGCCACTCACTCACTCCCCCTACGGTGGGATGGGGGAAAGAATTGCAAGAGTAAAAGTGAGAAGACTCCTGGATTGAGATAAAAACAGTTTAATAGGGAAAGCAAAAGCCATGCACACAAGCAAATCAAAACAAGGAATTAATTTCTTGCTTCCCTTCAACAGACAGGTGTTCAACTGTTTCCAGAGAAGCCGGGGTCTATCATGCCTAACAGTCACTTGGGAAGACAAAAACCATCACTCTAAACATTCCCTTGCCTCCTCCTAGCTTTGTATGCTGAGCATGATTCCATGTTAAAGGAAGAGCTGTTGTGAGAGCATTCTCACACTGTTCAAGGAGTCCCACACAGACCACCCAAGATCTTAACTGCTGGGACAGGAGCCTCTTTGCAGTGGGCAGCCCCAGTGAGCAGACAGATGTCCCCTTTGTCTCCTTGTTGTCACATACACTCACTCTCTGGTGTGCTTCCTCCTTCTTCCAGCTTGACTCTGGATTTCCCATAGCAGAGTGTCAGGCATCAGATTTATGAAACCAATTTATTTAATAGTTATACAGCAGCAGGTCAGCTCAAGCTGGGTGTCTCTGGAGAGGTACTCAGAAAAAAATCCTAGGCAATTATACCTTTATGATTTGTGCACTTACCCTTCATATGCTCTTTACGTGCCTTGCACGTGTCTCTGGGTCCAATGGTGATTTTTGGTAAGGGGTCTTCTAATATGTTATTGGGTTCTTTCCCTGTGTCTGTGCAGGTAGGTGGCTCTTGAGGAATTGCAGCTTCTGCTGCCAGCTGTAGTCTCCTGATCTTCTGGTTTGCGTTTCTGATGTATCTGCTCTCTGGCAGAGCATGGAAAATTAAAAAAGCCCTAGACTTAGGATAAACATTACCTAGCAACAATCAAAACACCAGTGTGTTATCAATGTTCTTGTACTAAAGACAAAACACAGCATTGTACCAGCTACTAGGAAAATTACTCAGAAAATTAACTCCATTCCAAACGAAAACATCTCTAGGTGTAAGTTCAGAGCTATTGGCCTAAGGCTTCATCTGATCCAGCTACTCATGCTGAGCCAGTAAAGCTAGGCAAACGACATCCTAAATCACTGAGTGTTTTACCTCTATGTAACTCATTCTACTAAGAACTTACTTATTGCTAAACAACTATCTCTTACAGTGATGTGGTATGGAATCTCCCTCTGGTCTGTTGGGGTCACATATCCCAGCTGTGTTGCCTCCCAGTTCCTTGTGCACCCCCACTCTGCTCTGGTGGGGGTGGCACAAGAAGCAGAAAAGGCCTTGGTTCTGTGTAAGCACTGCTCAGCAATAACAAAAACATCTCAGTATTGTCAACCCTATGTTCAGCACAAATTCAAAACATGGCGCCATGCTAGCTACTGTGAAGCAAATTAACTCTACCCCAGTCCAAACCAGCACAGTACACAGAAGTTTTTGTTTTGATTAACAATCAAGGTGATCAGTCCTGTTTTCTATGGTAATATATTATTTTGTGATGGCATAGCTGTCTTGAGTGCAAAGGAATCACTATTTGAATTTTTCCCTTTTTTAATATTAGTTATAGGGAAACCTATTCTAGTACACTCTAGCGTACCAGCATCCATACAAGTGTCATTCAAATAAGAGAGATATGGAAAAATTCTGCTTGTATCATTTCTGTCTTTGTCACTGTCTTTCGTATTTCTTACTGTATAAATAAAAAAGTAACGGTAAAATAAAGTGATCTCATAATTATATGCTATTTGTTCATTTTCCCTGATGCTTTATTTGTATTCTCCTCTGTTCACGTGCAGCTTTCATTTTTCTCTTCTTAGGCAAAATGTTTTCAGAATAGGCAAGAACTTTCATTGTACAATATTTGTATTTGGGGCATATTCAATATGCAGTCCAGATAACTGCTGTAGCTTTTGCTCGTGCTCTTATTTTGGACTGAGATTTTTCTTTGTGTTATTCTGTTCTCACTGGCTTTCTTCTTGATGTTATTTCCTGAATTTTATGCTAAAGTGTTGGTTTATCTAGTTCTACTGCAATCTATCCAGTATTTCCTAAAATCATAATGTTGATACTGTGATGTTGTGCTGTGATGTACACTTATGTGGGCTTAGACCTCTGACTCTCAAACCAGCAAATTAAAAGAGATTAATTCCTCAAACAAAGGGAAAGAAAATCAAAATCCTTCTGCAGGTCTTGTATTTTTTGCATGACTGACAGAAAAGCGCACTCTGATCATTGTCTGACTGTTTAATATATTTAATGACTATTTTTAGCATTTGGCTAACTGCAAGGGAAGTTTAGGTTCAGAAGAAGTTAGAAGATCTGCCCTGATGTTGGTAATGGGTGCCTTGGAAAGCAGTAATCCACTTCTAAGATGTGCTGCTGCAGAGTGTTTGGCCAGGTTGGCACAGGTGGTTTCCGACAGTGCCTTCACCGCTGGATTAGCGCAAGTCAGTTTTGACAAGTAAGTTCAAAATAAGCATGAAAAGATACTGCTTGAGTTTATAAAAATGTTTGAGAAATCTACCTGACACCTATTATGATAATTTTTAAAAGCTGGTTTCCTTCACGAGTTTGATATCACTTCAGAAATTAACAGGAAACGGCACTGCCTGAGTTCTGCATGTATTTCTTAGTGTAAGACTATCTAAGTAAGCATGTAGACTTCCAAATTAATTAAATCAGCTGCTGTTCTAGCAACATCATTTAAGTGTATCTAAAATATTTTTGGTGCTTTCTTCAGGTAAGAGACAACGTATGAACTTAGAATTTTGGAAATATAATACTGTCTAATAAAATATTTTTGCTGATTATATACCAGAAATTGCATTTGTAGATGTGCTTATTACATAGTAAGAGTCTTGGTGATTAAACTAACAGCTTTCTTTCAATTAATAGGCTAAAATCTGCCAGGGATGTGGTATCAAGAACAGGTCATTCTTTGGCTCTGGGATGTCTGTATAGGTACCTAGGAGGAATAGGTTCTATTCAGCACCTGAATGCATGTGTTGGAATCCTTTATACTTTGTCTCAGGACAGTACTTCTCCTGATGTACAGGTACTTGTCACTTATATAAAAACATTGTGTTACAAATTACTGAATTATATTCTGGGATTTAAGGTTCTTTTTCTTATAATAATAGCACTTCACAACCTCGTAGGCATACCTCACAGGTAATGGCTGGAGCAGCAAAGGCAGTGTAGAAGAGAGTCCCTGCTCAAAATCCACCTTCAGCAACTTCCATAGCAAGAACTACTGTAAGATGTGGGAGGTTTATTCAACAATCTGCGAGACTGATAAGGCTCACTTCAAAAACAGTATCTGATGTTTTAGGGATTGATTTGTTTCACATTCACCTGTATCTTGACTTTGACTAGATAGTACCTAGAGTTTTTTGTTTATGAGGGTTTTTGGGGTTTTTTTTTTGTGCCAGTTTTTGTCTCTTTTACAGTGTTTACCTCACAGCATTTTTTGTTGAAGGGTCATGTAGTAAATAAAAGGGATTTTTAGACTGAATGCTGTAGAACTTGGTGGATATACATCCTTGAGTAAGGCAGGAAATTTTGAAGACTAATTAATATTATTTCTCTATGGCTGAAACTGTTATCTGTCACAATAGCTTCATGAAACACTGAGTGTATGTAATGTATTTTTCTAACTATCAGTTAAAGAATTTTTAAAGCTTTTTCCACGGTGTCTTTGGACAAAGAAGACAAAGTTTGTTTGGACAAAGTTTGTTTGTTGACATGAAACAGATGTGGCTATCGGTGCAACGTAACTGTGACTACAACAATAGGTTATTTCAGCAACTCTAGTATTTTTTCACGATTTTGTTACTGCACAAGGAGCTGTAAGAAATTTTTAAAATAATATAATTAAGGAATAATAATCACTGTTAAACTCATTTTCTATTACTTTCAATTTTTTGTTTATTAACAATGACAAATTTAAAATGGTTGGTTTATTGCACAACATGCAGTTCCTTGTAAAATATTCAAAATGGCTTATTCAACATGAGATTCGTAAAGTTCCTCTGTATAACCTCTCTATTTGTTCCTTTGGAACCTAAAACTGCAACTTCTATTACACTTCGTTACTGAATTTCACCTTTAACAATCAAAATTTTTAAAGGTCTTATGTATATAATATAGACATTACATGACTGCTTCTCTTATTTTACAGACGTGGGCACTACACTCTCTGTCACTAATAGTAGATTTGGCTGGGCCCTTGTATCATGTGCATGTGGAACCTACCTTATCTCTTGTTCTCATGTTGTTGTTGACTGTGCCTCCCGCTTATGCTGAAGTTCATCAAAGCCTTGGTCGCTGTTTAAATACACTTATTACCACTCTGGGCCCTGAGTTGCAAGGTATGTAACACACAAAAGTGTCAACTTTGCTTGCTGTAGCAACCAAGTTGCTAAACATTGTTTGAATGTGTGTGATTGTAACTCTAACAAGTAAGCAGATGCTAAGTTTCTTTGCATAGTTGTAGGACTGTGTTTCAGAGGCCATGACTTTATGCAATCAAGATGACATGATGGCTAGTTTTCCAAAAATAGTGTTTCTTGACATCATTTCCTTTGTTTGAACTGGTTCTCCAAGCCTTGCCTTGGGCTGAAATTTCTTACATGAATTTTACATTGTACAGTTCTTACATTCTTGCATCTGGTAATTCTAGCATGAGAACAGAAGGTGTTCATATTTCGAGAGTCAGTAGCCCGCCTGTGTCTTAGTTGTGATGCAGACATGTAAAATTTGCATCTAAATCACCAGAGAGCAATGGGATCACTACTCATTGATATCAAAGTATAGCACAGATACAAGGATCATCCTTTAGGAGGATGAACATTATGGCTGGCTTGGGAAAAAGACAGGTTATCATGTTTATTGAAAATAAATATGTTTTAAAACCAAACAAAAAAATGACCTACCTTCTTTGTTCTCAATATAGGCAGCAGTACAACAGTGTCAGCCTTAAGAACTTCCTGCCTTTTGGGCTGTGCAGTGATGCAGGATAATCCTGACTGCCTTGTTCAAGCTCAAGCCATCTCTTGCCTTCAGCAGCTTCACATGTTTGCTCCTCGACATGTCAACTTGTCTAACCTTGTGAGCTGCCTCTGTGTGAGTATATATTTACTAGTTTATATCCTTGTATTTTAAAATTTGATCATATTTTTCATAAACACTTAAAAAATGCAGATGTTTCTTTAAGCAGAGAAACTGATCATTGTGTAGAGGTGAGGTGTTTCGTGTTCTCCTACAGGCAAGTATTCTATATATCTTCATTTTTTTCCTCAGTTTCTGCTTCCCCTTTACAAGATGAGCACATTCTGTAGAAATCTTGGCCTTCTGAACTGCTTGCAAGTGCAATCTGCTGTTCTTATTAAGACCAGTTGTCTGGCAGGATATACCATTCAATACAACTTTTTGCTGGATTTTTACCAGCTGTTTTATGTTAGCCAGTTTTTTCCCCCTGCTGCTTTTTATGCCTTAGTTGGAGGATTGATTAAAAAAAAATTGTGTATAATTACTGGGAATTGTTTTGTTTCATTTTGTTTTTTCATGATGCTGAAAAATTGTGGATTTTTCTGTAATTTCTGAAGCACTAATGCTTCAGTGTACTGACATCTTGGCAGTCAGTATAAAAATTTCTAACATTTACGTAAGTAATAGTCAAATCAGCTCTTTGGAAAAAATAAACAAGACTTTTTCAGCCCTATTTGACAAAGAGGTGGGGGAGTTTATTTGCTGGGTGGGATTTTGAGGGTTTTTGGGGTTTGTTTTCACACAGTATCTCTCTGTCTTTGAATAGCTGCTGTTCTGAAGTACTTAGTTCTATTAAAAAGAAAACAAAAGTAATTTTCTGGTAGCTATTAGCCTTGGTGGATTTGGGGGTCTAGCTAGGTAGGGAGAGTTGGTTGGAGGGTTTTGTGGCTTTTTTTTAATAAGAATGTCTTGTCTCACTGTCAATCTGAGAGACAGAAAAACCTGCAGACAGTAAGGTGTGATGGGATTTTGTGTTAATCTCATCAATTTCAGCACACTTCTTATTCACATCTTGTAGAGGGTAGCACTTGTGTATTGATACTAAACATATATTAATTTTGTTTAAGGTTTAGATTCCTTACATTTTCTTTATTTAGTTGGACTAGAAACATGATTGTGGGAGGTGGGAAAAACTGAAGAAGGTTTTTCTGCCCCACACTGTGATACATACGGGTAGCTGCTACTTGCAGAAGAGCTGGAACTAATCTGAAGTGTTCTTTGTTTTAACATACACTAACAATTATTTTCTCTTCTCTGGGTAAAACCTAATTCTTCTTGCATTGATAAAATCACAGCAAACTATGTCAGTCAGTTTCTTGCTTGGAGAATGTGGTAGCATTTGGGAGCGTTTCTAAGTCCATGTACAGTCTGCTTCTATATCTAACTAATATCAAGTACCTACTAATAAAGAGGATGTCATGACAAAATTGTCTTGTCTATATAATATTACTGATCTTTATTGTGTTTACAAAGTTGTCTCAAAGTACTTCATACAGCAGTTTATGAACTTCATAATACTAAATTAGTCAATTAAGAAGCAGGGGTCATGGCTTGAGTGTGTGTGTTCGTGCACCTGTGTGTGTTCCCCTCTATCCCAGAAATGATTTGGCTTCCTGGGAGAGGAGCCCACTGAGGTCAGTGGCCTTACATGGGTGACCTTTTCTCATTCCCATGAACTTGTACAACTAGGGCCAGAGTTGCTGGCACTGACAATTCAGTAAATGTCAATATGTCTCTGAAGAGTGTCATAAACAAGGTTCAAGTGTGTGCTTTGCAGGTCTGTGAGAAGATAATTGCACAAGCAGAATTCTGCATTTGTAAAACTCAACATCCATCCGTGTAGTTTCCACCCACTAAATCACCATCTCACTAGGGAAGCAGAATAAGTTATTGGATCTGAAATCTGCACTTCACTGTGCTGTTTACTTGCAAGGTGACCCTCAGCTGGTTATTCTCCCTGAGTTTAAATGTCTGCAATTTGCAGAACAAGGCGTGACGTTGCATTTTGCGTTTTTCGAATTGAAAGTTTTCAAATTGCGTTGCATTTTGAAGTCTTAAGGGGAAGTAGAAAGCAAAAGCCAGGCCCTAGATCATGTTCACCATTGCATTTTTTATTTAGGGAAGAAAAACAGGAGAGGCAACGAATCTGTGGTCAGATGAGTGATCTTTTCCCCCTTCATCCATAAAAACATGACTTTTCACTTATAAAATCTTGAAAACAAATGTGCAAACAATTTATTTTTACTTTTTTTAGTAGCATTTGAACCAACTCCTCTCTCCACCCTCTTTCCCCAAGGATTCTGTAAAATGTCTGTGCCTTCAAACTTGCCTTTTTAAAATTCTCATTCTCCCTGCCATTCCCCCCCACTTTCCTTTTTGCCTCCTCTCTTATCTCCCTCCACCCTCTCATAATCCTCTCTCTCCTCCCTCTCCTCCCTCTTAATTTCTTTTTTCCCTCATTAGGCATGCTAACAGAATTTCTTGTGCAGGCAGCTACAAGCTGCCTCCTCCACTTGTCTTCCCAGCCCCTACAGCATGAGATGGTTCAGGTCTCCAATGTATTTAAACAGTTCAGGTTGTAACTTTGCTAGCACTGATAAAGCATGTCTTAGGCAATGGACACGCTGCTTCACTGGCTCATGTTTTGTGGTTTGGTGGGGTTTTTCTATATTGTGTACGTGGGCTTGTCATTATCTAGCTTCCATTCTTCAGCTTCTGAGGGTGTCCCCTGTTTGTCAGTTGGATCTTTCACGGGGCTTCTAGCAATAATGCATACTTATCCTGCTATTTGAATTCTTGGCTCCAGCAGAATACAAATCGTATGCTTTTAATCATGTCTAAAATTAGCTCTAAAACTACCTTAGGTGAGCACAGACTTCTAAAAAGCTTATCTGTGTAAGCTTATGATGTAGTAGACCTCAACACAATGAATGCCAGTTTCCAGCTCTAAGATATTAAAGATATTTTGAAACATAATAAGTATACAATGTTAATAACTATGCCGTCCTGTTGTTTTGGTACTGTTTAAGTATTAATTTTAGGGGCAGTTGTATTGGAATTTAAGTGTGCTCAACATGAAAAATAAGAGAAATTAACTAAGCAAATAAGGCTTTTGGTGTGTTTGAGATAAGGTTCTGAATTTTATTATATGCTGAATTTACATGTTACAGTCTCCATATGTGGTTGATATCACTGTGATATCTATTTTGGTTTTGTCATGACTGGTTGTCATTTGTTTTTGTGCAGGAAATCTTGTTGGATAATTCTGTGTTGGTAGGTCCCTGTGCCTTGTTAATCCTAAACTTTTGCAGTTTGCAGTGGTGTTTTTATTTCATCCTATATCTTTCTTTTTAACCATTTTAATGTAATTTCTTTTAGCATGTGAAGTGATATTTTATTGTCATCCTAACCAGAGCCTTCCTAACTTTCTGCAGATGGCAGGAATACATTTCATTTATGTGCTTAGTGAGGGATAATTTTGTTTTAATGTGTTAAGTACAGAAAGGAAACTGTTTGTACATTTAAGTTTTAATGTGATGCTTGCCTTTTGTGTCTTTTATTTAGTCCTGTCCCCTGCTTAGAATGTGGGAGAATGAGAGAGATGAGAAATGTGCATCTTGGGTTATTTCAGTAGCCTCAATTGGGCCCTCTGATTTTCCCTTTAAAAATGAGCACGGAATTTATGCATGTCCAACTTGAAGTAAAATGTGTAGCCTGCTTGCATAAATGTTGCATTAAAAGTCTCACTTGTTTTTAAAGTTGCAATTAAAGTACATTGAAGACATACCTCTTGAGTCAGGTTTCTTTACTTGTAGAAGAATTATGCAAAAAGTGTATCTTTTTGTGTATTAACTGTGTAATTCGGAGTATTGTAGATTCATGTGCATGCATAGAAATTCCTAAGAGGAAGCTTAGTTTTGTTAATCTAACAAAGCTGAAATTCTGTATTGCTTATTCTTTTTGTCCTTAAGTTGCTTTCTTTAAGCATATGTTAACTAATATATATTAGTCATTTTGACTAACATATATTGGCCTGCTGCTGACAAATGAGGAGCACAGCCTAATGCAAAGCTTTCCTGCTGAAGACATTCAGCTCTATTTTAAGGGTGGTAACAGCTAAGGGTATACAACTGCCTAGTTGTAGGGAACCATTTTTTTTTTTATTATAACCGAAGCTTAATTTAGAAGAAGATGCATAAATACTGGTGTAGCCATCTTGCCTGACCACACAGCTAGTTTACCATATCTTTAGGATTCCCTTCAGGATTGTCTTAAAACTGATAGAAGCAAATAAAAAACAGAAAGCTCCGTTCTAACAAAAAACCCTTGAGGCTATGTGTTGGGTTTTTTAAGTGTTTTTCCTTGTTCCAGTAATAGCGAAGCTATGATTATGTATTTTCCAGTAAAATAACCCACACACTGGCCTGTTGGTGTTAAGATATGATGATGCTATGAACTTTTTTGCTAGAGACCGCTCAGGAGAGTTGACCTATCTCAGTGTCATACATTCAACAGTAACTCTCACCCTTTCTCTCACCTTCTCTAAAACATAATTTAATGTAAACTGAATATATAAATTTCTTTCAATGAAACTGCAGCAGTGTTCTCTTTGCCGTTTCTTATAAACTTCCTTTCATGCATGGAGTTCTGTTTTACTAAAGCCTGATTGACTCTCTCACCTTTGGTTTCACCAGCATTTCTCTAGATACATCTGATGATGACTTGTATTGAGTTTTCAAGCCCATTGTATGCATATACCCAGCAGTCAAAGAGCTAATTGTCCATTGAGACCACAAATCATCCGGCATTCAAGTTAATCGGGGTCTTTGTACAATATTGGTTGAGAGGTAGATTCAGCCCCAGACCAATATTTTAAGTTGCCTTTGGAGAGAAAATGCTAAAAGTACTGATATGTTTTGTAAAACTGATTACAGGACTTGCAAAACCTTTCATATGGGGATTAAAAAAAAAAAGCTGAGCAAAAAGAGCATCAATTATATGTTTACTGACTTAACAGATTTGCCATAGCTGTAATTGTTCAGAAAATACCAGGCTTACTGAGACATTGCCACAGAGGTTTGTTAGCCATCTTACTGTATCTTCTTGCATGTTTCAGATGAATCTCTGTAGCTCATACTTACTACTGAGACGTGCAGTGGTAGCTTGCTTACGTCAACTTGTGCAAAGAGAAGCTGCTGAAGTATCAGAATATGCTGTTGCACTAGTGAAAGAGAGCAAAGAAGATTTTACTCCAGGTAGTGTATTGAAGTTTTGAGATCAAAGAGCTTGACATACTGACAGTGAATTTTAAACACACTTTGCCATGGGTATGAAAACTTTGCTCCGTTCTTGAAATCTTAGGCTCAAAACATTTTCTACCTCAGTTGTCTATATAGTACCAAATTAAGATAAAATGAGGAAACGCAAGGGGAGTTCCAGAGAAATCTAAGCCTATCTAGCCAGTAGCTCTTGTATTAACTTTTTGCTAGAAGGCCTGAGAGTGATCACTAGTTCATCCTCATGTGCTTTTCTGTGAGTGAGTGGTGTTAAAAGATTATTTCACTTCAGCTTTCAATTCAAGCTCATTTGGAAATTTTCAGAAAAGATAGACTATAGCCATTTTTTAAAACTGCTGATATTTAAAATTTGTAATATTGGTCAAATAAAATTGGTCATTTTAATTTAACAAATTATTTCCATTTTCTGGTTTTGTGCTTTTTTGGAGAATAGTTTTAACTTCCATTTCAAGTTAAAACATTGTTTTAGAATTATCTTATTAAGTAAGGTAAGTGAAATAATTTTTTTCAGGAACTAGATGCTGTGGTGATAGTAATGCTGTGAAATTCAGAGTAGGATTCTTTTTATTTTTTGCTGGGGTAACTTTCTTCCTGTTGTTACTATGTTTCTGTAAAAGCTCAATGTTTGTTTTGTATTCATAAGTTAGCTGTAGTGTTAAAGTGAAAAATGTAATTGTTTCAAGTACTTGTTCACAAGATCCCATGTGTGCAACCTTCGGTGGGGTTTCTGTTGTCATTACTGTAGTTTTGTGATGTATAGTACTCAGCTCACAGACTTTGTTCTCAGCAGATGTGAACATCAGAGAAATAGGCCTGGAGGGGGCATTGCTGGGCTTGCTGGACAAAGAATTGGATCCAAGATTGTGCCAAGATATCAAAGAGACTCTGACTCATATGCTTACTTCAATGGCAGTTGAGAAGCTCTCTTTTTGGCTGAAGCTTTGTAAAGATGTTCTTGCTGCCTCTGCTGGTTAGTCATAATATATTGTAGCCGAGAACACAATCAAAACAAGGCCTGCAGCAGTACACCATGTCACTGAGGGAAAGTGTTCATGTTTTTTCAATGTTTGCCATTTATGAAGTGTATAATTGTCATTCATATTGAAAGATTGGATCCTTTAACTTCCTTCAGAAGAATATGCCTTTCTTTTTTCTGATTGCCTTTTCCCCATTGAACAAGTTCTTGTAAACATCTTAGGATGTGTTGCCTGTTCATATTATTGTTGATTTATATTCTAATGTTAACTTATTTCTATGTCAGAAATGGAAATGCAGAAAGGTTTGAGCTTGTGAGTCCTGTGCAATTGCCTGCAAGAAAAATATTCTTATCAGTTCTCCTATCAGTAATAGGAATGATGGAAACCTATTATATCATAATGAAACTCTTGAGCAGACAAAATTATTACTGTGCTGAATATTGGTGGGTGTAAAGGAAATTCTTTTACCTGCAGTGCAGGAGGAAAACTACTTGGATTTAGATTTTTTTGTTTTGAACAGTACTAGCTTCTAATGTATCACACTTGTTTTAAAAGGGGGTTGTTTTCTATTGCTTTTTTCACTGCAGTTCTTAATTTACTTCTGTGGTATTGATCTTGTCTTCCAGCAAGTAGTATCAACCAAATATAGACAGTTTTGTTATATTTTATTTCTAGCATTTACTTTAAGATACCAAGATTGAAGGGAGTCCCTCTGAATTTGAGGCTAAAGATAGACTATGAAGAGATTTCTTTCTGTAGTTTTCAGTTACAGTAAGGAAGAATATTATGTTTGGTTTTTTTCCCCTCTGTGTCCTAAATACAGATTTCAATACAGTAGCATCAATAGATACCACTCAAGAAGAGGAAACTGCCAAAGTGGATGATGAATCTGTATTAACGTCTGACAATGATGACAGGTTCCATCCTTTCCGAAATCCACGATGGTCTACCAGAGTTTTTGCTGCAGAGTGTGTTTGTAAAATTATAAGCCAGTGTGAAAATGCAGGCAGTGCACATTTTGATGTAACTTTGGCTCAGGAAAGAAAACAACGTGATTCAAGAGGTATGTGTTAAGCACTGGAAGATTTCCACAGAATGCCAAATATGCTTAAAATAAGTATTAGCTCTTTGCATCTTAATGAAATTCATCATAAATCTGTTGTTTGTAATCAATGAAGCCTTTAATTACTGTGATTGGAAGCCTATATTCATTAAGGTGTAGAGAATTTTTTATTTGCTATAAGGATGGCATCTTACTGCAGCATTTACACTCAGTTTCCTGGTTATAGTACCATGGCATATGCGTAGGAAGGCATTGTTTCTGTGTAAGCACTGGCAGTCACAAGTGATAACTGGCACCAGCCTACAACATCACAGTTTGGGAGTATGACTTTAAAAATGCCACTTTTATTATTTCCGTAATTATCATAATCACCAGTAGAAATACAGTGTCATTTTTCAGTACCCCTCTATGTTTATCTGGAGGTGTTTTCCTCAACACTCTTTTTTAGAAAACCTGTCTCATACATGAAGATATTTATACTTTCTTCTAAGTACTTTTTTTTACATTTAAATGGAAAACAGACTAGATCAGCTAACATAAGGTAGCCAAGTAAAATTGATGTATGTGTAAGCTGCCTGAAGTGAATCCTTTATATGGGTTAGGGTAAAATGTAAAATATACATTTTGAAAATGTTTGGAACAATCTTATAAAACACATTATGTCTACATTTAAATTTAATGAAACTGTTTTCCTTCTTTAATTTCTGTTTTCAGATGACTTTTTGGTACTGCATTTAGCTGACTTGGTCCGTATGGCTTTCATGGCTGCCACAGATCACAGTGATCAACTTCGTCTTTCTGGGCTTCAAACGTTGCAAATTGTTGTTCGCAAGTTTGCAGCTGTTCCAGAGCCAGAGTTTCCGGGTCACGTAATCCTGGAGCAATATCAAGCCAATGTAAGCACCATTGCTAATAACTTAGAAAAGTTTAGAGTTACAATCAATTACTGAAAGAAATTTGCATTTGCAGTGTGTAGGTGCAGAGCTGGGTTTCAGTTACTTTGTTACTGAAGTATTGTTAATTTCTTTGGACTTAACTTCCTTAGAAGTCATCTTTTCGGTTGGCATATCGTTTTTTAGCTCCAAAGTTTTTCAAATTTCATCGTTTTCCCCTCTTGAATACAATAAAACCAAAATAAATCATTGGTGGGTTTTTTTGGGAAAGCATTGGTTTCAGAGTGTGAAAGTATTGCAAGAAATATTAGGAATAACTATAATTTTAAACTCTGCTTAGAAATAAGTAGCCTTTGCCCAGCAGAGATCTCACATTTGGAGATCTTGGCCAATAAATAAGCTAGAGGAGGTAGAGTTGTGGATTGTACTCATAATGTTCATTTAAGTCTTGGTTTAGATTTAGAGAAAAGATGTCCTAGTCATTTTGCATTCCAGACCACACTTGTGTTAAATATGACAGCTGTGTTAAGCCTCATATAGCTTCAATTTCTAGCAGGTGCTGCATAGGTCAGATCACTTTCTCTCACAGAATCGGAGAGATCCTGACACTGAAGACGTCCTAACCTGCTTTGATCTTGCTTTTGCCGTTATAATTCTCTTTTGTTGGCACTCCTTTGTGGGAAAGAAGTCCTGTGGTCTAATCTGAAGCTATGAAGGGAAAAAGATAAACCATCTCCCCTTGCTGTCTAAAACTATCAAGCAGGTCACAAGTAAAGCTAATAGTTTTCCTTTTAACTCCAGTACCTTTAAAGTGTTTCTGCTAATACTGTGCACAGGTCTCGTCAGCTGTTTCATGTAAGTTTAAGAGATGTGAAACTGTTAAAAATCAAGTCTACACTGTCTAATTTTTTTCCTTGAAAATATCATAATAATCCAGAAAAAGATGGATATAAATTTTCTGGACTTAAGTAATGGCTTCCTAAAATCTTGTTCAGAAGTTCCATAAATAGAATCTCAGCTTTAGAGGGTCTTAAGAGATTGTCATTAATTGCCACTAAAAAAATCCTTTTCACTTTTTTTCACAAACTTTTATTTTAGTATTTGCTC
The DNA here is from genome assembly GCA_013397975.1 of Machaerirhynchus nigripectus. Lineage (NCBI taxonomy): Eukaryota > Metazoa > Chordata > Aves > Passeriformes > Dicruridae > Machaerirhynchus > Machaerirhynchus nigripectus. Next base: position 47,318 of record VZRQ01000142.1, on the reverse strand, counting down.
TTTGGGATGAAAGTGTAGTACATCAAACTTAAATCTGAGTTTTCAAATACATGCTAAAGCAGCTAGGGAATCTTTTATTAGCCATTAGTGAAATTGTTTTCAACAGTGAGAGTAGGTAAAATCTCTGCAGCCTGGTAACTTTGTGTTTGTGTATTCTTTATTAGGTAAATGGGGTTTGTGCTCTCCCCTTTTTTCACTTTCCAAGGTTGACCAGCTTCAGTTGTTTGTTTTCTTAAATCTGTATTCTTTCTGAGTAAGGAAATGTCACTCACTAGGTGTCTTGCAAGTCTTTCATGGTTGAGAACATTGCTTTTTCTTTTGTGGGCTCCTCATCAAGTCAAGCATTCAGGAAGGAAGACATTGGTGTTTCTGTTTTAGACTGTGCAAAAAATAGAATCAACTCTCAAGACCCCTCTCAAAGAGAACGTGTAAGCAAAACAAATAGAAGTATGCCTGAAACTATTACTTTGCTCTTTAATCTCACTGAAACAGTCTGTGAAAAAATGATGAAGGAAGTATGCTTTATAAAGGAAAACTGTAACAAAAGTCTGATTATGAAAAGTAAGTATTTAGTCGATTGTTCACTATGTATTAAATGTTGTATAACTTTTCTTTAGGTTGGAGCAGCACTTAGGCCTGCCTTTGCTCCTGAAACTCCTCCTGATGTCACAGCAAAAGCATGTCAGGCAAGTGTTGAAAGTCAGAAGTCTCTTAGGTAATAGACCCTCTGAAATACTTTCTTTTTTTTGCTTGAGTTGCAACAGAAGAAAAAGGAAATAAATCCTCTAACTTCAAATCCACCATGCACAAAAAATAATGTCACCTATGTTACCTCTGTATTGTGACAACTCAAAGATTTTTGTCACTTTAAAGTCTTTTGAGAAACTTTGTAGCAGTTGATATTTTGGCTGTTATTTGTGACACCCCACTAATGTTTTGGTTTTCACTACTTAAGTATATTAAACTGTGATGTCATTTAACATTCATTATTGCCTGAGGGTAACTGTATCTCGGTAAAAATTAAATCTGGTTTTCATAAATTTATAGATGGAAAAAACAGTATCCAGTGGTGTGTTTTTCTTGTTCCTCACTGTTTCTGTTTCACAACCCTAGGTATGCAGTGCCTGGATAGCAAGTGGTGTAGTAAGTGATCTTAATGACCTTCGAAGGGTTCACCAGTTGCTTGTGTCCTCTTTGCTCAAAGTGCAGGCTGGAAAAGAAGCACAAAATCAACACTATAATGAAAGCACCTCAACTATGGAAGTACTAGCTGTCCTTAAGGCTTGGGCAGAGGTTAGTATAACAGCTCTGCAATGTTAGTCTTGATATCTGGTCGGTGAGTTAAAACCTTTCAGACAGAATTTTCAGGAATTTCTAACAGGCTTCTTTAAATAGAAGGTGCTGACCCATTGCTTTGCTTTGCTACCTATAAAAGTACATGAACTGTGTAAACTTGACAAAAGCACTGCTAATTAGACTGGTTTTATTCTACTGTACATTAAGAATAATGTCTCATACTTAAAAATATGAATTTCTTAATATATTCTAATAGTTCATTTAAAAATGTATGTTATGGTGATGGTCCACTCAATGTACCATTTTAAATACGTGTCATTTTTCTCTTTGTCTATTGGCATTTCATGTCTTGGAAATAGATCATTTAAATTAATATTGTCAGTTCAGTACTGCTTTAGTTAAATTAAAGTCAGCTCATGTGAATACCTGTTTTAATATGTGTAAATGCAAGGTTAAATATTTAAAAGTCAAAAATGTGAACCATGTACACCACCTCCAAAAGACATGTATTATAAGTAGTGATGATGGCCTTGGATGCTGATGGTTAATAACCAGCTAAATATGAACATGTTCTGGAGGTGGATGATACTTCAGTGTATAACCAGGAAGGTACTTTGGAGGAGACAGTAGGCAATAGGTAGTTTTTATGTGAACATTTGTAGAAAAATACACCAATGTTTCATGTGCATATTTGAGAACAGATATTGACAAAATAAGAAAGCCATTAGAGACAAGCTAGCAGGTGGGAATAAAAGTCTGGAAAACATACTTAAATTGAGAGATTTAAGTAGATTGGTCTATGTAATCTCTTCAGGAAAAGATAAAGTACTGTGATCAATTTAAAGTCATTACACAAAGAAAAGGTTTTTAATAGCATGTAACAACCTTTCACTGGTCAGAAGCCAGGACGAAATTCAGACTAGATGTGAGGCTCAGCCATCAGAAGTGAAGATCTGTAGATTGTTCCAGTCTATAATTAAGATCACTAGAATTCTTCAAAGCAAACTCTGTAGAGCTTCCTATAAGCTTTTGTGACCTATAATTTACAAATATTTCACTTAAGCCCTAGGCAGTTCCTTCTCTTAGAATCTTACCTATTTCTTGTTCACAGAAATTCAAGGAATTCCCCCATCCTGTTGCTGCAGGGAGGTGTGAGACAAGGGCTTGATGTGTGTTGAGTTGCTGATGTGGGACAACCCACTAAAACTAGCAAACACAAAAAAGATACAGAAATCATAATTGCAGGAAACTAGTACTCCACAAAGCTGACTTGAGATTCGTTCAATCTAAATGTGTCCTTTATAGTTGAGAAGAGCTTCCCTCCAGGGGCATTTTGGAGAGATTATAGAGGGCTGTTTGTCTGAAACGTTCTCAATTCTATCTTTTTGATAACCAGAGAGGTATCTAGGGAAATTAACATTGAAATTAACCTATAGAGGGTAACATCCAAAGTTTGCAAAGTATGCAAGACTGTACTCTTCATTCTTTACTGCTAACATGAAGTAACACATGATTTTTAGAAGTCAGTTCAAGTGCCATTGTAGTTTAAAAAAGCATTCTAGTTAAAAAAAGATTTAGTTGTTTCCAAATCATTATTATAGGTATATTATTTGATAATTCTTCAGTCTTGTAGCTATAAGAGGGTTTGATGGTTGGAAGCAGAAACTGGAAAAATAATGTATTAATTTTTAAGAGCAGGGAACTTAATTCCAGGTAGGAATTTTAGTGGTTTTCCCTTTTTGGGGATTCTTGCATCATGATTAGCTGGGGAATGGATTCAGAACGCTTAGAGAATAAGTACTTGTTCACCCATGCCTACTGGACTTGGAGCAGAAACAGATTCTAGGAAATCTCATATCTGCTCAACAGGCAGTCATGCTAGTGATCGCAGTAGTTTTCCAAGTGTTAATATTTGTAACTCTCTATCCAAATATATCAACAGGTTTACATAGTTGCAGTTGAAAAGCAGAAAAATCAAAGTGATACACACAAGCACTGTTTAAAACTTGCAAGCTCCTCAGAAGAGAGCTACAGAGATGTAGCATTTTCAGCCAGTGGACTTTTGGACTTGGTACAGGCAGATCTTGGAACACTGAGCAAACTCTGGCTTGCTGCACTTCAGGATTTTGCTCTCTTAACTTTGCCTCCAGAATATGCATCACAACTACCTGCTGAAGGTAAAAAGGCAAATGAGTTGTATTTTCCTAAGTCCCTTGTAAGCAAACTGACTTGTGTTAAGATCACAGTAAGATTAAATTGTATAGAGAATAATCCTACTTATGGACCTATTTAAAGATCAGGACTGCTTTTGAGAACAGAGGTTTCATGAATGTAAAGAGTGGTTTGGTATTCTTATTTGGTGGCTACTTTTATGGTTGAAAAAAGAAATAGTTAATCTGTTGGATTCTGTCCAAATAAATCTAAATGAAGTGCCCTCATTGGCCTGAATTTTAATACGGAACATTAAAAAAAAGTCAGACATAAAACACAATTCTGATTTAAGAATGAGAAAATACAGTAGTTAAAAATAAATGACAACCTTAAAACTAATTTCTTTTCTTGTAGGTGGTACATTTTATACAGCAGAGACAATTGAAAATGCCAGACCTCATTACTACAACTCCTGGGCACTGATACTTTATGCTACAGCATTATGGCTTACTAGCACAGGTTTCATTGTTGTTGATCCAGATGAAGGAGTTACAAATCTCTCCAGACCTGTTACCCCAACTACCATGTGTCAAGATTCTTCTACCAGGCCCTTGGTGAAATCTCCTGAGGATGTGAATACCGACAGATTTCATCTTATCTTGGGTTAGTGAGTGAGTGCATAATCTGCCTAGATGCTGTAACTAAAAATGTAATTCTTACTAGAAAAACCTGTGAGCAAGTAAATATTTAATTATTAAGATTTAACTGCATCATTGAATATCAGATCTTTTGGAAGAACATGCAGTCAGAAGAATTTTTAATCATAATGGGAAAATTATAAGGCATTTTCCCAAATATGGTACAAAGAACACTGTGAGCTAAACAAGCCCTAAACAAATGCTTATTGCTCTGCTCATAAGCGTTCAAGTTCAAGGGTGGATTTTACAGTGTTTGTACCAGTACAGTAACAGAGTGTATGGATTAGTTTAACTGAAGTACAGTTTTACATCACCCAATAGTGTATAGGTGGGAAGGGACTCGTGGAGGTCATCTTGTCCACCTCCTGCTCAAGCAGGGTCACATAAAGCCAGCTGCCCAGGACCATGTCCAGACAGCTTTTGAATATCTCTGTGGATGGAGACTCCACCTCTCTGGGCAATCTGTGCCAGTGCTTGGTCACCCACACGGTAAAGTGTTTCCTTACGTTCACGTAAAGCTCTGTTAAGCCTCCACTACTTCAGGAGCTAATCAGGTAATTAAATTCGGTCTCAGTTCTCTAAATTTACACAGTTAGGCATTTCTGGTTATATTTTTCCTTGGTCTCTCTTTTGTATCCTTCTTTTGTAATCCATTTTTGAATGAGTTTGTATGACTTTGTTGCATATATCTTCTTTTGAATCCCAGTCTTTCTGCAGAGAGCCAGCTCACTTTTGAACTCCATTGCTCCCTCAGTTAAAAGTGGGACCTCTGATACAAAAGCTGCTCATATTCCCTGCTTCCTCTACCGCTTAGTGCATCAAATTTCACATCCTTGACCGTGGGCATCTGGCTTGTTTATTCTGCTTTTGAATAAAATAGCATTTTAATTTTCACTCCCTACAGAGAAATGGAAAGAATTTAAAACCACTTTTCTGTTGCACAGCTATTGTTTAGTTTTGACATTGATAAGTCTCCCAAGTCATCACACATTTTGGAATTACAGCTGTACAACTGGGATGAGAATATGGATTGCAGTTTATATTATAGTTATCTCCAATATTTTGAGGCATCCTGAAAGCTGAGAAAAAAGATAGCTCTTATGTGCTCTAGGATTTGCAAGCTTAGGCTTCATGTAATTTACTTACTGCTGGTTATCTAGTTGTGGCAGTTGGCATCTTTAGCATTTTTTTAAATGGGAAGATTAAAGCCTCAGCCTTAGAGTTTGTGAACTACTATTACTTTTGCCATTTCCTTCTATTACATAAATCAGAGTGATAAGGCAAATGTTCTGCTATATACTCATTATGAATTATCCTGTCTGTTCATTGGACTTCATGTTCAGTGTTTTATTCAGAAATTGCTGGGGTTTTATTTATGTTAGTTGCCGGTTATAATTGGGTCTTATACTGTCTAGAAGCTGAAGTTTCTTTCATTGTTTTGGTGGAAATAGAGTTCCAGCCCCAAGATATTAGCAACAGGAGATGAAATCACTTAAAATGCTACTTCTATGGTTGTTCAACCTTCTGTGAGGTTACCTAGTAGTGGAAAAAATTACTTCTTAAAATTCAAGCACACATTGGGTTTTTTCTTCTGATGCTTACAGGAATTAGTGTGGAGTTCCTCTGCTCTCCTCGATTAGATGCAACAATGGAGAACATTATTGCCTGCTTACGTGCCCTGCAGGCACTCTTCGATGTTCCATGGCCAAGGTCTAAAATAGGTGGTGATCAGGTAATGCATAATGACCAAGTGCCCCCCAGAATTAAGGCATAGTTTTAGTCTGAACAGTACCTCTACAATCTCTTGTATTTCCAGGAATCTTCAACATAAAAGTAGTAGGTAAATTACATGCTTTACGCAAAACCAAAGCTGTAGAGGGAGGAGATAAAAAAGAACACACCGTGGAACCTGTAAGGTGAGGGACGGAGAATTTGAGGACATTTTGTCAGGAAGAAATAATTAGATGAGTAGGATGAGAGCCAGGTAAAGACAAAATTCTGGAAAAGAGAGTTCTCTTACTCTCTCTGTCAAGACATAGTTGAATTAATTCTGTTGTAAAAATCAAAGTTGATAAAAGAAGGCTGGACAATAGCAGTGATACTAAAAAAAGAAAAAAGGCAAAACCAAAAAAAAGCACTACACAAAAGTGGTCCTAAAAAGAAGTAGTAATCTGAAATTTCTTTTTTTCCTTTAAATTAAGTTTTATACCATCCCGTGTGCCATGCAATTGGCCAGCATGGTAGAAGTGATAAAGCCTGTGGACATGGCCACGTTCTGCTGATTGTTGGTGCTCTGTCCAAGGAAATGCATACAGTGTAGGAGGGATACAGTGTAGTGTCCCCACCTTCAAGAGTTAAGAAGCCGTAAAATAAAGATTACTTGGGGTTTTTTTTAGTTGTGTCAAGTGCCCTATGTCTTAAATTACTGTGATAACTATTTTGTTGGGAGAACTGGTTGAGACTGCCGTTACTGGGAACTAAGAGCTGGATGTTGAAGAAAATGCCAACTCCTATGATTGTATCAATTACATTCTGTTCCTTATTGAGATCAAGCAGAGTAATACTGTTGGCTGTAACAAGTATTAACAAGTTCCTGAAACTCCTGCATTAAAATTAAGATATATTAGATGTTTTTCTTACTGTAGGAGTTGGGCGTAGAGCTGCTGAATGTTTTGCATCGACTGATACTGGCCAGGGAGTCACCTGATATTCAGCTTGCTGCCCTGGAAGTGGTTCGCTTGATTCTTTTTGCAGCTCAGGAACACGTGAAGGAAAAGCGGAGAAGTGCAGAAGGTACGGTACTGTATGAGATGTTTGAATACCTGTTATCAGGGTTAAAGCAATTCTTTCTTGGAAAACTGGAATCCAGGATGCATCTTAATTGAAGTTTTTCACAGTTGGATTTGAATTCTAGTTTCCTTAAGACAGTCCAGGTTCCTCACATAAGAAATTCAGGTGGTATGATAGATAACAGGTGGTTTAGGTTTGAACAGAGGGCAGAAAGTGAGGAGAAAAACTGCAGAAACTGCAGCTGGGTGGTGTCACGGAGGGAGGAGTCCTAGTGAGAAGCTGAGGTCAGCTGCAATTGAGGAATGGACAGACTCGGCACACACAGCTGTTATGAGCCAGGTTCCAATAGTTACTCTGATTGTAACTTCCTAACATTCATTTTGTAAAAGGAAAAAACTGGAAGAAAAATCAAAATGCTTGTATCAGGTGACATCATACTGGCTTGGTGCCTCAGGATGTTGTATGTCAAAGTCTATTGCGCACCCTTTTGCCTTTTGACAATCACTGCATAGTTTTCTTACTCAGAAGGATGGATGTTTGCTAGTAGAATTTTGAATACATACCCATGCACATACATAGGTGTCAAGATTATAATTTGGTGCTGAAACAGTCTTAAGAAGTAAACTTTTGGAAACAAGTCACAGCCTGCAGGCTTCTGCCATATTTCTTGTTTTTCGTTCAGTTGATGATGGTGCTGCAGAAAAGGAAACGTTACCAGAATTTGGAGAAGGCAAAGACACAGGGGGACTGGTGCCTGGGAAATCATTAGTCTTCGCAACACTGGAGCTGTGTGTTTGTATTCTTGTCAGACAGCTTCCCCAGCTCAACCCTAAGTTAACTTGCAGCCCTGCAGTTCAACCTGGAAAACATCTGTTACTGTCAGAAGATGGAAGTAGACTGGTAGCAGCGGCATTAGTTATTCTCTCTGATGTTCCTGCAGTCTGCTCTCCTGAAGGTATGCTGTTTCCTCACAAGAAAATATTAATGAAAGAATATTAGGCCCTTCTCTCCCTTTGTTATTACCTAATTTTTTTATCTGGTTAAATCTGGCAGGAAGTTTTGTTGATCTGCTTGTGACAATTTCCTTTTCTTATTATTTTTTTGACTGTCAAATTGCAAAACAAGTTACAAAACTGAAGCAATTAAATGAGTAGTTTCTGTCTTCCTCCCACCCTATAGCAATGCAATTAATAGATTCATTTTGTACTGGGAAGTATACAACAGCTACATGATTATATTCTACTTGAATTGTCTATCCTGGAATTTATAATGCAGACATGAATTAAATTTAGAAGGGAAATGTGATATATTACCTTTCCATCATTTGAACATTAAGAAACGGCTGTAAGGGGTTACTATTGAATTCTCAGATTAGTTCACTTTTACCTATGATTCATTTTGGGTTCGCTCCAAACTTTAGGAGTGAACTTTTGTCCCACCACCAATCCTCGGTATCATATTCATACATATAATCTTTCAGTGCTGTTACAGCCACACCTATAAACTATTTCTGCCCTACTCCTCTGTTCCCACCTTAAGTATTTTTGTTACACCTTATGCACATTTTTGGCATTTACCACCCATGAGAATGTCTTCTTTTTTTAAAATTTGTTTTCTGTTAAATGATTCTTCTACGGGGAATATGATACTCCAAATGGAATAGCAGGCAACCCTTGTAATCCTTGTAAGGTGATGATGTGGTTTCTCATTTCCATCTGCAGCCCATTAATTTATCAGTTCAAAATGAAAGGAAATAAACATAGCACTACTTAGATCTGAGGACAATTACCTTGTATGAAAAATAATCTGTGGTTTTTTTCTCACTGTAGTTGTTTTTGTCTATAGCTGTCCATGTTATTTCACAAACAAACGGCTTGCAAGATCAGATCACAGGGAATGTTTACATTTAGGTGACTGAAAAGAGGAGCTTAAGCTTGCTTATACAGTCAGTAGAATAAGGATGCAGCTCCAAAAGTCTGCTCACATAATCAAAGAGATGAGAATTCCTCTGTGGAATTGCATAATTTTTCCCCTTTAGTAGGTAACAGAAGTTACAGTCCTGTGGCTGCCATGTCTCTTACTTCAGGCACCTGTCATGACGTGTATGCGTAAAAAAATTTGCAAGTAAATGATGTTCATGACCTACATTTCCTACTGAATTCCAACAGTAAATTTTCAAAGACTTGGCTGTTCAAAAACATATGTCCTCAGCTTCAAAAAATACTTGTGCATAAGTCAGAGACCCTCATTATTCAACAGGCCTGTCATGAACATCAGTGTATTAAAATCTTAGAAACATAAGCATTTTGCTGATTAGGGACTGCAATAAGCATATTAAGCCACATGCTTAACTCTGTGCTTTGCTGAGTTGTAACTTAGGACAGGAACAACACGTAAGTATGCAGGTTTCTAGACTGCCTCCAATAGATGCAGAATTCTGTATTACTGTTAGATTCCGAGACGTAAAAATAAGTGAAGCTGCTATGCCACGTTATTCCTGTGAATTTTAAAATATTTTTTAGCAGTCTCTCATTATGACTGGTCAACGATCAGATTCTCAGACATGAAAATCTCTTCAGTAGCCTATGGAACAATCCGCTTCTTTCCTTAGGTCTTCTCCTTTCCAAGATATTTTTGAGGCTTCTATTTTAATTCTAGGGGGTTTTATGCATATATTTATCCTGAAGTCCTTATTACTCTTAGTAAATTCTTAACTTCAATGATTTCCTGGAGCAGTGGCATCTTTAGCTAACCACAGATCACGTGGTAGAAGTTTCCTCTTGGCAGTTTTGAAATTACCCCCATTAATTTCCTTCACTGTATTGTCTTCACCTGCAAAATATACTTAGATGCTTATACTTCGTTTTCTACTCTTCTTTCTATGTAGTAGTATCTACAAAGAATATACTATGTATCAATATATATACTAGTATATACTGTATACACTACTACACTTTGTATACTTCCATGGCTTCTCTTCCATGAGAACCACCTCCTTAGTGGTTCTGATCTTTCTGTTCTTGCTTTTCTCTGAATATGACATAATTCCACACTTCATGTACTAAAATCATCAAAGAACGCATATATGCATTTAATGCAAGGAAATCATCGTACAATGCTAATTTTAAAGGGGAAAAGGTTTAAGTTCACTTAAGGAGTCTGACCCCCTGTTTGCTATAGCAGGCCACGTGATATTTCAAATCTTTTCTCCAAATTACCAGTGCCTCCATTCATAGATATGCTTAAAAATGATAACTTATAAATAAAAAAGATAATCCAAGAAAACTGCCTCAATTTTTTTAATGTAAAAAATACCTGCATTTTATAAAATTTATGTTAAATTAGTTTGCATTGTTTTACAGGAAGTGTTTCAGTTCTTCCTACTATTTTGTACCTAATTATTGGAGTACTTAAAGAAACTGCTGTGAAATTGCGAGATGGCCAGTTACCTCTGACAGTTGCTGCATCTCTACAAGCTCTTAAAGGACTCTTGTCTTCTCCAATGGCTCGAGCAGAGAAGAGTCAGAATGCTTGGACTGATCTCCTACGTAGTGCTCTGGTCACAGTGCTTGACTGTTGGGATCAAGGTAAGCACAAATGTTTGGTTTATGAGTTTGAAAACAAAGCAAAAAAATGTTTGCGTGAAATGTTGTTTGGTTTTATTTAAATTGAATTCTTGCACATCTGAAAAAAGACTACTCTCTTAGTCGCAAGACAATTAGCTGGTTACCACGTACTGTTGAAACTATATTGTGATCTTGTCCATACAGTCCATACGAGAAGTCATCATCTATAGAAGTGTAAACGTGGGTGTTGTGATTTAAGCCCAGCTGGAGATTAAGCACCACGCAGCCACTTGCTCAACCTCCACTCCCTCTTCCCCCCACCCTAGTGGAATGGGGAGGAGAATCAAAGTAAAACTTGTATATTAAGAACAGTTTAATAATTGAAACTAAATTAAAATAAAGTAATAATGGTAAATGATAATACTAATGATAAGTGATGCACTGTGCAGTTGCTCATCACCCTCTGAGCAATGCCAGACCCCCTTCCTGAACCCAGATCATCCACCCTCCCAGGTAACTCCCCCCAGTTTATATACTGGGCATGATGTTCTGTAGTGTGGAATATCCCTTTGGTCAGTTCAGGTCACCCACCCCAGCTATGCTCCCTCCCAGTTTCATTTGCTTATCTTCTCACTGGCAGAGCATGAGACAAGGGAAAAGGTCCTTGACTTAGGATAAACACAGTTTAGCAAAAACCAAAACATCAATGTGTTATCAACACCATTCTCATTCTGAATCCAAAACACAGCACTGCAACAGCTACTGAGAGGAAATTAGCTCTGCCCCAGCTGAAACCAGGAGAGTGGGTTTGCAGGGTTACTGCTATGTTGTGTAGTGCCACAGTGTAGTTCCATGGTACGAAGGCATAAACAGGAGCTATGGCTTCAGTGTACAGCTGAGCATGAAAGAAAGACAGCTGTACACTGAGTGCAGGTTCTCCACAAAGAGTTAGTGTCTGTAGTGAAGCAAAGGGTGTTAAAACAGTATTGCAAGAAAAGAATTTTTTGTCTTGAATCAGTTTCCTCTGTGCTGCTGCTTCAACTTCCTGAGTTTGTAGTATTTTTGTTGTTCCTTATGTTTAATCTCTTAAATTGTAATTTGTTGTTGGAACTTTTCTTTACAAAGCTGTTTAAGTTACAACAAAAGAATATATTCTAAATGCAAGTTTTATATTATTCTCAGAATGATTGTACTCTAATATGTCATACCAGCTCTTCAAAGATATTTATTGTACTTTGTACAAAGAAACAATAGAGTAAGAGTATGCTGTAATTTCTAAATATATGTATTATCACCCCTGAATTCCCGTTTTGGCCTTGGCTTTTATTGCAGTAAAAGTCCATATCGCTGTATCAGAGTGTGTTGTGTATTTGAAAACAGAGGTTCCTAAAGAACCTCTTGACATTGATAAATCTTGGCATTGATAGAACCTCAAGACATTGATATTTCTATTTCACCTCTTTGTACCACTTAAACTCATAGAATTTTTAATGTAAATCTAACAATCTTCTTACTTTGTGGATAGTAGATGGCCTTCTCCAAGAACTTGATGAAGTCAGCCTTCTCACTGCTATTACAGTATTTGTTATGTCTACCAGCCCAGAAGTTACTACTGTAGAGTGCCTTCAGAAGCGTTGTATTGAGAAGTTTAAAATAACACTTGATTCAAAAGATCCTCTTGTAAGTACTGGTGAAGTTATAAGAATCTCCCTACGTACTGAATGAATATTGGCTTATTTTAGTTGCATTGCTAGTCCTGTGTGTTGATGGAAGTTAATTCTCTCCTGACTATATCTGTTGTATTTTAAAATACAGTTTGAACAAGTGAGCAAGAACATGTCCAGCAGTGCATTTAATCATTGTTCTGTATGCAATTCTGTACTCCCCAATTTTTTTTTTAATTGCATCAGACTCAGTGCTTTATACATTGCTAAGTACACGATACAGTCGTGTAGTGTTTCAGGCACCGGTTGAATTTTATTTGTTCATTTTATCTTCAAAACACAGATACTATCTTTTGCACAGGAAATCCCTCAGCTGTTAGCCTTTGGGAGCTGGAGCAAGTACCACTACGAAACTGTTACTGTCCCATAAGCATCGGCTCCTGGCCACTGCTGGATGCAGCTTACTGAACTAGATGAATGCTTTGTTCTGACCTAGCATAAATATTTTCATGTAGTGGCATTAGATTATAGTGCCACATTTCATATATTACTGTCCTTTGCCTAAAAAAGTAATGTATCAGGGAAAGAAAGTATTTATACAAATGGCTTTTTTAGGTGTTGGGACTACCTCACTTTCAAAGTTCAGTTCTGAAAATAACAGGCATTAGATTTCATATTTGTTAGAATTCACTGTAAACTGCTTTGCCTGCATCTCCCCTCTATGTATTTGTGTAGTAACAAAAAATAACACAGGGTTTAATTTACTTGAGAAGTAACTGTAAGACAATACTTTTTTATATATCAGTACATTCCTAATATTGTAAACTTTGATTTTCACTGTTAGGAAACTGGACATGCTAAATGTGACTGCAAGGAAGTATTAGCATGCATTTGCAAATTTTATCCAAGTATTTAGGCGTCAGAACCAGAAATTATTTTCAGAATAATTCAGAATTTTCAGAAAATTTCAGAAGAATTCAGAAATTATGTAGGAACTTGGCAGTTTCAGTCCTGTTGACTTGCAGTAAGATGCAAGCTACTGCACCATTTAAGGCATTTTAAAATTGTGCCTACAGTTTGACAGGGATTATATTTTAAGCACCTCTTTTTCAGTATTATTTCGCTTTTGCTAAAAGAGAGTATTTTCAATATAATACTAATCTTCAAACAAAAATAGGTTTTTTTCCTTAACTCAAAAATGTCGGAAGATGTAAGATGTGATGGAAAGAAACAGAAAGCATGATCTGGTTTCTATTAATAATTGATTACAAGTTATGATGCTCCTATAAAGTATTATACATGAGCAGCCTACAACCTGATGAATTTTCAAGCTGTGAGGCACATTTTTCCCCCTCCCATAAATTTTATCTGACAAGCTGCTAGATTTAGAACACCCAGAGATGTATTTTTAAATACAATGCTTTGTAACTGCAAATTTTGTTTCCCTTTAGGTACAGTGTAAGTGCTACCAGCTGCTGCACTCCATCTTTCAGCATCCAAACAAAACTGTGTCGTACCCTTATATCCATTCTTTAGCACCATCCATTGTAGGGAAACTGCAGGAAACAGAAAAAGCAAAACCTGAAAATGCTGCTGAACTTCAAGTCATTCAGGAGGGAATAAAGGTGGTTACAGCTCTGACAGCCGCTGCTGAGGAACAGCACCGTAAGTTACTTCCACTTCTTGTACCTGAAGCAATAAAAATGCTCAAAGTTGCCATAAATAACAAACTAAAACCAAAATGACCACTAGGAATTCAGTCCTGAACACTAATTGCTAACAAAATTGCTCACAGGAATGTTGGGTTTTTTACCCTACAGTTCAGCTAACATTTGCAGCTTTACAATTTGAATTAAATGTTAACTTGGAGAAATACCTCCGTTTAGAATTTGGCACTATTCTTAAAAATTGTATATTTAAATTCTGTTTTCAATGTTTATAGGTGCTCACTTGGTGGCCTGCTTTCTTCCCATCCTCATTTCCTTTCTTTTGGATGAAAATGCACTGGTTTCTGCTACAATCTCGGCAAAAAATCTGCATGAGTTTGCTTTGCAAACTCTGATGCAGATTGGTCCACAGTACTCATCAGTTTTTAAAAAACTAATGGCCTCCTCTCCAACTATGAAAGCCAGACTTGAGTCAGCTGTTAAAGGCAATCAAGAAAGCATCAAAGTGAAGACTACTAAACATGCAAAAAATCCTGGGAAAAGTTCAAGCATTCAGCTAAAGACCAATTTTCTTTAAAGCCCCGTATTGTCATTTTACTTTAATACCAACAGCAAAAATGTTCCTTTTAATTTCTAATCACAAAGGATCATCATGAGTTGATCTCATGTATTTCAGTTTGTGCTGAAGTATTACAGAAAGTTTTTAAGAGAAAGCAAGTCTCTAGATAACTTTCTCGTAGTGTAGGACTTACTAAATATCTCTAAACATTCTGAATAAATCAGAGGCCATCAAATCTGTATTTTTTTATTATTTTGGACTAAAATATCAGACATGCACATGCCTATATTAAAAAGAATATTGTGAACTTTACCATAGATATATTTAGGAGCATCCCACACTTAGCCATTAAGTAAAGTTAACTCTTTTTTTAATCAATATTTGTCAAAAATAAGTTATTGTAATTGGGGTTTGGATTTAACAGGGACATAAATTTACTTGCAGGTTGTAGTCTATGCTAATTACTAATTTAACACACTGCATCTTTCATCAAACAGATTAAATATCCTTGTAAGCCTTATAATAGTTTCTTGTTGATCTCAGAAAATTCAACTCAATAAAGGTAATATGGATAGCTTTAATCCTAATAACATCTTGAGCTGGCCAAGATGTAACAAGTGCTGTGAAATACAGCTCTACAATTCCGCTCTGGGGACTCTGGTTCTTTCCAGAGTAGGACTGTCATGCATATGTAAGGATTGACAGGCTTGGTGCCTTGCTGCTTGACACAGTCTCACTTTTCAGGATGTTTACTTTGATAAGTTTGTATTAGGGGAGCCAGGCAATTGGAGCTTACATATCCTGTCCAGGGTAGGACAGCAATTTTAACGTACTGTGCCTCAATTCAGACCTCTGCTCTATCTGGATGGATGTTCCCTGATCTCTGAATGGTCGCTGATATATACATGTAGCTTAATTTCTGTATCTCTGCAATGAGAGATGGATGCATTTGAAGTCACCTTGTCTTGTGTCTATAAATAAAGTGCAACAAACTCATAATAAGAAGTATGTAATTAACATTTTTATCAAGGAGCATATTTTAATATAGAAAAATAACTATCAAAACTGCTATGGCTATAAAGTATTTTCTAAGTACAATGCATTGACTTCTTTCTTAATACCAGTATTACCTAAACCAAACACTGTCAAACTGAGGATACTATTTCCTTCTTGAATCTAATTGCTTTAAAAGGAAGAAGAAAAAAATATTTACAGAACTGAGAAACACACTGTGACTCAGGAAGAGTGTGATGTACTGTATTTTATTAGAAGTTTTGTATATAAATATAATTGTAAATTGTACAGAATTAACAATTTGACCAAAGTTCTAACAATTCTTTTTTCTAATTTACATAAATAAAGCTAATTTTCTTCACTTAATATTTGTCTTAGTTATTTTATCCAATAGCAGAGGAACACTTAAGGACTTGTGTATCAGAAAAAATATTGTTGTGTGCTGCCTCAAGGAAACTAATAAATGTTTGGGTTGGATGCATCGAGGTCTGTGACTTAACACTGCGGGTCTTCCTCTGTTCTGAGTAGCACAATGAGTAAATAAGTAGGACCAGGGAGATTTTCTATGTGTAAATCCCTGGATTGTGCCAAATGCTGAAATGTGTCAACTGTTGGAAGATGGTTGAGATGCTTTCCATCTTTCCCTGGAGAACCAGAAGTCCTGTGTTCCACCTCTTCGTTGAAGTCAAACACGTAGTTTCTGGCTGTGTTAAAAGGGACTTACATTAGATTTGGCAGTTATTCATCTTTATCTCGTTAGTATTTTTTTATCTTGTTGCTTTACCCTTCCAGGTTTACTGGTGGGGGGTTTTGTTTTGTTTCCAAAGGCTGCTTCTGGAAAATCATAGATTCTTATCAAATGTAAAACTTTTAAGTGAAACACAAGTCATGTTTGCTATCAAAATGGCCAAATATATTGCAGAGGAAATTAGTTGCTACAAAACGTATTTGTGGCTACTTTTTTCGTTTTCTGTCATGTATAGCAATGCATCAACATTTTTTAATGTTCATATTACAATCTGTTGAAACCCTACTTTGCTCAAAGACTTCTAAGAAGCACATTCAAATTGCAAGAGCACCAAGAAAAGCCAAAAATTGAAGTTCAGTGCCGCTTAGTCCTAGATTTCTTAGGTCTCATAGCAGAAGCTCACAACCGAGCCATTGAGAAGTGCCATAATTATGTGATCTGATGTTTCTTGATCAAGTCTTGTGGCCACATGTGGAAAAGTACCATTTTCAACATATCTGTGTATTGCAGAAGCAAAAATTATTCCAATAAAGAGAACTGCTGCTAATTCTTAATGTCAATTGTAAATTAGGACAAATGTGTGAGCTTTATTTTTCCAGTAATCAATTTATCCACATAATAAAAATACCTGTGCCCTTTCTACTTTTTTATGTACACATTAAACAATGAGTTGGATCATATGAATAAGTTCACTTATTTAAAATTTTATAAATGAATCTTACAGAAATAATCTTGTTTCAGTTATAAAAAGATTTTGGCCTTTAGATATCAGCTGTTCTTGATGCAGTGTTACAAGGAACTTGCATAATTCTCTTTTTTCCTGAAGGAATAAGTAAGACCACGGAGTGGTTTTAGTTTTAATTCCACTCTTCTTTTTCAGGCATTGCTTGACATGCAAGCTCTCATGTTTAGCCAAGCAAAAAGAAACAAACATATGCTTAGCCGTAAACCAAAGCCCCACTTTGGGCACTCCTGCTTCCTGTGTCCCTTGCCTCCTTTCTGATTGTTTCTTGTGCCATTTCTCTACAAGCACCAGTAAATTTTTTTTCTAGCAAATTGTCTTTGCAATGAAGCATGTGGCCTGCATGCATGTTTACTTTGCATGTTTCCACTGTTTGTACAATAAGTTTAATGGGTTTGTGTGACAAAAGATCCTGTCTATGTCTAACCTCAAGTGCATATATACACATCTGAGTACATCATGGAATGTACTCTTCAAGTACTATGCAAAAAATTATTTGCAGACAACTTTCTGTTGACTGCAACAAACCACAGTCAAAACTGTGCAAAAGCATCACATAGCTGGGATATGGTAGGTTCTAATTGGATACAAGTCTGTAGCACTGCAACTGAAAAAGCGGCTTTTCTCTTAGTATTGCTTAGACTAGAATAAGTCTGAGACTGACCTGGTGTGTTCCAAGGTCCAGGAGTCACCTTCAGACTGAGAGAGGTATCAGTCCAGTGATACACGTCACCATAAAATAGGATTATCAAATGCATAGGAAGCACAGCAGATTTTTTCTATTAATGAATGTCAGTTACTAATTGGAATTTCCAAAGGGATTTTTCCCCTCAAGCCTGCCACAGCAGCATCAAAGTGAGTTGTTGCAATTGCAGGAGTGGTGGAGGGATCTAGGATTGTTTTCTGGTTTATCAGAAGTAACAGTAATGCTGCTTAATAGGGAATCAGGTGGAAAATTCAATAGCATTTCAATATAGTTTTAATTTTAATAGAGTTGGATGTATCTGTAACAATAATATGAGGGGTCTCTGTGACCGTCTCCTCTAAAGCTTCATCCCTTATCTCAACACAAGGTATACATGTTTTGTTTTCAGGTTCCTGAAATGTAACTCTCTTATCAGTAGACAGTAAGTCAGAAACTGTTTCCAAGAAAAATGTTGTTTCTTGACCAGTACTGGTCTACTAATAAACCACTTGTGTTTCCTGACAGTGAAAACCTAGCCAATGATACTTCAAACTAGGCAAGAAAGCAAGAGGGAAAAACCTTAGACGATTATCACTTTGTTTAGGAGGAACATAGAGCAAGGTGGATCATTTGTCTACTTCTCTGCACTGTGGTGTCAAAAACCACTGGAAGAGTCACTCCACTGTGTCGTGAAAGTAGCACTGCTTGGCCAGCCCTGATGCTGTGGGTGTTCCCAGATACTGCTTTTTGCACGAGACCCTCTAATCCTAAAAACTGGCTAATAAACTGTACTTCTCTGCAGCCAAGCGTTGAAAGAAGTGCTCAGATTTGTCCATAGCACTTGAGCGGGAGCAACCCTGGAGCTGTTGCTGTAGATGATATTTCAGAGAGGACTCCCATTCAATTAGCTGAAGTATGTAACAAGCAGTTCAAGCTGTTTAATGACAGTGGGCTATAGATTCAAAGACATGAAAATGAAAAAGCATATTTGGCCACACATGACATGCTCTACCGGCCTTTAACATATTTAAAGTAATGAATACCGCAAGTTGATTATGCAAAATTAAATAAGCCAGCTGCATTTGATACCTTGTGTTATCTGCACGAGGAAAACCTAGAGATGTCAGTCCTAGGAACCAACCTATCCAAAATGTGTGGTTCTTACTTTGATTTTGATGTACAGTTGTGGATTTTTGAAACTTTTTTTTCCTAAAATGTTCTCTGGATTCTCTGGAGAATAAATGCTTTATTCCATATAACAATGAAAGGGGAAGTTACATCTAAATATAGCAAAAGTAGGGCTGAAGATACTATCTGAGAAACAGGTCAGTGCAAAAGCAGGCTTTGAAAACCTCCTGCAGTAACCTGGAACATTAACCCAAATTCACTCACTCTGCAGCCAAATACCTGTTTTTCTCTATGGTCCTATGCCACTTCCATACTCCCACTTATCTGAAGTGCAAAATCTGATTCTAGAAGGAAGAATGTGGCATCAAATCCCCTTCCTCTGTGCTTGGATTCCAGCTGCTTAGTGGTGGCACATGCAGGAGGAAACAAGCTGTGAGGATGGGGCGCAGCCAGAGCAGAGCCTGCTGTGTGCGTATTAGTGCCTGTGTCAGTTTGCCTAGTTATTGCACAGAAAAACTTGTTATGTGTCTTAAGAGGTTTGCAGATGAAGAAAATCTGTATCTAAAAGTTGCTGATAAGAAGCTAAATTTAGCAATGACGAAGATCGATAAAGTCCCATTCTAAGCTACAACCTTATAATTTGCAATTGTGTAGCCTAAAAAAAAAGCGTTTTTTAAACCAGTGTTAATATTTATGTATTAAAATTGATGTGAACTATCTCACTGCCAATATAGAATTACTGAGAGTCCCTGTTGCTACTAGTGGGAATTTTCTTTTTGTAACCTTGTCTGGGGATGATTTTGTTTATGGTATTTTTGTAAGCTTTTTTTTCTTCCCAGTGCATTAGTTCTCTGTGTCCTTTTCCACTAAAAAAGAAGAAGGTTTTGTATGAGACACATTTTCTGTGGTAGTATGAAGTACAGGCCTCAGGGATTCTGGAAACAATTTTGATTTATATCTAAAAATAGAAATATTATGCAATTTGAAAATAAAACCTATCATTATGAAGGCAAATGCTCTTAACCTCATCTTCCCTCATGTAAAATTCATGTAAAACACCAAGAAAAAATTGTCACAGATGTATGCATGTTTTATGGGAAACACAAGGATAACTGGTTCAAGCTGCTGCCACCAAATTAACCTGAAATTCAGCTAGGACAATAAAATAATTTGCTTATGGGGAAAAATCAGGTACTTCTTCAAGTGCATTTATTAAATAATCAAGGATGGGATGAAGAAGGGAGATAGAAGAATCAATACAAGTCAATGTATTTTCCCCTCCGATCCGAGGCACAAGGCAAGCTGGTATTTAGCTTCCAGGGAGTCAAACCACACAGTAATGTGGCCAGGGGAGGGTGGGAGGGTAGATGGGCTTATTTTTAGTCCATTCCTCCCAGTTGCCTTTTGAGAACAACAAATCTGGGTATCATTTACTTCTGTAGAATGAGAATTCTTAAGCTGGTCAGAAAGAGAGTCTCAAAAATCAGTGGTCTTGAGTTGGAGCCGCAACCAGTTGGAGCCTAGTTCTAGGCACTTTCTAAACCCTACAGTAAATGTAGATACCTGCAGACCCCTGGCGCTTAAAGACTTGCAGTCTTCTATCCTAATTTTCCCACCTAACTTTGGAGATGTGTCCCCCTCTAGGTACAGGTAGGAAAGATAATCAAGGGGCATGGTATGAACCACCAAAGTAGTTTTCTCTGTGTGAGGGCAGTTCTGCACCTGGGGAAGGTATGAGTGAATAACTTATTTTCTGAGCAGGCAGTTTCCTACCTTTCCAGTAGGTTTCTGTAGCCGCCTGCTCCTCACACAGGTGCCTGTTCTGGGATGCAACTGGTCCATGCAGCTACCACTGCTCAGAACACTAAGTTCTGTCTGTGTTGCTCAGTAGCTGACCCCTGTACTCCCCAATGCTGAGACTGTTGCTAGTCAATTATTATCAGACCTTGTGGATAAATTCAAATGATACATAGAAGCGAGCTGCTGTTCACATTGGTCTGGGCCATAATGCAAGCATGTCTCTCCTTGAGATCCTTCAGAGCAGCAGTTGCTGAAACTATAAACACACATGGATTTGTCCACACAATGTCCTGCTCATTCTCTGCGCTTGCAACAACATTCAGAACCATGAACTGCAACGATTTAGGATAAGCGGCAGTCATTCCTAAAGACTTCCAGAGATTTTTCTGGCCAAGACAGAAGAGAAATGGCTGTTGGATGTACTGGCTATAGAGCAGGGAGACTACAGAAGTAGCTACTGCCTGTGGAACCTGGCTGTTCCAGGCCGTGGTACATCTTGGCTGGATCAACTTTACATTTGGTGGTCAGGACTTGAAACTATATTCTTCACTGGCTTGATCTGGACTTTACCTAAAGGAATGGCTTTCAGTGTTGTAGTTTTCTCATTCAGGAGGTAATGAATATATTAACTGTCAGAGGTTCTCTCCTGACCCTCTAGGTTTGTGAAGCTGTACCTTCCCAAAACAACTGAATCTTTTTTTACTTTTTTTTGTATCTGTGTATTTCTAGTAAGTGCAAGTACTTAGGCAGACATGCAAGTATCTAAAATCCAGTCCCTCTTCTTGCTAAAATCCCTGAACTATGTGCAACTTGAGAGATCTTTTCTGGTTGTCTTCCTTATGTTCAGGTAGCCAACACCCAGCCATGACTTGCTGAGTGACTTCTGCTGGGTACACGTGCTAGAGGGCAATATGCTCCAGACAGCAAACCAAGAGAGATGGCTGTAGAGATGGGGCAGGTCAGAGAAAAAAGCAGCGGGAAAGGAGCAAATACAAAGGCTGCTGAGGTAGCAACAACATTCTAGGTAGATTTTTCAAATCAAACAAATGCTGAAGGTTTGGGACAGGACAGAAAGGAAGGAACAGGGAAGTGGAACAAGAGACACATGCCTGGGTAGTAAAAGAAGGAAGAGAAAATAATAATTAAATCAGTCACCTTGTTGATTCATTGCTTCAAAACTGGCTGTGTGAAATACCATAACTTAATAGTTGACTGGAATCCTAAGAAATATTTTACAAATTAAACTGCTCTGATTTGTAAAGTTCACACAATTTTCTGTTACATGAGATTTGCTTGTTCTATTTTGTACTGCTTATTATTTAGGAAAAGAAGGGACTGCCAACCATCCACGTAAATAAAAGCACAACACTTTGTTGTAGCAGCACAGGATGAGACAAGTTAACAACATTACTATAAAAAGTAATGCAGTTACTTGCATACAATACTGGGAATCTCTACCTGTTAATAAAATATGCAAAGCTGCCACCATGGGATCACATTCTGTACAGTCTCTAAATAAACCATGAAAACAGTCACTGCAATGATGGAAACTTCATCAGAAAGCACTATTTGTTACACACACACACACACACAAAAGGAAAATTTTAAATATTATGCAAAGTAGGAAGACAAGTTTGCAATGCTGTAACTCATCAACTGCAAGAGCAGCCACACGCCCTGGTTTCTATTGCCTTTTCAGTACTGGTTGCAACACCCTTGTGTACACACTTTGGATGTTTTCATCAACAGATTTTGAAATTACTTATAAGGAGTGAATTGAATGGCAGAATTTTCATCACTCTTCTTAGATTAGGATTTTGACCTAAATGGGTGGGTAGTCTTTGGAAATGAAGACCATTCCTTGGTGGGTGTTCAGAGGCCAGAGGAAACGCAGAGTTGGGAAGCGTCACTGTTCAGCGGCAGATGAGTATTGCTAGGGCAGGTAGATGGGACCAGAGTGCGCTTACTGGTTCCTGGTTCCTGTGATCCCAGGGAACTGCCAACTGCCTGTAATTGCTGGCAACAGCTCAGTCCCTCCAGGGCAGGGAAGAGAGGATAAATACCTTCAGCCTTTAATTATAGCTTGTTCTTACTCCCCAGTTAAGAAGAAATGGAAGCTGCTGATAACACAGTCTGCACAAAGTAGGCCTAAGATGGGAACTGATTTTTAAAAACACAAATAAATGTGCTTTTGGGGAGAGAGAGGTACTGGAAACAAGTCATGGAGGTGCCAGAGAAAACATTTTGTGAAGAGTGAATATTGCTGTGCCCTTGTTTGTGCCTCCCCATCCCAACCCCACAAGAGAGGGTCTAGTTACTTGCAAAATGCCAGCTTTATCAACCTTGGTAGACGTGCATTGAGGCCACATGGACTGCTGTCATGCAAATAAGATTCTTGCTGTACAGGTTATCTGGTTAAGAAGTCCTAATAGTAGCTGGTAACAAATGCTGTCTAGAAATCAGAGCTTCTGAATTTCTTCACAGCTACACCAAGGCCAGTGAATTGACATCGATAACAGAGTTGTTCCACTGCAAAATAATGTTTGTGAAGTGGTCAAGGTTTTAAACTTTTGCCATTTCTAAATCCAAGATTATCCTGTGTCTTAGGTGAACTGTGTTGGCTCCTATTCTACTAACTAGATTGCTAGAACTGGTGAGTAAATGCTCAGTAATTGACACTGTACCAAGGTGAACATTGTACCAAGTAAGACAGAATCCAGAAAACAAAATAATCCCTGAAAACCTCCAAAAATTTGATACAAATTTGATATTAGCTGTAAACTTGATAAAATCGACTATTTATCACTACATGGTAAAATGTATGTATAAGGTAAGTGTGTAGGGAAGCTTTTTTCCCTGGTTTGTTTCTGGTCTAAAATCACATGACTCCATTTCTTCAAAGTAGATTAGACTCAAAAACCAGATGGGATACATTCATGAAAGGGTGGTAATGAGATTAACTTCATCTTTTTTATATTTTGGTATCTGATCAGACACTAATTTTTTGGTTTTCAAGCTGGAGTTTGTGGAACTGTTTAAGTATTGAAACATACAAAAATGTGGTAGCCATTATTTTTTTCCTGCAGGTCCACCATTTACTGCTTTCTTCAGGCATCTTCTGGTGTGATCTGAACTTTGATGTTGGCTGAGCTTAAGATGAACTTTGATGTAAGGCTGAGCTTAAGGTTATCCTACAAAGACCATTCTGATTCTGTGGCTCTGAAAGCAACACTTAAGCAGCATTTAAGCATAATTTAAATAAATCCTACATTTTGGTAGCCAAACCTTGATTTTAAATACTGGGATTTCCTGGAATTTCAAGTTGTTTTGCACATAAAGCTTAGTCTGGAGTGAAAATGGGAGAGAGGGAGGAAAAAAGATTGGACAGAGTGCCAAGGAAAATTTTGAATTTACTGCAAACTGGATTTAGACATGGCATCAGTTCTGGGGAGGAAAAAAAGTAGTAAAGGGAGTGTTTTCAGAAATATTGTATCTTTGGTATTGAACTGGTTTAGAGGGTTTTTGATAAGTGTTTGCACTGGCCTATCAGACACAGCCTTGCTACCCCCATCACCAGGCCTGAATGAAGGTACTGTGTGGACCCCCCCCAAGGGGGTCCTGCTGGGACAGGAGGGAAAGCAGGAGCTTGTAGGTTGGGTGGCAGAGGACAAACGTTCTTAGGAGTGCCTGCAAGGTGCAGGGGGTACTGTGGGACTCCCAGCTCCCTCCTATCAGTTCTACTTGATCCTAGTGAAAGAAGGATGTGTCTGTCATCTGAAGGAGAAGGTGGGAGAGGCCTGTTTGAAGGATGGAAAACCCAGTGAACCATTTTTTCCATGTAAGCTATAATTTTGGGAAACTATTTAAGGCATTCTGGAGACCAAAATGTGTTTCCTTAAAAATCCTTTAAACTTCTGTGAAAACTGCACCAAACAGAGAGTTGGTGATAGTGGTATGGGAAAGGGAAGAGAGAATATAAAGCCATTTCAAAGGAATGCTGGGGCAGGTGTTGCTACAGTCCCAGAAATGCTCTACATCTGACATGAAAGGCCCTGAGGAACAAAATATTTTATCAGTCAGGATTGGTCTTAAGTTGACTGTGCCAAATAGCTCTACCAATAGAGGCTGCCTGAAAGGAAACCCAGCAGCATCACTGTGAAGTGATACTGAAAGTATTGTTTCTATTTACATAATTTAGACTAATAAAATGAATTCTAATATTTAAATTGTCAGTCTTATTTATAAATAAGGCCATCAGAAAGAGAATCCTCTAATGCAACGGTGTATTTGAGAGCAATAGTACAAGATAGATTGCTTTTACATTATTTTTTTTTCTGTTATTCTATGTTTTTATAAATCACAACTTGTACTGACAGGACTGCCCTTTAATATTAGTTATTAAGTTTGCATTTAGTTCTCATCTGTGATTTGTGCTTTCTCTTGACAGCATAAAGCATCATTGAGCTAAGCCAGGAAGTGTCAGCATGCACCAGTGCTGTGTTGGCTCTTGCCAGTGCAAAAAGCTGATTAATTTAGCTACAGAAGCAGGGTGGGGAGGGAAACAAACCTGGAATTAACACAGAATCAGCACCACCTTATACAGAATTCAACCATGTTAATGACGTACTCACCAAGGGTAACAATTTATCTTTTTAAAGGTAAATATGTAATGTATCACATGGTACAATTCTAATGAGCTACCATTTCATTAAAAGCAATGAATGCAGATGTGTGGTAATGGTGGTGGTGTGTCGTACCCGGACACGAAAAGAGCCATGCAGACACCCTTCTGTCAGGATAGGAGCCAGGGCCAAAAGAGGGGCAAAAGAGGGAAAAGAGAGCCTGGCCTCTTTATTCAGTTAGTTATGTATCTTTTTAGGGACAATCATGGATTGGAGGATGAGGTTACCACCTCTCAATGACACTGGTCAGACCAGAAGTCTATCATATTTCTCCGCCTTAGAAAAAGAATGGAAACAATAAAGGTCGGTTAGCTAAACATGGCCTATGTTGACAGAAACTGCGTGAGAAATTCTATTACAGGAATGAAAACATTGAAAGACTGCAAAACTCAGGGCGACAGTGGTGTTTTCAAATCCTCGTATTTTGAAATGTCCCAAGTGTGTCCCCAGTCAACTATGATTTACAGAATGCAGTTAATAATGACACAAACACTCTCTACAGTTCAAATTCTGCTGCACAACTAAAGCAGATGTGTGGGGTGTATAAAATTGCTGTCAGAGCACAACATCACCTTAGGTGCAGTTAGGTACAGGTTAATACTGAAAGGCAGTAAGGAGTCAGGTATTTAGCTCATAGGAGATACAGCTGAGAATGGTTTGATGGTTGCATCTTCTAACCGTTTTAGGAGACATCAGGGTATCAGTATCAACCACAATTGCTTATCAAGGTACAGAAGAAAAGTAAACAGGGCTACAATCTTGAAGTCTTCATTATTTTTCTTATTTAAAATGGGATATTCTATTGCTACAGCATAGTTCTGCTGAAGTATACTGTGCTGTGCTCCCTTTCTTTCTAGTGCTGAGACAGAATCCTTTCCTCTTGGTGCATCTTCCTTGTCTGCAGGTCACCCTGGGCCAGGAAGTGCAGGCTAGCTTGTAGCCATGATCCATACAGAGTGCAAATGCAGAGGAGCTTCTGGTTTCCTCTTGGCTTTCTTTGCACAACAAAAAGAGTTAGCTCAATATAGTTGGGAGACCACTAGTGTGTAGACTTTGCAGTTAAACTACTAAGCAGCTTATCAGCATGGACTGTGTTCTCTGATCTGCTTTGTAGCCTTTGTCTGAATTTTCTGTTTACTGTTAACTCTGAGGTGGAGATGTCTTTTATCTCATATGTACAGTGAGGCCTGGATCTTCATTGGGGCCTTTCAATATTTAAAATTGCTATCAATGACACTGGTCCTCCACTGTGAAATACTTGGGAATCACTAGCATAAGATTCAGCAGCCCCAGGCTATTCCTTCTCTCATCAGGGTCAGAAGTAGGGACAACTAATTGTTGCATGTGAAATGTTACTGCAAAAATGATATAGACAAAGGTTTCTCCCCAAAATAACTGCTGACACTGTCAGCCCAGCACACCACTTACTTTGAGAACATGTAGTAAGCAGATAACATTTCTCTATCAAAATAACTGTCCAATGCTCCCTATAAATTAGCTTGCAAGAGGCAATCTCAGTGGTGCTTTGCACTGAAATACAAGCAAAAAGTCTATCAGGTCTTTGTGCTCTTCTGATCTGCAACTTGCTGCTTCCTAAATGAACAGAAGAGAACTGCCACTAGATCTGGGTCTGGGTTTCACCTTATAATGTCAAGCCAGCTAAGAATCTTCTACAAAACTTTAAATTTCTGTAGACTCAGTTTAGCTAAACTCCTACAATCAGTGCTAGTATTTGAGTCCAATTGCATGCTGGCCCAAACTGGTGAAGCCTTACTGACATCTGGAATGGCATTTCTTTAAAAGATAATTTGGCCTGCTGATCTAAAGGCTGGCATTGTCCAAAAAAAAATGGGTAGAGTGCATTCTTGCTTTGGTGCAGAGTGACACACAATACTTAGTCATTTTAATAAGTTACCTCTGTCCACTGAGGCCAGTGTTTACAAAGAAATGTTACAGACAGCAAAACCCCAAAGAGCTAATATTTTACAGTACAAAAATATAACCTTATAACACAGAACTGATAGGAAAAGCACATGCAATATGCTTGGATGAGAAAATAATGCTTGTGTCTTACTGTATATAACTAAGAGTCAATGCAAACAGAGCACTGATATTAAAACACTTAGCTGCAGCAGCCTGGGCTAGGATTGGACTGGAACTACTTTACAGCTGACTTAACTTTTTAAGGTATTGGTACTAAGGGCACAGGAACTGAAATATAAAATCCTGTGCACTAGTGGAAGTGATCTGCGACCTGTTTCATGGATGTTCAGTTTTATCAGCATAAGTCAATGAGTGCAAAATGGGTAAAACATAGGGTACAAAAAGAAAAATGATACTAATCTTTTATCCTGTGATACTCACTCAATCATCAGGTGGATCTCTGAACTCCTAAGGAGTTAAAAACACAGGTGATCAAACTTTTTAAAAATAGGTCAATAACCATGCCTGAAAAAATAAGCAACTTGTACTTTTCCTTATGTTTGTGTTAGATAGTTAACTGAAAGCTCTTAGGCAAATGATTTGATAATTATACCAATTTTCTTCCATGGCCACTTATTCTCCTACAAAAATGCAGCTCTGCCACAAAGCTCTCTTCCATCAGATCAAAAAGATCTCCTTAATTGGCCTGGATCACAGTTTGAAAGTAGTGAGCCAAGATAGTGTTTGGAACCTTCATAACTGTATATCCACATTTTTTTGTCCTGCCAGAAGTGCTGTTTTATCCAGTACAGCCTAATATAAGGACATTTGAGACATACGAGTTTCTCATTCACAACCTGCTTCTTCTAAGATCTTTTCTAAATAGGAATGTGTCGATTTGTTTTTAATGTCCTTGTGTTTCTCATCCTTTTCCTCACATTAAACATAACAGAATGAATTTCAGGGCTTTGATCATTAGGGGTTATTTCTGTTCTTTTAAAAAATATTTGTGCTAAGGAAGTTAAAAAAAAAGGTAGATCAACAAAAGGAAAACAAAAGCTAAGAAAATAGGAGGAATCCCCACAGCATCATTTACTGCATCCACTAGCAATGGGTGAAGAATGAAAATCAACCCTGTTGATATTAAAAGTCCTTCATCTCTCTTTGCAGACTCAGTTCCCCATTTTCAGACAGTTCTATTTAATACAGTTTGTAGCCTGGGCGTAAGTTTGAAGGGTACAGTAGAGGGCAAATCCCAAATCATTGCAATGTGATCTTCATTTATTAATAAAAATTATGAAGAGAAAATTTGGTGCACAGTTTATTGCCTGTAATATACTCCTTAAGGAATGTACATTCTTGCCTTGCAGGAGCATAGACTTGAGGATCTGCAGAAATTGGTTTCACATCACTAGAACAATTCTAAGCAAAGTCATTTCACACTTCTGACAAGGATTTAAGTTGTTTGAATGGCACCTTTTCATAGAAACCAAACAATCCAAGCTTAATTGAGATTGCAGAGTGTTAACTTTCTCATCAAACAAACCATCAGTGAAGTATACTACTTTCCCATTTTCCCTAAATGTCATCAGTGGGGCAAGGAAGTTTTCCTGTTTACAGTAGTAAATGATAAAATTTTCTTCTTGTCTGGCTCATGTGCCCTAAGACAGTGCTATTATTGAATTTTGTCATGCTCTACCACACTATTCTGATTATTTTTCCTGGTTTGAATGAAGGATGTAGCTCTTTTCAGTTAGCAACTAATCCAGAAATTCAGGTTTTAGAAGCTTGAGATTGTTTCTTCTTTTTCTATGTCAAGATATTCAGTGGGGGTGAATAGGGCATAGCTTCAGGACAAGAATTTTAAAAGGCGTTAGTAAGCTTTTTAAGTCTGTAAAAATTACAGTCTTTCCAATAAAACTCTAAGGTGGATTTTTAAATCCCAGAATATAGAAGAATCATTTTGTGATAAAGACTCTTCTTATTGTAAGTCTTCTCATCAGCAAAGATTGTTCAAATTAATTCATAATACTTCACTGAAGTTTTGGGAAACACATCAGATGCTTGGTAGGATTACATGTGTTTTACTCCTGTAACAACAGAGTAGAACTATGAGGAACAAATACCAAATCTTAATTAACCTTCTGATTCAGAAAGTTGTAATGTAGTCTGTGCCATTAAAACAGCAAGAAGTCCTGTGATCTGAGTCAGCGATCTTTCCTTGCACTTGGCTTGGATCGGGATTTGTTGCTGTTTCCTATGGTACTAGTGGACAGGGTAGAGCAAACAGCCTGAAATAGACAACTCTTGCCTAAGTTCTGTCTCACTTTCCCCTTGGCAATTGCAGGTAGAAGGGACACGAGTAAGGGCAGCTTAATTCCTATTTTGTGTCCAAAGTAGTGATATAGCTGAAGCTAATCTGAGGTAAAAAGTAGCTAACTGATACAAAGTTTACTCCTCACTCTTCAGCCTGGAACGGCAAAAAATTAAATTTAAAATAAAAAGCATTCTACAAACAAAAAACCCCACATAAGTGAGTTTACTTATGAAAAAGCACTGTAATGCTTATGATTTTGATTGATAATTTCAGAAAGAAGAAAAGGTAATTTCAGAAAGAAGAAAAGGTAATTTCAGAGTATTTGCAGTTTTCTGAAAAACATGCTCCTCTGTATTCAGCTCTGAGGATAAGAAGCTGCCAGGAAGCTGAGCCTCTCCTGAGGAGGAGTCCTACAAGCTGAGCAATGACTCAGCCCCGTACCTCAGTAAACACCAGCCACCAGCATGTCACTTGCATATTTATCACGTCAGCGTCAGCCGTGCGCTCACCACACGGGCGCGTAATTGCAAGAGCTGGCCTCCCCAGGAGGAAACCTCTCACCCAGCGCCTGCTGCAGGGTTGCGTCAGACCCACGTCGTAAACACAGCTCGCTGTGTAGCAGCACAGCGTTGTTTGCCGATTGCCAGGGCTGCAAAGACTGGCACGTACTGTTGGAAAGCCAAGACGCTGACACTATGCTTGTGCTCCCCGGGCTTGTGCAACAGTGGAGTGGCTAAGAAGAGACTGTGATAACTTAGGAGGATTTAAATCAAAAAAAGCTTTTCACAACTGCATTTTATTTATGAAAAAAAAGTTTTCTATAAGAAAATCTTAACAACGTACTTAAATAGCCAAATTCTATAAAACTAAATCTTACCTGATACAGCAAGAAAGCTTCTCTAATATAGGACCTCATTGCTTCAAAATGTGTAGTAAACATTCAGTAACTTTTTCTTTAGAAGTATAATATTCATCCAGAAAATGAAATGTATGAAATTATTCGTCTTCTGGATTTGGAGGAGTAGGTACTTTCAGTGTTTTCAACTACATTATTGTGTGGGTGGCAGAGAAAAAAGTGTTAAAGCAAAAGAGTAAATAAACCATAAATATTCTAACAGTTTTATTTGACTGGGCACAGCCCTGGTCTTCAGCATAAACTACTCTTAAATTTATGGAGGTGTTCAGGGTCTGCTTATATCACCCTCTGATCTACTTACTACAGAGCAGTGGTATTTTTGGAAACACCAACTTGGCATGTATACAGGCAGACAGCTAACAAAAACACCAGTTATCCTGGGTTTTAGTTGCTGTACCAGTTAAAAAAATATGAAGGAATCTGAGTCTTCTTGTTTTGTTTGAACTGTAGGCATATTTCAGTTTGATTATTGGTCAGTTTTGTATTTTCTGTAACAAAACCTTAATCATTTCAGTCTGAAGCTTTCGATCCTTACTATCACACTGTGATGTTAAGAATGCCCATGACATTCCTTCTGCTAACAGCTAAAACCATATAGAAAATACCAGCCTGAATATAATACATAAGCAGTAATAAATGCTATCCTTTTTTGAGCTATGAGTGAAAAACACTTGGGTTTTTTGCCATCGTGAGAAGATTTTGTGGAATCCTAGCCAAAAGTGACTTCTTTTTAAAGAGAACTAAATTCTTTTGAGAACACCTGCAATGTCTTCTTGTTGAGAGCTGTCTCAAGTGGGGTGTCCTTTACAACATGTCTCAAAATATCTGTGTCTGCAACCCAATCCCGGATCCTTGCTACCCTTGTGGCATATTTCACTGTTGTTCATGTGTCCCTGACATTATTCTAGTAATTGTGCTGACATTTTCTCTTTTAAAGCCAATTTTTAATTTTCAGGTAAACACTCAGCAAAAATGATGGTCATTGCTCAATATAACACTCTACAAAGATCAATCTATGTTGACCCTATGTGGCCTAATTTCCAAAGGCATTGTCAGTCACACGTGTGGCCTGCTCAAGTGTAGTCATAAAGAGGAAATGTTTTATAGCATTATTTAAGACTCAATATAGTAACATGTCTCAGCAACTCACAGTTCTATAAGTGCTAAGACATTTCTGACTCCAGCATCACTATCTCCTTATTTTGTAAAGGAGGAAACAGAGACATGCAGTGATTAAGGGATTAGGCCAAGGTCATACATGAAGTGCATGCCAGCTAGTGTTAGCATTTAGGTAATTTTCCAACAGAATGAAAAATATGTACCTTGCACAAGTACAGGGAGCTGGAGATGTTTTTGCAAGTTTCACACAATGCTCAGTGTGGTTTTCTTCAAAGCAGTTCCAACAGTCAAGCTTGTCCATTACTTGTCACTTCAGTCTATGCCATCACTTGCCTTCCCTGTCTGGCTGCATTAATCCACACAGATTTCTTCTTCCTCAGAAGGCTTAAGCCCAGCACTAATGGAATGATAGATATAGGCTGGAAATTTGGGGGTCTGAACAAACCTTCGCTCGTGTGAAAGTTCAAATGAATTTGAGTAATTCCATACAAATGCGATTCTGATGTCTTTCTTATCTGCTAAGTGCACTCCTACTTGCTAGTGGTTTCCATCTTAGAAAGCATTGAAGAGCAGTCACTTGTGAAGAGGCAGTTCTAGTCTGTATCAGTGCTGTACACAGAGGGAGTCTAAAACACTGACTTCAGGGGTATTACTTGCTGTGTTGTATTTCAGTGGAGTACTCTGACAGAGTGTCGAAAATAATTTGAATGCTCATCAGCAGGAAGTGAAAAAAAGTATTAATCAGTTAATGAACATATATCTATTGTAAGAAGTATATAATCAATAAAGCAGAAATTATCTATTCGGCATTATTTTTCAGATTTGTTCTGGTGAGAAGAAATCACGTAACGAGGAACAAAAATCACTAGCAAACACTTAAATATTACAAATGTATCACAATGACAAAAGATCCTGATTCCTGACTGAAGCAGTAACACATTACTCAATATACTTCTCTGAATAAAAAAACTGATATATGAAATTGGGCAATTAGTGCAACAGGACATAGATGTATTTATGTTTCTCCATTTAGGAATAAATGACATACAAAAAACTATGTACAGCACTGAAAGCGATTTCCAGTATTTAAATTTGGTACTCCTGCCTAATAGTACTTTAAATCCATGACTCATATTCTTTTCAAGTACATTTAAAATGTTGATTTTGTTCCTAGATTTATCTGTATTTTATATCCTCATATTGTCCACAAATAACCATGTATCTTTCCAGACACCTGAACCAGAAACTTCATTCTATGAGAAAAGAGTGAAATGTTTGTTTGATTTCAAAGTTTTTGGTCTTTACAATAAAAAATTTGGGTTTATTTTTGGTCTTCAGAAGAAATTAATAATATTTCTTTAACTGAAATTTTCTTCACAAAAAAAGCAAAGGCAATTGTTATAGCATCATGCAACAAGAGCGAGGTCACTTAGCAGGTGTAGGTGTCATAAGTTTGGCCTAATTCTGCTGCTTCTGCACTGGTGAAAATTTAAAGAAGACCAACTTTCTAAATTAAAAGAATGCCAACTCAGTCCTCCTACTGCCTTGTGTCCTTAGCTTTAAGCATATCAGAAGTCTTACTGACCTCTGAAGGACAAGCACAGGCAAAGGATACGCATGTAAATCTAAGCTGGGCTGGAACAAGTTCCAGTTAACAGAGATGTAATATGGTAAGACAGAAAGGCGAAGCTGCCTTAGAAATCAGAAACAGAGATGGAAGAACTACTGTTCCTGTGTTCTGAATAAAACCTGCACCAATAAAGATAACACTTTCTAGAGGTGTTATTACAATATTGAACAATAAAAATGTTGGCATTCGGCAAGTTTTAACCAAGCATGACTGCTATTGCTTTTTTGTTCAGTGTGTTGTTTTAGCCTTCTAATTACAGGAAATGTCTATGATGTAGGTAGGAGTGACATTCATATGTACAATAATCGTATTTACTGTACTTATATTAATAGGCTGAAATTCCTTTGCAAAACATGTCATCCTACAGAGAAGGAAATTATTTTCAAGATATTGATTTTAAATTTCTAGCAATTTGCTTCCTTTGTCTTTTGATAATTTGCAAGTAATTGCACAGCATTTTGCAGCAGGTATGGCAGTGGACTACTCCACTGCAAAAGCTGTCTCAAGCTACACAGCGTAGTTGCAGCACTTCAAACTCACTACTCGGTAAGAGCAACCTAAAACCTCCGCTCTGTAAGACCCAGTACTGCGACATTTAAATCCAGATCCCCTTTAATGGAGGTGCTGGAGAGGGATCAAAGTGTTTTCAAGAGTGGCCCCTGAAAAGTATAAGCCCCACCGTAAATGTAAAGAACACTAAACTGAAGTAAATAACCACAATATGGCAAGAAATAAAATGACCTATGAACCATAAAAAAACAAATCCCCACGCAGCCAGAGAAACACCGCCCGAGCCGACGAGGGCCCTTCTGCGGGCAGGCCGCGACTGGGGCTCCCCGAAACCTCGCTCCCAGCTCCGCAGCGGCGGCGCGGGGCGGAGCGGGCCGGCGGGAGCTGCCCCTTCTCCGCGGAGGCTCCCGCAGCGCCCCCAGCGGTCGCGCAGCCGCCTCAGCTCC
>VZRQ01000142.1:0-13060 GCA_013397975.1 Machaerirhynchus nigripectus | reverse complement strand
CGGGTGCCCCGTGCGGGGGCGGCGAGGAGGGCGAGGCGGTGCCTCCCCTGCCCCGGGCGGCGCCGTGTGGGGAAGGGGCCCAAAGCGCCGCGCGGGCCCGGGACCCGCCTGGTGTGTGCGAGCAGGCCCGGGCGGCGCGGGATGAGTTGGGCTGCGGCCTGGCCCCTGCTCTGGTGCGGCTCCCCCGGCAGTTCCGGCCCCTCGCCACGCTCCGTGTTCTGCGCGGTGGTTCCTGTACAGCCCGTCTGGGATATGAAAACAGCAGGTGCCTGTGTCGAACTTACCCCACTTTCACCGTCTCTTAAATTTCTCGTTTCTCTCGCTATCACCCATCTCCCCGCTCCGGAAACAACGATTTAGACGTGTTAAGGAGAGGTACAATACTTACAGTACGGTCCCACTTTTACTGGCTGAAAGTATTTTTATTTAGGATTAGAGCAGGAAATGCAGTCTGTACACAGCTTGGAGAATCATAGGCATTGTTTAAAACACAGAAAATCAATTTACTAATATTAAGTTATTTTTTAGAGTAAGATAATATCAAATATATAACTGGCAAGCAGTAGTTGAATGATATGTAATATTATGGTCCTAAATTATATAAAAATCCTATTTGTTGTACTTCTGTCATATCTTTGAGTTTGAAGCTATTGTGAAAACATTGCTGATACAGTGTGTGTTTCTTCATATAATACTAATTTCTGATTCCCTTTTGTAGATATGCCCTTGATGCAGTTATTTTTTAACTATTAACTCATTAGCAGCAAGTAAACAAGTAGGCAGACTTTGTCCAGATCAAGCTTCTCCCTCCCACGTCACCTCCCCCCAGTTTGTGGGGACACTGTCCAGTATTTCATATTTACCTATGAGTTTGATAAACTAACTCTTCTTCTTTAAACTGTATTTTAAAAGGGTATTTTTTTCTTGTATGTCTAATTTAGAGGGATTGGTTTGTAACCCATTAGTTTTTATAAGGAAATAGTCATGTTTGCTGTGTTCTTAGGCAAGGGAGGTGAATTCAGCTGTTTGTTAAAGACTAAGTAAAAAGCAAGCACATATGTCAAAAATATCTTAACATTTTAAAGACACTTTTTTGGTCTTCAGCATGCCCAACTATGGCATTGGGCCAGCAAATAATGTTGTTTTCCTTATATGTATGTGAATTATTTGAATTATTCACTGGATTTTTTTGGAAAGCTATAAGTTAAATATTTTTTTTCCAAAAAGTCCCCGAATAACCCAACAAACCACTAACTCTTGAAAATGGAAGTGATTCTTAGGTTCTCTTTTTATCCTTTGCTGTAAAAAGCCTGTTTTCCTTATGTTTGAACGCTATTTTAAAAGATGAAGGATTCATAAAAGTTTTCCAAAGATTCTGCAGGTCTGTAATTGTACAGTTCTCAGTTTTTTGTTTTATGTTTTATGTTTTTTTTCAGTACAGAATCTCAGTTTTTTGTTTTATGGATTTCTCTTTAAAATGTGAAATTCACTATCTTTCTATATTTGAATATTTTTGTGAGGAGGTAATCTATCTCTCATAAAGCTGAGATTATTTTATTATAAAGTTAATGATAAAGAACTTTACTATAAAGTGATATTAAAGGAAGGGGACGGGCAAGACATCACTTTCTTTCTCTTAGCTTTAAGAATACACAAAAGGGTTAAGCACAATTTTTCTAGCTTAAATTTTGAGTTATCCTCAAAACAGAACAAACTGATTAGCTTATAAAGCTTGAAAAAAAACTCTTTGCTGATAAAATATGTGAAAGTTTTCCTAATTTCAGCCCAAACATGTGCTGTGCATTTTAGAGAGGAGCAAATACAGAAAGTTTATTAACAAGATTGTGATGATGATTACTTTTTTTGCTTTTTCTTGCTAGGTTAAAACTGCAAAAGTGTGAGGCTGACCGAAGAGAGAAATTAATTGTGCTGAAGTTAGTCTGGCTTCAACAATTAAAGGATATTTTGGTACTTTTTAATTGAAGTGGAGGCGGCTTTTTTTTTTATAAAAAACCATGGCAGATGTGGATCCAGACACGTTGCTGGAATGGCTGCAGATGGGGCAGGGGGATGAAAGGGATATGCAGCTAATAGCACTGGAACAGCTCTGCATGCTGCTTCTGATGTCAGACAATGTGGATCGCTGTTTTGAAACGTAAGTAGTTTTGGATTTCGTTTATGGAATGTTATTTTCCCCTTTCTGTAGCTGAGTATAATATTTAACATTCCTAGAAACTTTCAGCCTCAAAAATGTTTTTACAAAGGGAACTTCCGTTTAGATCACTGAAATCAAGTGTTTCTGTTAATGTCACGTGAAGTACCCTTGTCTGATTAAAAGTGTGGTGGTGTTTGGGTGATACGCTGTGCCTGTTCTGACACAGGAGCAACTGATTGCAACTCTTAATACATTTCTTTAAATTAAATGATGTGGATTTTTGGAGAGCGTGTTTATTGTTGGGGTTTTTTTGTCGGTTTTGGTTTTGTGTGTGTGTGTTTTGGTTTTGGTTTGGGTTTTTTTTGGTAGAGAAAAACTTTTTTTGCACTAGGATTATAATGATCTCCTAGATATATTTAAGCATCCATACTCTCACAATACTTTGATCAAGGGATGTAGTAGCTTGTTTTGAGTTCTGTAAATCCAAGCAAAAATCACAAACAATAACCACTGTTCACACAAATATTTTGCCCCTTCTTTGGAGCATGTTGCTGTTCATGCCACCCTCCTTCTCAGCTGCATTTGTACACGTCATAAAGCACAGTCCCTGCACTCAATCCTTTTTATGTTTCTCACTGCACAAAATGCTGATGTAATCGCTTCTGTTACTTGAGTGTTGTTGTGCTTGTGTTACACTACTTTCTGTGAGAGCCTACCACTAGTCTGGAAGAGGTAGCAAAAGTGTAATCACAACTTTTACTTTTTCCCTTTCTTTCTTCAGTTCTGATTTTCGTGCTCCTGCCTCTCTTCCTTTCCATGTTTTTTTTCATTGCTGTCACTTTTCATGATAAAATATGGCTAGTGTTTTTCAGTTCCATCCGGTTTTTTAGGAATGTGGATTTAGAAGCATTTGAGAAGGTAGCTGTCTGTTACACTGTTTAGTTTTGTAGCTCTGAAGGAAACAGTTTTCGGACTTAGCTCTTAGAAGCTGTTCCCATGACTGCATTTATTATAGGAGAAGTAAAATTCATACATCTCTAAAATTTGGATTTGTAGCAGTTGCAGAGCCTTGAGCACAATTTTGTACAGTGCTTTAGAATTTGAAGTTGCCCGTTCTTTGTCTTGGTGAGCTTACAGGTAAAATTTTGACTTGAGGAGCCTTATTGTAGGGAGATCCATTCAGCTTCCTCATGCTACTGGTACTGGTGGAGCCTCAGAATTCACCATTGCAGGAAAAAACCTAGAATGAATTTTTCTGATGAATCTGGGTGAACTGCCTGCCTCAGGATATTCTGCTATCTTCTGCATATTTGAGAGTCAGGAATGAAATGTCAACTTTTAAAAATATAGACCAATTGTGGGTTTTAGGAATCTTATTTAGAACAGACTTTTATTTCAATATAAATTAATTAAATGGTCCAAGCACTTTTTTTTTCTTAACGTGTACTTAATGAATGCTCTGTTACTGCACTGTTGTGGTTTTAAAATTATTTATGTCTTAAAGAAGAAATATTTAAAATGCCATTTGGCATTTTAATTTTTCTTTTGAGTCTTGGTATAGTTTAATTTTACTGGTCTTCTAAGTTTTTCTTTTGCTCTTGTAAGTTTTTCTCAAAAAGAAGAGAATTAAGTATAAATAGGGGAAGAAGTTACCAAAGTTCTCTGCCTGTTGAAGTGCTTTTGCAATAATGTTAAAACTTCTACTTTTTATTTGCTCTGCGAATATACTGAAGTGTACGATCTGGTACCGTGGTATTTGGTGAGCTGACATGGTAGCTTGTTACCTTCTTCCCATTGATCACCCACTGTTTTCACTCCTCCCAACCATACTCTTGTTCCTGCCATTGTCAGGGCTTACTGGACTCCTCTAATTCCCTGCAAGTGCAAACTGCTCTTTAAACCTGCTGAAGAAGTTTCTTAGTTTTCTGCTGTTACAGTGAGTTACAGCATATAGAGAGGTGTCTGATGAGCTCTGGAGGTGGAACTGCATAACTGAAAGTATGGGAAAAGCAGAGAAAGGTATACAGTCTTCAGTGGAGAACTTCTCAGTGATTGTCTTGGGTGCTTATGGGTGCCTGTGTTTCAAGGTGACTTTATTTATTTTGGAACTCTGTAAAAAACAGATGATATCTTGAAAAGTGTTTTTAAAATCTTTCCAAATGGCAGTTCAAATAGCCAAAATTAGCATGTCCAGAGAGGGTATAACTAAAATAGTTGTGGATAATATTTTATAGTTCCTTTTCAGCTTGTTTTTTAAAGGAATTATTGTTTCCTGAAATAGGAGATTTACTGTGTGACAGAAGGGCTGCTAAACCCCCCATTTTTCAGGAACTAATTTTGAAAATATTTTTAGTGCATGTCTGATCTAGAACATGGATGTATTTTTCTGTTGGTAAGAAAACCAGCCTATAGACTTGACAAATTCTTTTTCATCTAAGTAAGAACAGCATTTCCAAGGTTTTGGATGCTGTGCGCATCTTATTTGAAGATTTTGTAATTGTTTATTGCTATTAGTTATACGTTGACAAAGCTTTAAAGGAAATTTTTCATCTATGAAACTCAACAACTGCGACATGGACTTTTAAAGCAGTTAGTTTCTTTGAGAATTAAACGGGATGTTTTTCAGAGCTTAGTTAGACTGACTTTAAATATTAAGTATTAGTCCACTTTACATAAGAAATTATTTGCTTTTGTGATGTAAGCTAAGAAAAAGCCCATCATTTTAGTGAAGTACATCTGGTGATTAAAAGCTGCATATGGTGAGGACTGGTAAAGCTGTAAAACAAGACCACATTAAAAATATTGACATGAATGCTATGCACCATCTCTAAAACCACAACAGTTTCCATACTGCTTTCTTAAGGAGTTAAGGGGAATACACAATCTTACTTAGCAAAGAAAGCACAAAGTTGGAGGGAAAATAAAGGTATTAAAACGTTGGATTCAGAATCTTGTACTTCATTTGTGCAGTAAAATAACAGGGTTACTTTGCAAACATGATCTGAAGGAAATGATATAGCTAATGATAAAGCTAATGATTTGCTTTTGTGCAAGAGTAATGGATATTGAAACTAGTGTTTCAGATCAGCTCAAAACCAGAAGCAAGCACATGTGCAGGGTGGTGTATTTCATAATGTTCTTGCAGAGTTCTAACAGCATCACAGCAGATTTCAGGAGTATGCAGCTGATTAACAGGTAGTGCTGCCAAATAATTGATGTTTCTTTACTTCTTCCCAGATTTACATATTACCTCCAATTAAATTATTTTGGAAGTTACTCATAAGTTAACATTACAAAAATCAGTGGCATATTCATCTTCTGGTGATAATGAGTCACAGACACTGCTAGTCACTTGGCATGAAGAATGGCTAATATTTTACTAGCAGCAAAAGCCAGTAGCTTCTGTTAAGTAGTTGAGTTGGAGTAAAACAGCAAAACTTGTGATTGTAAGTGTTAGTCCCAAATTGTAGTTAAACAGTGTGCTATTAAATCTACTTGAACAGGAGTTTAAATAATGCATTTAATATAAACTTAATTGAAATATGGGCTCTTTTTTGTCTTTTAAATTACCTGTAACAGGTTAAATGTATATAGAGGCTCTTAGTTACAATCTTACATTATTAATGTAACCCTTTTCCACATAGGTGTTTCAATTTAATACTTTTTCACCTTGTGTGATTGTTTCACTTTTTTTTGTGAAATAAAATTAGATCTCTTCTGGTTGGGCCTTTTGTTGCTGTGTGTCAGAGTAAAAGTACTTAGCAATTAATTACAATGGAAAGTTGTAGAAAAAGGCACGAATATAACAAAGTAAGACCTGCTTAAAACCTTTTTTACACAGCAGATGAAATAGGCCTTATTAATGCTCTGAAGGAGAAAATATAAAAACATAAACTTCCTCTTTGGCTGTTCTGTAAGTCACTTCTGTATATTTAGCATTAACAGATTTGGTAAGGAAAAAGTTATCAGGAGTTATCAGCTCATTTGACAAATAAAAACAAATTATACAAAGGATCATATTTTAGGGTTCTAATGTGTACAATAAAAATCCTTTCAGTTTATTTTTTAAATCAAATATATTTGTTTTAATTCACACTAAACCTTGTTCTTTCCAAAGTATCTATTCACTAGGGAAAAAGTATGTATCTTTATCTTGTATTTGATATCAAGTGTAAGAAGAAGTTCTGGTGAACCAAAGACTGTTGATGTGAGCTAGTGAGACTGTTAGAGTAATGTGGAACTGTGTAGCTTAACCTCCACCTGGTTGCTTAAAACTACATTTTCCTGTCTTTATCAGGATTGTAAAACTCTAGTAAATCAAAGTTAGATACATAGAGAAAAACAATTTCTCTTTTAGAGATAGGGATAGGAATCCAAAGTGCTGCTTTTCAGGAATATAATTTACCATCTGGGCTGCCTTTAAAAGCATCTTTGTAGTTCAGACAGTAAAGTGCCCTTTAGCAGGTCTGACAATTGTGGAAAAACTAACAGGCTGAGAGAGCAGCTCTGTTGGTATCAAGGTGGTTTCACATTTTATGTTCTACAGATTTGCTCATTTTGTTATTTTAAGGAAAAAAAGACCATTGTTACACTTCTGTTCTGGGGTGCAGCAATGAGTAAATTAGAGTAAGTATTACTGTCAACAATAGACTACAGTTTTGATTATTTTAAACCATGCAAAGCATATGTTCTTAGTGAATTATTGGTTTGGACTAATGCAGACATCTCTCCCAAATGAAATTTTGTAACCTTTATAATGGCAAGTCTCATGTGATTCCTAGTAAGCTTTTTTGCTTTTAATGAAGGCAGATGGCACCAGTGAAATACCAGCACTGGAGTAATTTACTCTGTGGCCACCAGTATAGTGGGATCTTCAGCCATCCTATAGAGTGGTTTTCTGAGATGGAAGTAGGGGTGTGCTCTGTATTTTTCAGGGAGCAATCTTGTTACAATGTAATGTTTAGAATTATTGCTGATTTTTAAGGCTGTTTTATTGTTGTTTTTGGTTTTTCCTCTTTTTCAGTTATAAGAATTTTAAAATACTAATGTCTTTCTGGTTGCTCTTTGTAAAATGGGAATTATGGTCTCACTGTCACTGGTATTGTGGAGATTAATTAACCTTATGTAGTGATTTTGACAATCTTAATGGTTGCGAAGGCCAGAAGGGAAGATTAAGTCTTAATTGACGTCCTCTCTTCTGTCCTGGCCCTTATATTTTATGTGGTTATTACTGGATTGAGCATCTTGTTTGATACAAGCATAATGTGTAGCTAATGCTTCTGAGAGGGCAGCCTACCTAATTTTACTCTCTCTTTTGCTATTAAGTCTGCTGCCTAAGTTGTCTTTGTTGTTGCAATTTTCTTGCTCTTTTCGATATGAATTGGCCAGACTTATGCATTCTGTAGACAGCAGTCAGTTCACCTTTTCCTATTTAGATTAAAAGCCAGTAGTGTTCATACTGTGAGTGTACCTGCACACAAAAGATTTCATCAGCTCTTGATCTTGCTCCCCTTCTCTAGTTCTTCAGTTTACAAGTTCTTCAGAAATACTTTCCAGTGTTGCGTTCATCCATGCTGTTTATAGTAGTGCCTTTGACTTACTGTTAACAGTTAAACATGCCAAGTGTAGTTAGATGTTTCCAAAACTTTGTACAGTAAGTGTGGTTTTAGTTATCTGTCTTCAGAGTTGCTTTCAAGGATGTGAGTGCTTGCTGCTTAGGTATGGCTTGATGTATTACCTAGACTAAGATCTGTAAGTTGACATTTGTGTGTGTTAAAACACATTTTGTTTAAATGAGCCCATGCCCTGTAGTCCAGACAACTCATCACATTGTCACTGTTTACTAGTGTGGCATTTAAAAATTTTTTTTCTAGTAGTATCATCAAGTATCCTTGGTTTTGTTCAGAATTTTGTGTGTCAGATTAAACTGAAGTGATTTTTGCAAGTACTATGGAAAAGATGGGTGTATAATGCTAAGGTAGCAGGTTACTGACCTTTTCAAAGTGTCAGCTCCTAATAGGTTGGATGAGACCAATAAAAGAGATGTTACAGGAATTTCAAATCACGGGCTTCCTTTCTTGCATGACTACTGGTCAAGTGATTTTTAATACTGGCCTCTTAAGAAGAGGTATAGATAGCACAGATGTTAAGTAGATTGCTAATAGGGAAGTGGAAGTTTTCTTGTGTAAGTCAGTTCTTTTTTTGAGCACCTGGGAATCCAGTAGAAGCTACAGGAGAAATGTGCATATTTGCACATACAAAATCATGCTTTTTGTTTTAATTGCTTATTTCCTGTTGAAATGTTGATGTAACACATACTGAAAGCATTATCTGTTTGCACGATTGAGGTTGCTACTAGTGGAAATCATAGGCAGAAAGACCTGTAGTTTCACATTCTTTAATCTATTCAGCTATTGTGGACTAAGTTTCTGTAAAATATTTACAAAATGCTGGAGATTGGAGAACAGATGTGGAATTACTACCCTGAGGCATAGCTTTTATAAGATGCTGAAAAATGCAAAAGGCAGCCTAACACATCCTTTATAATTTCAGGAATAAACAAAATGGTAGTTTATTTAGAAATACAGAAATTACCTATCTTGTGGAAGCTGTTTCCTCATATGGATTTTATTTTTAATTTTACACAACTGATATTTATTGCATGTGTAGTTGAATACTAAATGTCTAATACTAATTGTCTTCCTGCCTAATAATGAACTCCCAGAAGCAGGTTCAGCTCTGTCACTTACTTAGCTAAAAGAAAGTTTGAAAGTATTTTTAAATGTCAAATTCAAATTCTAAATTAATTTCTTTTCATTTCTAATAAAGTGGAGTTTCTACTGGAATGGATACAGGATGGAATTGTTAATTCTCCACCTTAATTTTATTGGCCCGAGCTGTGATTGCAATCAAGAGTAGAGATTCAGAGTTGTGCAAGTGTTAATGTTTTGTAATTCTGGTAAAAGTTCCTAAATTGCCAGTTAATTTTTAGTTGCTTTTTCCTTGTACCTTTAAAATATAGTATGCTGTGTCTAAAGTCTTATACATGAGTAGATGTTTTCTGGACTTTATTTGTATTGTAACAGTATTATATAAAAGCAGTGCAAAATATGTTTTGGTAATGGATCCAGAAGAATACATGCAGGCAGTGCAGGTGTGTGGGTTCTCTTGTGGATGGTCTTGATTATTCTGCTTTTGGTTTTGGTTCATATGTGGAAACAAAACAGCCTTTCAGTGAAAGAAACAATGAGGGAAAGTCTGAGATCTCTTCCCATAGAAAGAACTACAGAAAGGAAAAACAACCATTAATCAAAAATGAGTTGAAACTACTTTTGCTTTAAGAAAAATCAGTTGTGCAAGATGTTCTTAAAAGTTTCAGAGTTGTGTGACGTGTTGTAGTAAATGTTTATCTGGTATATTTTCCCTCAAAACCAGTTACTAATGAGATTTAACTTCAGTATTTTAGTTTACATTTAAAATTATTATATATTAAGTAGTGTAGACACATATAATTCCTTATTTTCCCACTTTTAACTGGTCTCAGCAGATGGTATGCATTAAAGATCCAGCTATTGCTGGCAGGCAGCTGAGCTTGGTTTTCTGCCACAAGTCACATGTCTTGGAGCAGGCGGCTTCGCTGAGGGCTTTGTCACATGCCAGGGGCTCCGCATCAACTGAATCCAGCGGTTACTTTGGAATTGAGTAACACACCCTAATGCTAGCAGTAGTTGTTAACTGTTTTGGGGA
Organism: Machaerirhynchus nigripectus; assembly: GCA_013397975.1. Classification (NCBI taxonomy): domain Eukaryota; kingdom Metazoa; phylum Chordata; class Aves; order Passeriformes; family Dicruridae; genus Machaerirhynchus; species Machaerirhynchus nigripectus. The sequence continues at coordinate 3,159 of VZRQ01000142.1, read as the reverse complement.
TGAACTGAACTGGACTTTTCCCCTTCTTTCAGGTTTTTTTTAAGCACGGCAGTAGTGTAGTCTTCACCATTATTGTTTCTGTTTTAGCTAAGGATTTTAAGTGCATTAAAATAAGAAATATAGTTACAGAAATGAGTTTATAGTGCCTATTTTTACTTCCTTGGTATCTTTTTACATTGACAGGCTGTAAAATCCGCTGAGTCACTTCATTAGAGTTTAGGGATTAGCACTGGCAGGAGCTTACTGCTGTAGCTATTTAAGAATTTTGTATCCATATGGATATTTCTGTTCCTAAAGAGGTGGGTGTATGTGTAAAGGTTCAGAAGTGTGTCAGCATATGGAGTTATGCTGATTATAGTGCTGTAAATTCTCTAGTAATATAATTATACTGACAAATTTTCTTAGCCTTTCTTGACATCAAGATGATTATGATATTTAGAAAACATTTTTAGTAACTTTTTTGCAGAGAAAGAACACATATTAAAGAATTTGTGTATTATACTCTTTACAACCTAGTAACTCATTTTAACTCTGAAAGTATGAATATATTTATTGAAATACAAATTATACAGAATCAGCACTTTTTAATGTGGTTTACTTCTCAATGTCAGTACAGGGAACAGAGAATGCTCTAGTGCCGTAATCTTAATAGATCAGCATATAAATGGGAAATACTGATACGGAATATTACCTGTTTTGGACAAACCTGTCTCTCAGCAAGATCTTTTAAATATGGTGGGTGAAAAACCTGGAAGATAGTAAGTAACAGCAGCTCTTCTCCTGGGAGTACAGGAATGGAGTTGGGTGGACATTAAGAGCTGCAAGAATTAAAGTAATTAGCAAGAGCTGTAGTGTGGGTTGTAGAGTAACCTCATTAACTTGAAGTCGGTCTTTCACTAAGGAGTAACACAGAGTGACCTCATTAATTCACTAAGTAGTCGCTAATCACTCTTCTAAAGTACACATTTGAAGTACTTTAGGAAGTACCCAATGTGATGTTAATACAGCTCCCTAGAAATGAAAATCCAAAGAGATCTTCCTTTCATTTTCATGTTTATTAGAAGAAGGGCCTAAATAGAAACCTGAACTTCGGAGGTACCTATTTGCCATTATTTTCTGATTTGAAGGAATACAATCTATTAAAAAATACGTTTTTCTGTATTAAAGAAAACTCACTGTTATCTTTTTGCTTGTTCCACTGCAAATAGGTCATTGTGCACAATGATTCCTCGCTTACAACTTTAAGACTTTTTCTGTCATCGTTTCTTTTTTCTGAGATATATTACTTTTCATTAGTATATGGTCTGGATAAAAGAGACAGGTGAATGCAGTTTTGATATTGGGATGATTTAGAAATGACGCACTTAGCTTTTTTTGTCCCTGGTGGGTATTGGTGCTTGCAGTAATGGAAGGTTTTTGTATTTTTCTCCTGGAAATCAAAAGCATCATGTCAGTAGATGGAAGTATACTTAAAGCTGACCATTGGTTGCTATCCTGTCACATCAGTTCATTCAGCGCTGTAGCTCTGACCTCAGTCTCCCTTCTGTCCCAGGAAGTTTTGACAGCCTTGTTTTTCCCATGTAGACTGTTTTCTAAAGGTGAGTCCAATGTTCAGCCTTTGTCTGTGTTACAGACATTCCTGGAATGCTTTGTTTTACTACCTGTCAAAATGCATTTTAGTTCTGAGCATAGCCTTAGTTGGAACAGCAATAAGGTCTATATTCTAAAGGGCCCTAATTTTCCACAGCAAATATTTGAAACAGTTTTAGGTCCTTTTGATCCTTTTTGGCCTGCCTAGGGAAACCAGTGAGGATTTACCTTGGAATTATGGTGTAATAGTGATGCATACATAACGTGATTTGTCTTACTCACTCTTTGGTTCCTGCTGGTGTTGACTGTGTTTGCTTACTTGATGCTTCATTAAAAAGAGGGGCTGGTCCTGAAAAGGTGCTGTGCTTGCCCTGTTCGCTAGAATTGCTTCCAGGTAAGCAGTGGATTTCTCTTCCCTCTACTTAGGCTTACTTATGCTTCCCCCTTGCTTATACTTTAGTGCCTTTACTTGGGATTAGATTGAGTGAAGGCTCAAGGGCTAGTCTGAAAACCTATTTTCACAATTTTGAGGCATAAAGACCATCCACTGAATAAAGGCAACACTTTCCCTCTCTTTTTATTGATCAAATGCCAGCACAGAGACATCCCCAGTGGAGCTGCCTGAAAAGAAGGGAGAGGTGTACTTTGGGCATTTGATATATGGCTCTGATGATGTTGCACCCCGTCTCTCATTGTGGGGCTGGTGTTCCCACCTACCCCTGCTAATTCTTTCTCTGGCATTACTCACACAGGTATGTTCTTGTCCCTAAGATAATGTAGAGCTGATGCTCATAGTTTCAACCAGAGGAGCCCCGTGTCATCGCTTAGTGCAGATTTGGGGATTAAAGGGTGATCACTGTAAAGCTGACCTGTGTCCTTTTGTTTGTATGCAGTTATTGATAGAAAAGTTAGCTGCTGCATAAAGACTGAAGTCCTTCAAAATGACAGCTAGGCAATTTTATGCTGTAATTGTTTAGCCACCTGTTTGAGAAGATCATGGCTGGAGCACCAGGGATGTGTTTGTATACCCTTCTTGCCTGCTTTTACAGGCTGAACCATTGATCTCGCCTGTGTATGAATGACGGAACTGGTACTTTCTGGTCTCTTTCTTTCAGGAACTTCACACACTGATAAGGTCTGAGGGGACTTCAGCAAGCCAAAAGAACCTGAATTTATCTGTATGGTCTGTGTGTGCTTCTGAGTGTAATCTGGATTATCTCCAGAGGAGACTCCACAACCTTTCTGTTTGTAATTGCCAAGTCACTCTCCATGACTCCATGAAAAGTCATTGCAGTCCCAAGTTACTGGAAAAGGAAACATTGAACCCATCTGTAAAGGGTAGAAAGGAGGACCATGGAAACTACCACCCTGTCAGCCTCACCTCTGTGCCTGGGAAGGTTATGAAACAGATCCTTCTAGAAGCTGTGCTAAGACACACGGAGGACAGGGAGGTGGTTCTAGACAGCCAGGGCAGCTGCCCCCAGGGCAAGTCCTGTATGATCAACCCTGTGACCTTCTGTATGATGGAGTGACTCTGTTAGTGGACAGGGGAAGGGCTGCAGATGTCAT
>VZRQ01000127.1:597046-611987 GCA_013397975.1 Machaerirhynchus nigripectus | reverse complement strand
CACAGTTGCCTACAATAAAGAAATCCAAACGTCACTGTGTGAGCTTCGTGACACTTTGGCCAAAATCTGACAGTTCCCCTACTCACCGTCTCCTCTGAAGGCCAGGGACCTCGGAATGCACGCTCCGACCGCGCTCCGAGCGTGACGCTGTCTTCACTGGGTATACCTGGGTTAGGAGGAGACAGGGTGATGTGGCATTGCTGAAACTTGAGTGGAACCCTCGCTCCTCCTCCCTCCCTCCCCGACTCCCCGCAAATCCTCGGCCGTTGCCAAAGGCTACCGGGACAGCACCTTTGAATGGAAAGGGTAAAGGCTTCATCGCAGAGTCCCCTAATCCTTCCGGGGGGCTCACAAAGGCAGTGACCCAGGTCCATCAGCCGGTCAGCGATGGGGCTTGGCTTAACACAAGTGGACTCCCTGAAACACAGAAACAAAAGCAGATGCTTAGAGCTGTACCGGACCTTGTCACCCGAGCAATAACAACTGGTTCCATCCTCCGGTCACCGCTCACCTTGCTCCAGCAATCTTGACTGCTGATACCCAGCTTTACCTCCTAAAAATGAAGACAGAGGAATTCTGTAACATAACCACCATTTATATGTGCCCCGCAAAGGCAAACGATGACTGACCTTCCTGTGGGAACCCCCTCACCCGGTATGGAGCTCTCTGCCACAGATTTAATCCATCTGCATCTGAAAGAAAGTTAGGACACGAGTCAAAGTGCTGCACAGTAACTTAACAGCTCCACCCATCTTGTGTCAATCTCAGAATACCACCCAGGGCCCAACTACAGCCTACATGAAAAATTTCAAGCCCCTGGGACTCCTCCCATTAAACCTAAGACACCGGGCTAAGCAGCAGGGCAGAGCAGCTCCGGGCCAAATGCACACGGACACCCGTGACCCGGGAGGTGACAAACCAGGGCATGCAACAAAGAGAGAAAACCCTCAGCAAAAAGAATGACCGCAAGCACCACAGAGGCCTAAAGGAAGAAGACAGGCAACACAAGGGGCACAAAAGAACCCACGAGAGACAAGTGACACGACAGGCACTGGGACTGCTCTGCCTTGCACACTGGGGCATTGCGATCCAAACTGAGGATTTCCCTTTATGTGGGCTCAGGGGCCCTTCTTGGACATCCCCGCCTCCAAAGCTGACTCAAAAATCCCTCCCGGCGACTCCCGACCCAGCACTGCGCTTTCATCCCCACTGTGTGTCCCAGCCCTCAACTTATCTCTTGGATGGCCGGGGATGCAAATCCATGTCAGGTGCAAAAGAAGGTGGCATCACCATCGGGGAAGTTCCTGACGTTGCCAGGCTGTTCACTCTTAGCTGGCTACAGTAAAGAAAACCAAATGTCACTGCGTGAACTTAGTGGCACTTCGGCCATAACCTGACAGTTCCCCTATTCACATCTGAAAGGAAATTATGACAAGTCAAAAATGCTGCATGATAACAGCTCCACCCATCTTCTGTTAATCTAGGAACAGCATCTAGAGGCCAAACTACACCGTAGCCACCGTTTACACCTCTCCTGAAAAGCTGACCAGTGACTGACCTTTCCGGTGCGGAAGGGGCAAAACAAAAGGAATAGGCGGGTACCCAAGTACGGTCCGAAAGCGGCGCGTTGCCGGGGCAGCGTCCCTCTGAAACCGCTTGACCGTGACCTCTTTCCACAGGGGTCTCTGTCATGCTGGAAAAGTGGTTGGAATGCTGCAGACCACCTGTAAAACACAAAAAAACCAAAGGATGATTATAGTTTCCTCAGTAATGCAACAACTCCAGTAGCATCCGGTTCTGTGCTGGATTCAATACTCATCTCGGTCACTGATACCCAGCTGGCCCACGGTTCCCCCGATGCTCATATTTCTGAGTTCGGGTGCCGGCCCACCTCGTCACCGTGCTCCTCTGGCCTCCTCCGTTCCTCTCGGGTTAACATCCTATCCCTCTGCCTCTGCAAAAAAGTTATTTGTCAAAGTCACTCAGAGACACAGGCAAACCTTAACCTTTCCCAAGTTCTCATTTCTCAAAGCGAACTGCCTAGGATCCAACAACAGAGGGCATTAAGACAAACGACTAGAAAACTGCGAAACGCCGCCGTACCCCTCCCGCCCGACCCCGCACAGAGCCGTGGCTCAGGTGGCTAAAGAAAGCAAAAGGTTACCCATAAAGTCTTCCTTCTACTCCAGCTACCCCCCAGTCTATTCCACAGGGCAGAGCAGTTCCAGGCTAAACACAAACTCAAACAACACATTATGCTACAAACGGCGTGACACAAGCATGATAAAAAAAGTTCTCGGGGAGAAGAACGATGGCAAGGACCGAAATCATGATAAAGAGACGACCGACAGCATGGCAACGGTGGACCAAGGATGCTCTAAGGAGCAGAAGAAAAGACTGTAACAGAGTGACCTGTTATTAAAAACAGTCAGTCACGATGATCTAGACAGCTGCAAGACCAAGCTATATTCAGAATGCTCCCCTTATCCTTACAATCTTACAAGCCCCAGGACGTTACAACTCACTACTGGAAAGGATGGATGGCAATACAGCCGGGAATGAGGCCTCAAAAGACATCCCACCCGATGCTTCCGAGATGCGATTCCAAGACGCGGGCGAGCCCACCGGTAAAAGAACAAATTATATCGGCGGCATGCCGAGAAGCGCGATCGTTCGAGAACCTACAGATGACCGCTGACACCTGGGATAAGGCCCTCAAGGGGAAAAGACAGAGACACGTGATCCAAGGGATCCCAAAAACACACTAGATGACACAACACACTACACAGCACAACACAGGCTGGAACTGCTCTGCACTGCACACCCTACGGTTGCAATCAGAAGTAGGGCCGCTCCCTTCAGGTGTCCTAAAGGGTCCCTTACAGGGCATCCCTTACCCCTACACAAATTATTAAATCTCTCCTGGGAATCTTCAACTCACTACTCTGCTATCATCCTATCTCAAGGTTGTAGCCCCTAACTTATCTTTCCGATGACCGGCAACGTGAATCCACGCCGGACGCAAAATGAGTCCTCCTCGGCCATCTCGGAAGGCCCCGTGATAGCTGGGTTAGCCTCTCGGTCAGCTAAGATAGAGTAAACCGAAAATCAACGCACGAGTCTAGCAACGCACAGGTCAAATCCCAACAACGTGGCTACTCACCATCTCCCAAGTGCGCCCGGGTCCTCGAGTCTCCGGCTTTGTCCCGAGTCAAAAGCTGTGGCCACTATTTCAATGGACACCTGGGTTACCAAGGGACAAAGTTATACAGCATTTCTGTGAGTGCGGTGGATGTATTTGTGTGCTTTAAGACACATAAATGCACCTGCTGTGCTTGAGGAAAAGCCTTAGAGAACCCCCAGTGGACATCTTTTCCCACCCTACAGTCTTCTAAAGGCCTCCCGGTGCTTCCTAAACCGGTTACCCTGCTCGTGCTCCCTCTCCCAGGTGCAACCCACAACTTACCTATTGGAAGCCTCGGTGTCAGGTGTCTTGGATGTGGAGCCGGTCCCTTTTGTGACACAATGAATGTGCTGAAAAAATCTGAAGCACTGTATTCAATACAACCCAGAAGTTACAATGCTCCTAAAAAAAACAAGAACAAAAACTCAAATCAGAAGAGTACCTTACCACCCCTGAACATACAACCCAAAATCATGAGCTTAAATACTCCCTATTTCCAATGCTGTCTTCTTCATGGTGTCTCCAAAGCCTCTGTTACTTTAGAAGCCAAAAAGCAGCTACTGAAAAAAAAAAAGCTGAGATAAGTTAAAACAGCTACTTCATTGAAATGAAAGAAGACCTCTTACCCCAGTGAATCCCAGAGAGGGACTGAAAGCCTTTGCCACAGCCCGGGGTTAATACACCCCCGTCCGGGCCTGCCCCTCATTCCCACAATTCCCCGGGGAAAGGGAGGAGGTAATTACCACACGGTCTAAAGGCCCTCAGAGAGGCTGTACCTGTTTGGCTCCTCTGATTCACATTCCAGCTGAGTAAAGGGCTGGCTAGAGTAAAAAACTCCTCAGGGAAATGATGACACCTTCTTTTTCACTGCAACTACATAGAGCAAAAGGGCAGAGACTGGGTAAGAAATAAAATTTCATCTTTTGGCAGCATAGATAGATAAGTGGGATATTTAGTTGTCAATTTGAGGAGTTGCTTGCTCCTTAGTGATTACTAAGTGATTGCTCCACATGTGACTAAGCAGGGTGGAGAAGATTAGCAGTGGTATGAATGGTATAGCTCTCTTTGGGACCTCTAATGAGGGCTATATACATTATAAAGGACAATAATAGAGGCCCGGGCGGTGTTAGGGTTAGGGCTATGTGCCAGGCTCGCTCCCGGAGGAGATATTTGGTACCGGGGCACGGGTAGAAGTGCCATGAAATTCAGATTTAAACCATTTAAAGGCTGAAAAAGGGAGAGCTTCCTTCAACTGAACCCCTTAAAATAAGGCAACAGGGGGTGTTTACCTCCACTTAAACCGCTGCAATGGCAAATAAATGGCTTCTCCCCTTTACATTAATCCTCTAAAATACTGGGAAATGAGGGGGTTTCCTCACTTTAAATCTCTCCAATGATGGAAAAAAGGGGATTTTCCCATCAGTTCAAACCCTTAAAAAGGAGGGACAATTGGGCTTCCCCCTCAATTTAAACGCTATGATGAGGAAAATGCAGGACTTGCCCTTAATTCAAACCTAAAAAATAGCATGGTTGAGGTTTTTGTTTTCCATTTAAACTAGAAAATAATGGAAATGGGAATTCCCTGTCAATTAATACCCTTAACAGCATAGAAAAGGCAGTGTTTTCTTCAAATGATACCACTAAAATTGCGGGAGAAGGGGATTTCCCCTCAATTTGAATACAGACAATTACGGGAAAGGAAGTTTTTTCCCTCAATTTAAACCCCTTTTCTCCTAATACCCCCTCTCTTTTCTGGGGGCACCGTGGAGGGACTAGAGGCTCTGGGGAGGCACTGACAAGATAAAAGAGTAAAGCTGAAAGTTTCCCTCTGGCACCCCACGTGCTCCCCGTCCGCTCGGGTGCCCGGGTGCATCCGGCTGCTCCCCGGTCCCTGCCGGATGCTCCGACCCTCATTCCCGGAGGGGGACTCGGGATGCCTCCGTTGGCCCCTCTGGACTAGCAGCCCCCCGCGCAGGTGTGCCCCGGTAACCCTCTGAAAGCGGCTGGTCACACCTGGAGCTGCCGCGCCTTGGAGCGGGGGGTGAGCTGGGGAAAGGTGCTGCCGGTCGTTCCCTCCCCAACACGGGCTATTGTTGGCCCCTGAAATACCTGGGTGCCGGGCTGTCCTTTCCGTGGAAAATGACCGGCCTTCTCGTCCGGGTGCCCGTGGCCAAAATTGGGATTCTGCCTCCAAAATTCCCTACGTCTTAGCTTTGTAATTACTGATGTTTAACAGCATACCGGCCGCCTGCGGATCCTCTCCGGCACCCGCGGCACCTCCGCGGCAGGCTCAGCGCTCCCGCGCATGCGGACCGAGACCGGACACGCTGTGACGCCGCTGCCGGAAATCCCTCCGTGCGGTCACTGCCTGAAGCTCCGGCGGGGGCTCGGTACCGGTGCTGGCCATGAGCAAGCGCAAAGCTCCTCAGGAGAGCCCCAACGAGGGCATCACCGACTTCCTCACCGGTAGGTGTGTGCGCTCGGTCGGTTCCGTGGGTGGGAGGGGCCGCGGACCGGCTGCTCTCACCGCGGCTCTCCTGCAGAACTGGCCAACTACGAGCGCAACGTGAACCGAGCCATCCACAAGTACAACGCGTACAGGTACCGCCTCCCTCCCGCCGCGCCCCCGTCCCGGGGCCCAAGCCGTTCGGGCACTGACCGGCATTGTTCCGCAGGAAAGCGGCCTCGGTCATTTCTCGGTATCCGAGCAAGATACGGAGCGGGGCTGAAGCCAAGAAGCTGGTAGGTGCTCGCGCCCGAGCTGCCGGCGGAAGGATCTGGGGCAGCCGGAGCGGGGGCGCGGTGCCGCAGGTTCTTGGGAAGCGTGGGGGCAGCCCCGCTTCTGCCAGCGCTTCTTTCCGACACCCGAGTCAGAGTTTGGGGACGGGGACGAGGTGTGGCCACTGTGGAGGTTTCAGAGCTGGAACTGGGCATCCCGTCTGAGTCTCTGCCTGTAAAAATACCTTTCCCCTTTGCTCTGTTAACCCTTTGTTAATTCAGAGATCTTGAGCTGTAAGAATCAAAGCCTTGTTCAAAGTTACTGCTTCGGGGAAACTCGCTGTACTCCATGAATTACAGTGTTTATGTCATTTGCATTGTACCCTTGAATTCTTGTGCTCTTTTATGGTCCGATGTTTTATTGCGGTCTCGGGTGCCCCCTAGTTCTTTCTGGACTCTAAATTCTAGAGTTTTTCTTTCTTCCCCCGTATAATGACTTTAAGTGATTTTGAAGTTAACTCGTTTGTACTCACCCCCCCATATTTAGGATGGAGTAGGTGCTAAAATAGCTGAGAAGATAGACGAATTCTTATCCACTGGGAAACTACGCAAATTGGAAAAGGTGTGTTTCTTTCCCTTGTTCTGTGCTTCTCAATAGTTGCTTTTCTTGATAACTTGCAAAGTAGCCTGCTTGCTTTGCGCACTTCTGTTGTTGTCCCTGGAGAGTCTTAGGAACGGTGAACACAGAGTGTGTGGTAAGTAGAAATCAAGGATTGAGAAGCTCGGCCAAAGCCTCAAAACTGTCCATTTATGAAAATACGTTAGCTTACATAATCAGCACGTGCAGGTCTTCTGTTAGAAGTGGAATTCTGTCTCTGGAAGGCTGTGGAGCTTTGTGCTTTAGGCCTGCTGTTCGCCTCAGCGTGGATAGTTGGGCGGTTTTCGGGCTACTTATGCGCGGCATTATCGTGATACGCCGTACCACCCTTGGTACTGTTTAGCAGTGACCTAGAGTGAACGTCCAAACCAGAGCCTGACTAAGCTGTTTTGTCTTCTCGAGGCTTTTTTTGTTTGTTTGTTTATTGCAAATGGAACAAAGAAGGATTTGGTTTGCGTTGTTTTTTGTAGATTCGACAAGATGATACAAGTGCTTCTATCAATTTCCTGACACGAGTCACTGGCATTGGGTAAAAGTTTCTCGGGGTGTTTTTTGGCTTTTTTTCCCTTCTCGTGTTCATTTGATAGACTTATGAGCAGAATTTGGGTGATTGCAAATAATGAAGAGAATGAGCCTGAGCTGATGATTTAATGGCTCCACTGATGCACTGTAGTCGCGATTACAGGATTGACTGAGGCAAAAGGGTATAGAATCATCAATTACAGACTTTGTGGTACAGGATTGGAAGTGGGAAGCTCCCGTGTGTAAGCTGAGAGGGGAAGGAGAGAGATGCCGGTCAGGAACGGAACCGTGATAGTCCGACAAAAGTGGGAGTGAGAATCTGGCCTCGGGGTTTCTCAGAGAAGACAGCAGAGAAGCAGAGCCTTGAAGCAGGCAACGAAACAAAAACAAGCAAGCGCAAAAGCCCATCAGGACTCTGCTGCAGTGTTATCATGCATTTGGTATTACTGTCTGAAGCAATATTGCCTATTTAGTGTGATTTATTTATTTTTTTACAATTATACATCACGGTTATATCGAGGTGAAAAAACGTGCAGGCCAAGCTTTGGACCTCTGCTGACCGAAAGCATAAACTGAAAATGAGTATGCTGAAAAGCTGTTAGCATCACAAACGACCTCAGTCTTGGCCTTTAAGAATCAAGACAGTTAGGAAGAATTCTAATATCCTGTTCAGTGTTGTGAGATTCTTACTGTTCCTGATGCCAGATTGCCTTGTGTCTCTGCAGCCCTGCTGCTGCTAGGAAGTTTGTCGAGGAAGGAATTAAGACTTTAGAAGGTAAGTGTAAATTTGGGGCCTCTGTTCACGCTCCAGTGATCTTTTTTTCTGCCGAGCTGCCTCTTCTACAGTGGATACTGTGGTAGCATATATGCCCTGGGCTTTGGGGAAGGTGTGTAAGGTGCTAAAGCTGGTACACAGGCTTAAGGCATTACACACCTGTGCAAAGTAAAGTACGTGCGGGTTACATGGAAGATAATAAGGATTTTGGCTCTTCGGTGGTCTATTAAGTCTTTATCAGAAGTGCTCTGTGCATTTGTGGTCATCCTATCGGCTGTCGTGTAGAGAGTTTGAAACGCCCTCCTTCGAGGTTCTATTCTCGTTATGTATTCTTTGCGCGCGTCATCTTTGCGTTGGTGGAAACTTACTGTAAGATTTTTTCATCCTCAGTTAAATATTTTGCTTGGGTTTGTTTTGGTTTTTTTCCTAGATCTAAGAAAAATTGAGCACAGGCTGACTCATCACCAGCGCATTGGGTTGAAGTAAGCTTTCTTGGGTACAAGTGCTTGGCGTTTTTAATGACTCCTTCGGACACCGGGATGTAACGTAAGGTTACGCAGGCCGAGTAAGGTTCTCTTCTCTCTGTGCTCTACGTGCTCTTTGGCAGTTATTCAAAGCTTTTGTTTCATTGGGGCTTAGTCTCCGTTCAGAAGGAAGTTAATATCAAGTGACTTCCTCAGTTAGCTCACAGAGAATCTCTTTAGTGAGGTTGCGGTGGTGTTTCTTCACAATCTGCATAGAAGTGGCCCAGGCTATTTTATATGTGCTGTGAACAAGGTAAGACCTTTGTGTGTCTGAACTTGAGAATGCTGTGCAGAATGTGTGCTTGTCCCTCGGTATTTATCAGCTTGAATGCCACTTGTTGAGCATGTTTGGTGTGCTGGTTCTGGAAGAACTATAATTGTGTTTGTCAGAAGATGCAAGTGAACCGAATATGCCAGATGGTGTTCCACCTGGCCTCTTTTTCTCCACGGTCAAGCGGCATGCCGACAATCTGATTTTTACAGTGGAAGGCGAATATATCTGGAGCTGTATTTGAGCCAGGGGCTTCCGTTTAGTGCTTTCCAACATAGGTCACCTCTGACTGTGGGTGAGGGACCTGTTCCTCCTGTTCCACTTAGCTGGTGAGCTTAGTTTTGTCAGGAACCTTTTGTCTTTTCGGAGGGCTAAGTAAATATTAAGCAATTGGTTATACGGCAATACTACTCTTGCCTCATAGCAGCTCTTCGTATACAGTGGAAATACTGTGGAACCGTGTTCTGAGGTTCTGAGCGTAGTCAAACTCGCAATTGCGAGTTCTTAGTGTTGCCTCGCAAGATACTGTTGCCTTCTAAGATGTTTGATGAGAGTCGGAGCTTTTTGTGATGTGGCAGTAACGTAAGGTGGTATTCGTTCCTCTGATACACGTTTAATTGACTAAAATTTTAAGACGCTACCCCTGCCGCTCCTTGAGATACTTGTATTTTTATATTTGCAGGTATTTTGAAGATTTTGAGAAAAGAATCCCAAGGGAAGAAATGCTGCAAATGCAGGTAAGAATCTCTTTATTAAGAACGTGAGGTACTGATGGCCGGTGAATGACTGACACCTCTAAACACCCTTCTTTCCTTTTTACGTAGGACATTGTGCTGAAAGAGATAAATAAGCTGGACCCAAACTATATTGCTACAGTCTGTGGCAGTTTTAGGCGAGGTTGGTACTCTGCGGGATATCTTTATTTTGGCGTAATAAGCAAGACTAGTTACTATGTATGTTGTTCTTGGGAGAGTCTGTGCTGGAACCTGGCTTTTCCTGTTAGCATTGTCTCAACTAGCTAGTTCAGTGATGAGACTCATGAATAAATCCTTGCTTCTCCACCCTTCCCCCATAAAGAGTAGGATGTTGTAACGTGAATTGTTTGCTTTGTTTTTACATTAACAACATTTGTGCTTTATTGCTATAGGGTATAGCAAGAAAGTCTTGGATATTTTCTTAGGTATGGGGAATATAAACTTTTTGATGAAAGAAGATGATTCTTTAAGATATTTTATTTTTACTAATATCTCGCATAGGGACCGTTTTCTGACAGAAAAACACATTTACAAGAGGAGGTAAGATGGACATTCACCAGCATTAGTATCCTTTGCCATACACAGAAGGATTTTTCTTTGCTTCTTTCTTGCCTAGGTGCAGAGTCAAGTGGCGATATGGATGTTCTCCTAACCCATCCCAGTTTCACATCTGAATCATCCAAACAGGTGTTTCTTAGATGCTGTACTTTGCATATAGTCTCAGGCTTGTATTGCAGCTTTTTGTGGTTTTGTATTTACGGTAATATTAAACTCTTCTCTTGGATCACCATGTTTATTTTGAGGCATTACAATTACGTCTCAAGTCCACGTATTATGTTGTGTTTCTCTTGCAGAACTAGTCAATATGCTTGTTTTCACCCTTCTGTTCCTCTTCTTCCTGTCACCCACATTCCCTCACCTGCTTGAAATCAAGCGCTTTTATAATGCAGAACTGTAAAGCTGGCTGGATTAAAGGTAGACTGAGTATCTCTTTATGTAGCTGTAATCATTTAGATGACAGGAAACTACTGCTGCCCTTGTAATCTTTTGGGACTAACTCCGAAGTGGTATTAATGACAGGTTTTTTTCTTCTGTTGCCTCTATAGATTCATTGTTTAGAAGCAGAATTAGATTTGTCATTTCCAACTAAAGGCAATCTCACGTGGGGGTGTTGGTGGAAATTGTTTTAATTGTTGCACAACTGTAATTTTATTAGCTTTCTCCCAGTGTTATTGTTAGGTTTTCTTCCGTTTCGGTCAAATTTCATGTAGAATAGCACATACAATTGTGATGGTGTCCTGTACTGACGTGAGCTTCTGCCTAGTGAATAGGTAAGATACTCTTGTTATTTTTAAAGTAACTTTTTCTTCTTTGTTATCATTGTTCCTAGTCAAAACTTCTGCGTCAGGTTGTAGAACAACTGGAAAAAGTCCGCTTTGTCACAGATATGCTATCGAAAGGTGACACAAAATTCATGGTAAGAGCTTTTTGCGTGGTGAAGGATGTTGTGGGGGGATTACTTTTCCTGACAGAAGCTAGGATCGATACAAGAGACATTGCTTGGACTGCTGGAATTGGGGGTGGGGATGGTGTGTGTTTGGTTTTTTAATTCTCCCCCTTGCACCTCATAAGAACTTCCTGCAGTTAACTCTTAGGGAATACCTTACAGTAAGATTTCAGTATTAGAAAGTGTACAGATGACATCTGTGTAGTTCTGAACCCCACTGACATAACCTTCGTTGCATAATGTCAATTGTGTCTATATTGGTGGATGTTTCCTGGAACCTCAGCGCAACATCACTTCTCAGTTGCGCCAGTGACTGCTTCTGTAACTGTGTCCTCAGGATCTTGGAAATGTTTAGCTTTCATCTCGGAGCTATTTTTACCTGATTTTGTCTAATACGTAATATACTTTTGTCTCCTTTTGTGTCAGTTTTGCTGCAGAACAGATATAACGGATAAGCTACTAGACTTAGAATATGATACGGACTGTGTGGGATGCCTAAAGCAAGTAATGAATTACAAGAACATTAATTTTCTTTGATCCCATGCTGACAGTGCAGGGTTTTTTTTCTTTTCTTAACCTGCTGATATTTGTACATACTGAAAAGCCTGATAATTATTAGGGAAATGAGGAATCCTGTGATCCTTCCTGGTGCAGTAAAAATTTAAGAGGCAGTTATATGCTACATGGAACAAGTTCTCATAACAGTGTAAAATAGTGATTCACTGTATTCTGATATCTGACTGTTCTAGTAAAATATTTATTCAATTCAGCAGGGATTTATCTTTGCTTTCCAGGATGACTGAGGATTATTGAGAGGTTGTTTAGGGATGGGGAGGTAAAGATGGTTCTCAAGTCTGTTTAATTTCATTTGAATGTCTCGCTTGCCTTACTTCCTCACAGGGTGTCTGTCAGCTGCCAGATAAAGAAGATGGAACAGCCTATCCACATAGGAGAATTGATATCCGGTACACACATCAAAAATCCCCACCCAAACCCCTAGTTTAGCTGTCTGCTACAGAGTAGGCATTTGCATGAATTTTTGCATTCAAATCTCTGCTTCTGTGTTCAGAACGCAACATTTACTGCGTTTCTAATGCCTTTGCAGTGTTGCAGCCACCGGACAACTGCCAGTAACTCCGACAGGTTATTAGCAATAATGCTGTGTTTCAAATCATGATATTCTATTCAGATTCAGAATTGTGTCCTATTTTATCGTCCTGCCTTGACACTGATCCTTGGCAGGAGTGCAAGCACCATAACCGGGTAGTGGCTGAACACCAGTAACTTCTGGGTAAGGTTAGATATGCTGAACCTTTCTTTGATAGGCAGTTCCTTTCACTCTTGCTTCTGGCTTGTGGGAAAAGTAAATGTACGGAGTTGCAAAATGTATACGCGTAAATACGAAGTAAACCTACAAGTGTCTGAATGATTGAATTCCAAATGGCTTGTAACGTCTTTGTTATATATATTTGTTCTAAGTCTGTGCTTCTGTTTTTTATTCTAGGCTTATCCCGAAAGATCAGTATTACTGTGGTGTACTGTATTTCACAGGAAGTGATATATTCAATAAGAACATGAGAACTCATGCTCTGGAAATGGGCTTCACAATCAATGAATATACCATACGTCGTTTGGGTGTTACTGGTCAGTCCGGGCCGTTGCACGGAGTATTCTTTCTGGTTACGTGCTTTGCGTGATCTCCGTCGACTGGTTGCAGTGTTTTGGAAATACTTCTGATAAATGCTATAGTTTGTGAAATTTTTCACAGCGTCCTTTTTGGTATTGGGCACCGTTACAGCAAGAAGGGGCAGCCTACTTACGTGCGGGCAGCTCTGTTGCAGAGTTACCTCTTTGGGCCACCTTATCTACCTAAAGTCTTACTGATCTAAAGATTTTTATTTTCTGTGTCACGCACAGCACATACTTGGTATCCTACCCTTTTCTTAGGGTATGTCGTGTCCTTTGTTTTCTTTGTTTTGGAGGAGAGGTGACTGTACACCCACACACGATTATAAATTCATTTAACTGCATAACCACGCGGCTCCAAAGTTAATTCATTACCTTATTTCCTTTGACACTAATAAGAATCAGTATGTAAACACTATGAAAAGTTCACAGAGAGTGGGGAGGTCGTTCTGGGTGGGTTTTTTAGATATTTTGCCTACAGCAGTTTTGTCTTACTCTTGCAGTGCATTTGGCACTTCTGAATGGTACACGCCTTCCACCTTTCAAATAGCCTGTGTAATTTGCTTGCAGGAGTTGCTGGAGAGGCCCTGCCGGTAGAATGTGAAAAAGACATCTTTGACTATATCCAGTGGAAGTACCGAGAGCCAAAGGATCGGAGTGAATAACTAACTGCTTGTCTAGGTTTGTAGCCTAGAGAGATGTTGTCATAGCTTCTTATGAATGTGTGAAAGTGCATAGTCTTACTTTGGCTTTTACTGGAAACACTGTATATTACTGATGTCTAAAGCAAGTCCATGGCACTTGTACAGAATGTGTAGTGAAGATAAATCCTGTGAGATTTCATTTTTGTATAGTCACAGAATAATTTGGGTTGGTAGGGGCCCGTAAGTGTTGTGTAGTCCGGTCCCCCTGCCATAAGCAGGGCCATCTTTGACTAGAGCCCAGTACAATCTGACCTTAAATGTTTTCAGGAATGGGGCATCCGGCATCTCTCTTTGTATCTTATATATATGTACATACCAGAATGAAAAAGCGGGCTATATCGTGAAGTACCCATAAAGAATACTATTTTCAACTACTGTCAGTATCTCATCATACCTGTGTGAAGTGGCTTGGTGCAGTGCTGAAGCTCATAATGAGTTGTTTCTGTGTACTTCTAAAATTTTTCAGTATGGGTTATATGCTAAGGTGGCCATTCTCCTGTTGCACGTGACCTATGAATTTTGTTACTAGATACGTTGTAGTTCTAGTGATTGCAGTGCTCTGTGTTTTGTTCAACCTGTTCAGCTTGGTCTTTTAATTGATGCACTACTACCACTCCTGTAGATTCAGTCTGCCCTTTTTTGTATGCAAACCTGTCAAATCTTATTTTATACCTCCCATTTAACTGTTGGGAAAGGTAATGAGTATTTTGGATGTGAGAAGAGGTCTCTTCAAGAATTGGGACAGGGATTCTATTGGTCAACTTAAAACTTTTCAAAGTAGGAAACTACTAGCTTCCATGTGTTACAGAGCGTAAGCATGGAATGTATTGCTGCTACCGTATTTGAATACCTTGTAGCAGTAAGGCAACCGTGTTATGGAACTGCAAGCTGGAAAACATGGGACTATTTTGTACATAGTCAAATTGACTATTGCTAGCTATATTTGGTTTCTTAATGGTTAGGTTCTCTATCAGCATCTATGAGGGCAGAGAGGATTATGTATTGTCAGACTACTTAACCTGACCTGAATCATGAAACAGATATAATACTGTCTCTTACTCCTATCTGACTGAAGCCTGCAGATCAACTACATTTTTAACTTGTTCCTTTACAAGGAGAGATGGTCAGTTTTACCAGTAATGGAGATTATAGGCTGATGCTCTTACTTATCCGTATATTTTCTTCCATTTTTCTTGTTGGGAGTTTTAATTATTTTCTGGGAATGTTCCCCAGTGTTAATGCATGCAGTAGTATGTAAGGTAGCTAGAAGTTAAGTTGGAACTAGGTAAAATATTTTGATGCCTCATTGTAAAAATATATATAGCTGGTATACGTAGTATTTTCTTCAGTAATCTGTGGTAATAAACAAATTGAATATTCTATCATGACTGTGTAATGGCATTTGTTTATTTATTAGCTGTAATTTTAGGAGATCAAAAAGCAGTAACACGTTTACCATGTTTACAAATGTTTCCTGGGCAGCATACAGCATTACGCTGATGCATTCTCCATCATCCTCAACAGGTAGCCTAGAAGACTACTTTGTCTTGGGGCTTGAGACAGAATTTGTTGGCTTTGCAGTCTCTCTCCATAATACCGTGAATTCTTCTACGTGCAAAAAAAAAAAAAAAAAAAAA
>VZRQ01000127.1:429756-596963 GCA_013397975.1 Machaerirhynchus nigripectus | reverse complement strand
TTTTTTTTTTTCTCTCCTTTCTCTCCCCACTCCCTACGTAACAGTTGACTGGCTTTTCTTCTAGACTGCTTTACTAGACTGCAAGATGCCTGGTAGTCATGGGAGGCAATAGCTGTGAACCTTGTGCTTATCACGGGGAACCTGTGTAACTGGGCATGTACTATACTCTTGTTTGGGCGCACAGACAACCTCATTTATGTGCAGAATAACAGTTGGGCTTTGTCAACAATACTGGCTGCACCATTCTGTCAGTGTTTGGTTTTGTCCCAGTTGCCAAGGCTTGCTTCAAGATTGGGTGGGCCTGTCTCCTTCCTTCGATTCAGGGCCGTAGTGGCTCTTACTAAGGGATTTGTCTGAGCAGTAGTTCAAAACGGGGCTGACAACGAGTTAAGGATGTTTGTTGGTAAGGTTAGGGGAACGGTTTGAGAGGAGCTTTACTGCCCGCTGGAGTCTCATACCGACTCTGACCGCCTCGGTGAGGCACGGCTGCCCTGCAGCTCCGTGGGCGCGGGGCCTGCGGCACTGAATACCTCCACAGGCCTCTTCCGTCCCTCCCGAGCACAACTTTGTACCGGCCGCCGAGACCGAAGGCGGCTCCGGCTGCGGTGCCGCCTTTCGCCGCACCGGCAGCACACCGAGGCGCGCTCCTGGGCGCGCTCCCGCGACGCCGCCGTGCCTCGACCGCGCGCGGGGCGGAGCGGGACCGCGCGGCGGCAGCCGGCCCAGGGGGCCGAGGCCAGAGCGCGTGCGCTGCGTTGGCGCCGCGCATGCGGACCTGGGGGCGCCGAGAGCCGTACCGGAGGCAGCGCGGGCGGCAGGTATCGCCGGGGCCCGGGTCGCGCCGGGGGCCAGGGCCGGGCTGGATCGGGTCTGGTCGGGTCCCGCCACGCTGTCCGGCCGGAGCCCGGTGGTATCCTCTGGGCTTCAGCGAGGCCGAGACGGGCGCCCCCCGAGTCACCTTGCCGCGGCGGGGCTGGGCCAGAGGCCCGAGGGGGGCGCCGGCCGCTGGCTCCAGCGGCGATTCCTCGTCCTCAGACCCACGGGCTGCTGAAAGGGCAGCCCCGGGACGCGGGCCGGCTCTGTCTCTGACACCGGGCGGCCGAGGGTCTTCACGGCCGCTCCGATTTCTCGGCCGGGAGGGACGAACTTGTGGGGCGGCTGCGACCGAATGTTGCCACGGTGCCGGCATTTAGCCAGGGAGAGGAAGAGGCGCCGGAGCGCGCCCGCTCCGTTCCCCGTTGCGTAACGCGGACAGTGGCGGGGCGGGGGCGGCGCTCGCGCTCCCGCGCCCGCGCAGCCTCCGCCGCCAAAGGTGCCTGACGGTGGTCAAGGGCAAGGCCCCGGCGCATCCGTCAGGAAACATGAAACCGTCCTCACGGTTATTGTTATTTCTTGTGCAAGGTTTCGGGGGCGGGGTTGTCTAGGGTTTTTTTTGTTTGGGTTTGGCTGGTTGGTTTTGGTTTTTTACACTTATTCTACAGACAGGTGCGTGTATTCTTGTGTTTCTTTTCCGACTTCACGTTCTGTCGGCTGTTGCCGTTGCATCTGGTCGATTCCAAGTCAATTTTAAGAGCTGTGAAACTCTGAGCTCGGTTCCTCTAGACAATTCTGTTGAGCAAGTAGACCCGCTTCTTGTTAGCAGAGAATTTGTGTTTTGGTATGGGCTAACCTCGAGGATCTCTTGTTTCTAATACTGTTTAAATGCTTGCATAAATTTTAGCTTACGCATTTAAACACGTAGAACACAGAAAACATAGCTACATAGTGTAAAGAGAGAAGACGTTAGGAGAGTGAACAGGTTCACAGTTGTCAAGATGTCTCAATAGCCTTATTAAAATGAGGTGTAAACACAACAGGTTGTCACCCAAAAAGGTGAGATTTAGGTTGAGAAGGTGCTGAACAGGATGGTAAGGTCCTCCTTTACTTCAGGTGTTTTCAGTGAAGCTGGTGTGGAGAGCCCCAAGACTACTCAGCACTGTTGTCTCTCTAGAGATATTTATAGATAGAGATTTATAGACAGAGACATTTGTCTCTCTAAAGCCCATACCCATCTGTGCAGGGAGGCAGAAAGACTCAAGAGACAGCTGGCAAAGCATGAAAGAGGTAGAGGGGTGGCTGGTTTTCAGAAACTGGAGTGAGGGGTTATTATTTAAGTTCTTATTTGATGTAAAATCTCAGTGTAATGTGAAAGTTAAGAGTAGACTGATCTCTTTGAAACTCTTGAATCGGTGAGTCCCAACTCCCAGCGTGTGTTGTGGCTTACCACTAGCCATTATGAAGCCTTCAGGTTATGTGGTTTAGAGGCCAGCTACAATTCCATGATCATGGAGTGTTCTGTAATGTTTCTACGGGCTCCAGATCCTGTAAACCCACAGGTGAGTATAGAACCATAGAATATTCTGAGTTGGAAGGAACCCACAAGGATCGTCGAGCCTGTGTACTGATTGATATATATAGTGCAGATTAGTTACTAAGTCACTGAACAAAGAGTGTTTGTATACTATGTGATGTAAATTGCCCAAGTGCTTCATTTTTGGAACATCTAGCTGTCTGAAAGCAGGAGAGTAGTGTTGCATTTGCGACAGGGAAACTGAGTACGCTAGTACGCGACTAAAATGGTGGAAGACGAGTGATAACTAGGACTTGCATGTGTTTTACTCTCATCATTACTTTTTAGATTAGTCTTTCAGTCTGGTATAAACAAATGGGGGATCTGGATTTCTGGTGTTGGGTGTTGCAGAGAAGAATATGAACAAATGCATCAGCAGTGGGAATGGCAAAGAATTGCCCTTAAAATCAAATGAAAGGAGCATCTTTGATAGTTTTTCTCTTCTGGAGCAGGTGTGCCTTTACATTTATGCAAACTTATTTTAGAAGAGGAAGACTAACTTTCCACTGGGGAAGAGTTTTCCTACTTCTTTACTGTGGACTCTCTGATGCAAAATCCCTAAATTGTGGTAACTAACAAAATGTGTAATCTAAGATGTACTATTACATGCCTGTCCCGTTGAGCTTTGTCCTCCAAAGTAGTGGTAACGGTATTAGGAAATGTACCTGTATTAGCAAATTTAGTTTTTCCTGCTGTGTGTGTGCAGTGCAGAAATCCTCACTGATGGCTACTGGCCAGTGTGCCTAGATCTCTTTTATATTTTTCACATCTCTGAAGAAGCTTTCTATGAAGTCACAAGTGCAGATTGGAGTGGGACCTGTTTTCCTTTGGGATTGTTAAGTACCGACGTCATTCATCACTTGGGGTCCCTTTCAGAATGAGTCCTGTCACAAAAGCAGTGTTTCCTCGTTATCAGAACAGCAACAAGGCTCCCATGAGTTCTTTCTGCAATGGAAGACTGCGAGACCGGCATACGTAATTGAATGTAATACCTGGGGTTCAATGTTTCTAAATAATGGATTGGCTTTCGTAACTTCCTTGAACCGAAGCTTGTTTTTGACAAACCAGCAATGATGCAAGGATCACTTTGATGAATGTTCTTCAAAGATCTGACAGTTCTGTATTGGTGATGTACTCATAGACATTTATAAATGCTTTGGATATAGTTTAGATTTTATGCTGTTATAGCTAAGATTCTTACAGCTTCCCATATGTTTCAGATCCAATGGCTGTCCCACCGTCATACAGTGACTTGGGAAAGTCTGCCAGGGATGTATTCAACAAGGGGTATGGTAAGTAAGACGATGATGGTTTGATCGCCTTTCATATTTTTACCTTAGGCATCTTGAAAATGCCAGTAAGAACATGAGTACATCAGAGACTCCCTAACACCTTATGGCATAAAATCGGCAGAGACCTGGCGCATCTAGCCCCTTTTGATTCTGAACTTTGCATATGTGTTATGGAAGTGCTGCAGTGGCAAAGAGTTTGAGGGGAAGGTTACGAGTTTTACCTTAAGATGCACTCCAGAACAGTCTCTGAAAAATGCTGCACCCTTTTTTTACCTTCTGATTTTTCTGTTTAGAGCCATGAAATCGGGGATACTGATGTAGATTGCCATAGGAGACCATATGTGGCAATAAACGGGTTCCTGAGGCAGAGTGATCTTTAAGTTAATTGGAGTAGCCTATTGTTAAAGCTAGAGTGCAAGTATTTTCACAGTATTTGCATTTCTTCCTTTTCTGGAAACACTACTAGAAAGTGTTGATTTTTTAAAATCTGATTTTGAGTGTAATAAAGATTTCATTTGTATCCCAAATCCATATGCTACATAAAACTAAAATGCACTGTGGTGTGGTCTCTCCCGCCCTGGAGTTCAGGCTTTGCTAAAAACCAATTCAAGTTGCCCGCTTCAGTGTCAGTTACTTCAAGCTTTTCTACTTTGTGCAAGGGCTGGGTATTTCCTTAGATTCAGAGCAGAAAAGGAAGAAACCAATAGTACTTCCGTATATGGCACTGATTGAAGTAAGTTGAAACATATGCTTTTTGGAGTAGAGGAAAAGAAAAATTTCTTGCCCTGCAATCAGAAATACAAATGTAAACTAAGTAAATCAGAAGAGATGGTTAACTGTATTGATGGATCCCAGACTGCAGGTAGCTATAGAAGGTAGAGATACTTGATGATTGGTGTCTATTATGACTATAAATTATGAGGCCACTTACTTTGAGTTGTCAAAATTCCTTCAATCATTCTTCTCATAATCCTTATAACCCTCGGTATGATCAATGACCATTTAAACAGGAAAATAGGCTGTTTCAGGTCGGCGTATCCTACCTGGCATACTTTGGGTATGCTGGAAATAAGCCTTGTTTGTATCTTGCAGTGAAACTGGCGCTGTGTGCTATTTTATTTTCAGGATTTGGAATGGTCAAGTTAGAGCTGAAGACCAAGTCTTCCAGTGGGGTGGTAAGTACTGGGGGCTTTCAACATCACCAGCATGGCAATGGAAGAACAAATTCCTGAACGGGTAACAAGTATTAACTTCCTAGCAGGTGTTGCTTCTCTCTTTCATTTCTCACTTTAAAACTCATAGCTGACTTGAGATATTTCTACAATAGTATGTAGCTGATGTAGCAGTACTTCTTTTCCTGTGGCATGCAAGAATTTTCACACGTCTTGTTGTTACTTTCCTCCCTGTTCACTGACGCATCCCAAACACGAGTTTCTTCACCTTACATAGCTTTCATTTCTACTTACGAATGCAATTGAGTTTCCCTGCTGTTACTGGTTTTCATAGGATTTTTAGTCCAGAGGGACTTTTATCCAGAAGGTCAAGGGGCAAATAAGCACCAGAGTTTAAACCTAACTGCTATTTCACTCATTTCCAATGTGTTTAAAATTCAAGACTTAATTAAAACTGAAAACTGTTCTTCTGCGGTACCCTATATGTAGAATTTGAGATTTTAAGTAAGCTTTAGCATTCCAAGTAACAAGAATATTCTGTGATCCGCCATTCTAATCATGGAGAATTGGCGCTTCCTCGCAATTTCACAGGAGGGCTGGCAAAACCAGGAATGGGTGTCATAATTTTGATCTTTAACCACAGGCATATGTTGTTTACTAGATAATATTTTTCTTATGCTGACTCTGAGTTCTCCATGTCTTACTACTCAATGCTGTTCTGATTGATAAGATGAGCTGCTTTTCAGCCTACTTCATTATCGTAATTGACTTAGCTCCCTCCTTTTCTTGCATTCTTACTATGGAAATGGTGTAAATTCCTGCTTTTGTGTTACTACATTCTGTCTCAGTTGAGATTTTGGTGATTACTTGAATTGTGCACCAGGAGCATGTGGGCACGAGGAACTATGTGGTCTCCGTACTATGGCTGCCTCCGCTTACTGACATCTCTTGATAGGCAGTTTTCCTGGCTGGAAGTTTTGCTTCTCAGATAATATGCTAATAGTTAACTGTGCTGTCTCCTGACTGTGATGGAACATGAACAACTGTATTAAGTTCTAAAATGGGCTTTTTCTCTTCCATGCAATTTTCATTGGATGTTTATCCAGTTGGTAAGAATAGTGACTGTTTTGACATGCTGGCTCTTTATTGCTTTGTCTGACAAGGCTTTCCATGCTGCCTACTGTCATTTGTAAACTGTTAAATTGTTTGTAGTCGTGTTATTATTCACGCTGTGCAGTTTGACTGTGTCCATAGTTCTAAATCTGCTGTATGATCCATGTATGTAAAGCCATTTGCAATCTTTGTCCAACAATCCACAACAAGAACACTGTAAAAACAGCAAGAGGGAAAACAAGATAGATACGGTATTGGTACAGTTGTCTGTTGCTTCAGGTTTTGAGCTTGTTAGTGTTTCTGATGAGGATTCCGATGCAACGAAATAGAGTTTTTGGGATGGAGATGAAGTTAGGAACAAAGCGTGAGATCTGATTCATACATGGATGCTAATAGTACCTCTGATTGTTAGGACACAAACGTTGGGGTGTTTTTCCCGTGGACTTAGAAAACAGTGGTGATACCTGTAGAATTAGAAAACCACAGTGATAGTGTCTGTTGATTATAATTGTTTCAGAGATTGCAAGTGGTTTTGCCTGCTAAGTGCATGGCGTTCCTGTAGATGCCGGGCAGCATAAACTAGAAGGACAATGAGAAGCTAAGCTTAACTGCTGATGCAGACTGGTGTGTGACGTGGAGCCAGAATGAGTTTGATTTTTCAGCTACAAAAAATTCAAGAAATGATGGTTTAGTGAGGTGTTCTGGTTTGCACAGACAAAGACTGATGGCAGCGGACTTCTGACTCTGTGGCTTCTGCTTCCAGAAGCAGATTGAGTCCTTGATGCCTGACAGAATGCTTTGGCTTTTGATCATATGAGACAAGTGTTTACAATCTGTCCTTTGCTTGATCTGAGAAAGAAACCAAGCTTTTTTAATCAGTTACCTGCTCTAAGATTAGAAGAAAGTTACTTCTGAATTCTAATGCGGGTTTGAGATGTCTTTACACTGAATTTGTGGAAGTGACATAAGAACACTGTATAGCAATTATGTCTTAAAGGGTAGTCTTAACACATCCTGACTTCTGTCACATGTTTTTTTATCTGGCTAGATGTGCTGTGCTGTTGCAGTAGTGCATTAGCTTAAGTAAGTGTCCCCCCCGCCCCAGCTGCGTCCCTCACCGCCTGAAGCTGCGTGTAAGGAATGTGACCTGGCTCCCTAGCACTTCACAGCCATTTAAAGACAGTCTTTCTATCCTTGTATGCTTTGCAAAGTCCAGAATTGTGAAAGTAATGTACACAGCATCCAGGAATACAAACCTGGAATGAGACTGATTTCAAAAGTCAGGGTTCCAAAGCTTGGATATGTTGGCAATGGATCCTGCCCTCTCTTAAGCACTGTATCTTTCCATATTTTAACTTCAAGAGAGACATAACTTGGAAACGAAGTGACAGATTATTTATCTTTCTTCAAGGGGAATATCTGAGAGATGAGGATAACAAATGAGAGCAGTTCTCAGATGCTTCTTAAAGCCCAACTCATACACCTTGAGCTTACTACTGTGGCAATATGCCTATTCACTGCTTAATACTCAGCTGTGCATGAAACACTGAGTAGACTACCTCTTGAGCTATTCCGGGAGAGATGTATGTTGAGACTTCAAGTCCACTAAATAACAGGAAGCTCTGATGTGTTGGAGGACTGGCTGAATAGCATGTTACAGAATACATGTTATACAAAATTCAAAGTGGTTGATTCCATTACACAGTGAAGGACCAGCCTGACAGAGAGATGTCAAGGTTCTGTGGGGGTCAGGTTACTTTCTGATACTGTGAAGGAGGAAAGGTCTACAATTTGAAGGTGCCTTATGAAGGGTGACTTAGCTTCTGAAGTGGAGTTACTGGCTGAGGTAATGAAAGAGAAGTTGCGGGGAACAGTACTAAAGTCATCACCACAGTATATGGAGAGTCTAAATGACAATAGCATAAATGGTAGGGGGAACCATAATGTTAAGGGTGCATTAGTCGGTGTGAAAAGCATCAGTTCTCCAAAAAACATTTTCACTGCTGAAACACGGGGGAAAAAATAATTACAATGAAGAAACACACTAAATGCTTGGAGAAATGTGAGAAAAAAGTCCTTTTTTCTTTTTGCTATTCATGTAACAGTGTAACTTGAATGAAGGATTGCTTTTCTTAAGGGGGAGTGGATTTCCAGGACTGCAACAGGTGCTTTTTCATCCACAATTGGGACAGTACTAGTAAGATGATAAAGGGAATTAGAAGAGATTGTGAAGAAAAATCCAGGAATATATACTGCTTTGTATCCCAGTCAAGCATCTTTTTATATCTGGGTATGGATTCACGTGAAGGTACAGAGCAAATTGTGGAATGCTGAAATAACTGCCACTTTGGCAAAAAAAAGGGAAGTCAGAAAAAGGATTTTTTGACAGATAAGCTAGGGGGAAAGTGTGGTAAAGTTAAGATTGTGGGGAGCAAGTAATCAAACCCCTATGATGAAAAGTAAATTAAGGTGTCAGGTCTTTGTGTAGAAGGGCTTTTTCCAACCTAGGCAAGTTCCGAGGCTGTATCGGTACACCTCAGTAAAAGAAATATTCAGAACGGAGATGCCAGAAGGAGTAGCATTTTGTGACACAAATTATTTTAGGTGGGGATAGGGAAGAGGAGGAGGATGATTTTGAGGGTTCTATCAAAAGGCCGAAGGGTGTGAGTGCTGGCACTTGACAAGTGGAAAAACTGAGTGTAATTAAGTATAAAGGGTGCTGAAACTCATGACCCTGTGATTGGCTCAGTTGATTAGAGCACGGTGCTAATAATGCCAAGGTCACAGGTTCAATCTCTGTATGGACCATTCACGTAAGAATTGGACTCAATGATCCTTCTGGGTCCCTTCCAGCTCGGACTATTTTGTGATTCTGTGATACTATGCTCTTGACAGGAGTTTGCTGCGACTGGTTCTTCCAACACGGACACAGGCAAAGCTTCAGGCAGTCTAGAGACCAAATACAAGATCAAAGACTATGGACTTACATTCACCCAGAAGTGGAACACAGATAACACACTGGGAACAGAAGTTTCTGTGGAGGATCAGGTAAGACCAAGTAGATACTTTGGAAATGTTTCTGCAGCTGGTATGAGAGAAAGTATTGAGTTGAATGGAAAACACTGGAGAATGAAAATTGCACAAAAGTATCTGGAGTACTAAAAGAAGTTACATCTATTTGCAGAACACACAGGCTGGAAGTGGGGGGTGCTGGCATTCTCAGAGCCATGTGCTGCTAGGTAATGGTTTGGGGATACAGTAACTGCAGTTACAGGTGTGTGGAATTACCTAGCTGGTTGAATAAACCTAACCATGTAGAACTGTCATGCTGCAGTCATGCAGGGAAACCAAAGACAGGTCTCAAAATTTATAAGTGCTTTAATGTATAAGGACTTAAGTTTGGCTGCCTTGAGATTGAATATATTTTGTAAGGTTGAAGATGAGTGTTTGCGGCTTGGCACTGCTTACGCAAAGGGTTGCTAGCGTACAGCACTCTCAAAACACAGTTCTTTTTGACATTAATAGGTTTATGCCTTACGCTTAATCCCTCACGTATAAGGTAATGAAGCCAAAGATACTAAAAATTCTGAGGTGCCATCTGCCATGTATGGCCATTTGTGTTTGTACTTTTACCTGTGCTTTAAAATGGAAAACGCTGTCTAGCTCATAACAAAGGCGGGGGAAAATGAGACGGTTACATGCTTTGGCCTGTGAAGAAGTACTGTGTCTTAACAGAATATCTGTAGATTATGAGAGATATTTTTGAGCTACTGTATGGATTGTTGGAACTGTAAAGAATAAGCAAACATGAACTGAGTAGTTTTCTTTCTATCGTTATTCTGTGAATAATTTTCTTGTTGTCAGCACTAGATGGTGTCATCTAGTGCAGTACATAAAAGCGTACCTACCAAGTCTATGCTGTTAAAGGGCCTAACTGTGAGAAGAAAAAGTCCTACTTTAATGCTTCATCATGCAGCATCTTCAGATTTTGTTGTAGATCATGAGGGAGACATTATGGTCGTGTTTTGCTTTCTCTTTAGACAGGAACTAGAGTTCTAGTAGTGGAATATAACAAACTATGTTTCAACTGATTTTTGAGCAGTGTATATTTTTCTTTGCAGTTGGCTGAAGGATTGAAGGTGGCTCTTGACACTACATTTGTACCAAACACAGGGTAAACATTTTCTATTACCTTTATCTAAGGAATGCTAGAATTTCCCATAACTTCTAAAAATACTTACTCTGCTCATTGTGTAAATGCTCAGCATTTATTGGAGAAGATTCTGCAGTCACTGTAGAATCTGCTGCAGGCAGTGGATAATACTGAACTCAGAAGGACAGGGTCTGCTAGAAAGCATTCTTCAGCTTTTTGGCCAGTGGCAAATGTATTGTTTTGCAATAGGCAGTACATCTATAACTCTCCCCTTAAACAACTAGGTCTTCATGGTGTTTACAGTTCTAATGCTGTCACCTCAGGAAACCAATTTTTTTTTTTTTTTTTTTTTGCTGATGCTTTTGGCCCGATGTCTCTGCACAGTTGAATGAGGAGGTAGAATGGGCAATGGAATAGCACTTAGTTGTCTTTCTCAATTCTCATGTACTTAATTTTGGTAAGTAGTAGAGCAAAGGCGGGGTGTTTATGTCTGAGTAACGCACAAAGCTTGACACTACTTTGCAAATAATGACTGGTATTTATTTATTGTTGCGGAGAGCCTGCCAGAAGAATCTTGAGTTTGAAATACTGCTTGGATATGAGGAATTAGAAGCTAAGTCAAAAATGAGACCCCAGGCCTAGGGGTGAGCAACAGGCAGCACAAGTGCTCTGTTGTGTCTTGAGTGTAGGAGAAAGGAGGTTGGGGAGAGAATTAAAGAGGTGGTAAAGTTTTGTAGTAGTTGTGTTTGAATTGGTAGCAAAATCAACCGAGACGTGCATTGGAGAGAGGAAGAGGTATCACAAGAGGGACAGAGAAAGGCTGACTAAGTGGATGATGTCTGGAGGAGGAAGAAATCCATTTTCTGTAGAGGACACTGGTACCCAGCAGTGAAGAAAGGAAAGCAAGCACTGCACAAGGAAGGAACAGTGGAGAGAACCAAACAGACAAAAATTAATTGAAAGACAGCTGTTGCTGCAGGGTTATGGATGCTCCTGAAAGAAACTGATGATGCCCTAACGCATTACACTCGCTTGCAGAGAAAAAAATTTGAAACCAGATGGGTTTTAAAGCATCAAGGAGAAACTATTTTGGTTTTTTTTTGCTTCTTGAGGACTGTAAGGAGTTTGAGGTGGTAGGGGGAAAAGTGGCACCATGTGAATATACGTAACACCGTTATCCTTATTCCATGCCCTTTCCATCAGCAGTTAAGTTTTGAGTAGGCATTACAGTAGTTTCATTAACTGGCCTTAAAGGACATACATATTGGAATAAAACTACCTATATTACATACTTGTATACTACTGCGGATAAAACTGCTTGTTTCTCTCTGCAGGAAGAAGAGTGGAAAGTTGAAGACCTCCTACAAAAGAGAATATGTACATCTAGGCTGCAACATAGACATTGATCTCTCTGGACCAACCATTTATGGCTGGGCAGTGTTGGGCTGTGAAGGTTGGCTTGCTGGCTACCAGATGGCTTTTGACACAGCCAAGTCTAAGCTTTCACAAAATAATTTTGCCTTGGGATATAAGGCAGGAGACTTTCAGCTGCACACTAATGTGTAAGTATTACCTGAGCCTAGAAAAACATTATCAGAGGAGCCAAACTATAGGAATAGTTAGCAGTAACGGCCTTAAGTCAAAGGTGGGTAAATGGAAGGGGATGCTGATTTGTTTCCAATTGATTTATAATCAGTGTATTCATTTGCAGTACAACTAAAACAGGGGCAACTTCCCAACTCTTGGCTTTCTTGAGACCTTGTTTCAGAGTAATTTTGGGGTTTGTACCTCTTAAGATGCTGATGTAAAGGCACTTTATGTTAATTTGTAATTAAAAGCTGTGAGCTTGAACTTCCGCTATGGCACTGGACAAAAGAGCCTTCAGTTAAACTACTGTACCTTCTCCCTCTCTCCATCAGACAGAAAGTTTCTCCCTCAGAAATGCCCAAGGTAAAGGAGAGAGGCATGTGTTGCATTGTGTTTGTTTCCAGCTGTCATCACTGTGTAGCTCTAGTCTTGGCATTCAGATGCTCTGAGATGCTTTGAAGATGGTGTATTTAAACAACCTTAATGCAACGACATTGTTTTCAGTCTTCTCTTTCCCATAACTGAAGTCTCCTGTATTGTTACTGAGGTCTCCTTTATGTGTTACTGCACACTGGCTTACTTGAGACAAGCAACCAGGTTATCTGGGTGGGGTTTTTTTTTTTGTCAGAACCTCAAACTGTAGGTCTCTGGCTGTTGGAAAGTCTTCTTCCCTTCTGCAAGCAAAACATGTTTTGTGTAAAAAAGTATAAGCAGGAGTCTGCCACCTCCAGCTAGAAAGTAGTGAGCCTGGGTTCAGGAAGTACTGGATCTCTTGGTTCATTTTAGGAGATAATGATCAAATGACTGTGGGGATGGGTTAATCTAAAGAGTTACTGAACAAGGCAAGGCTTGACACACTTGCATCTATTACAAACAGGAATGATGGCACTGAGTTTGGAGGGTCTATTTATCAGAAGGTTAATAATAAGGTTGAGACATCAGTCAATCTTGCATGGACTGCTGGCAGTAACAACACACGTTTTGGTATTGCTGGAAAGTACCAACTGGATGAGAAGACTTCCATTGTGGTAAGAATTTTGTTACAGAAATGAGTATTTCAAGGTCTCCTAAATATTGAAAACTTGTGTTATGAAGCAGTTGCTTTAACCAGTTACTGAGGAAGTACTGTAGATGGCAAACTGTGGCTTCTGTTGTGGTTCAGATTTAAATTGGGACCTCACACGTCGTACTGGTGAAATTACGGGGAAAAAAATCTAAAATACAACTTTGTCCATAGTGAAGTAGTCCGACTACTGTGCTTTGAATAGTGTGCTAGTGTGCTGCAAAATGTATTTTAAAAGGTAATGAAAGGACGCAGTGTCCTTTTAATTCTTAAATCCATAACGTACAATCATATTATAATTACAATGGTGGAAGTTCAGCTGAGCTTACAGCCTTCTCCTAACAGTAAGTTAACCCTTGAAAGTCAGCTGACATCTGTGGTTTTTTTATACTAAGAAATAAAGTAGCAAGCATTTATGTTTCAAAACAACAATTAGTTCCAGGACCACTAAACCCAAATTAAAGTTGAAAATTACTATTGTAAAGAGCTCAAAACTTAGTAATGCAAGAAGGGGATTGCATATTCATTTATTGCTCATTAGAAGAAAAAAGAAAATCACTCCTGAGTGATGTGAACAAGACAGGCTCTGAGGGACTGCAGTAAGTAGCTCTTTAAAGGATATAGAGACATAACAGAGGAGGCAGTGAGGAACAGCATGGCATTTGGTGTAGGCAGATTTGGACCACCATTTGCTTAAGCTGGAAACTCCTCAGAAAAGGAAAAGATAGGAACATGCTTCTAATTGAGGTCGGTCTACAAGTAGCTGAAGAGCGTTAATGCATAAGCCACCTTCTCAGGACACTGGGACACTTCCGTATGAATACATAAACACAGTGTATAAATACTGTGATTTTTTTTTTTTTGTAGGCTAAAGTGAACAATGCCAGCCTCATTGGAATTGGTTACACTCATGCCCTCCGACCTGGTACGTAATTCTCACTGGTAGCAGCAACTAGTGTTAAGTACTACACTATGGTTTAATTCACTGTCATCTTAAGAACAGAAGAGATGAACAAAGTAGCTAGAAGTCTTTACACAGACTAGGAGAAGTAACGGATGTGTACGTACACAAGTTTCCTGTAGCAACTAAGCCACATTAGTGAGGTCAAGTACCTGAGGGGAGAGCACTCTACAGAGATCATCTCAGTGTATGATGGTTCTCATGACTTGCTTTTGTAGGTGTAAAGCTGACCCTCTCAGGCTTGATTGATGCCAAGAATTTCAGTGCTGGAGGTCACAAAATTGGGCTGGGATTTGAGCTGGAAGCTTAACACAGCTTTAAATAAATCAACTGGTGGTGCTCTGGAAGATGAAGGAAAAGTGTACCCAGTGCATTTCAGCCTTAATAGTCTCTGAAATTTGAAGAAGTGTGAACTTTCTACTCTTCCCAAGAATGACTTTAACCTGATGCTGAAGTCCAGAGAGTGCCAGCACAACACAGACAGACACTTGAAGGCATGCATGGAAGTTGTGATGTTTGTGCCACATTTCAGTTTCCTGTATTTTAAATCTGTTCAAAAAAAACCAGAAGACGATCCAACCTCTCCCCATTATTATATTGCATTTTGCATGTCCTATACTTCACAGCCTTTTATAAAAGGAGGTCTTTGTGCTGTAGTGGAAATTTGGGGTTACAGCAGAATGAAATAAATTGGTCACAGTCAGAACATAAGGTTGGTGTGTCTTGACTCTCACCAAGGTTCCATCAAGCTGGTGGGTTTTTTTGTTTTCCTTTTCATGCAACTTTAGGCATGGGTAATAGATAATCTGCAAATGCTTTGTTACATGATACCGGTACACTGAAGATTTCCTTCTACTGTGGTTTCTAGGATAACATCCTTACACCTCTCATGTTTTAGAGATCTGCACAGTGAAAGCAGCTTTTTCCATTATAATGTTATTGAGGGCATCAAAAAGAGCAAACCAAAAGTTTACATGTTTTAGATAAATTCGTTCCCATATAGGAAACAAGTATTAGGTAAGTACAACCATTACACTTGAAGAAAAAAAGTGCAAATCAGCGAAGTTAAGAAATTAAGTTCACAGTTCATTAGGAAGGTGACATCTACCAGTGACTGGGATATACGTTGTTGTCCATTGTTCATTTAGAAAGCCTAAAATGCAGCAAAACAGCCACAGGTGATACCTAAGGGAAGATATATCAGAACAGAGAGTATCTGCTGTCTTAAGGCACAGTTAAGAACATTTTCCAAGCAATTAGAACAGGCATTCCCTACTGTATCTTTGTGAAAAAAGTGTCTGAGAAGTGGATACTAAAAGCTAGGCCCTATGTATCACATAAGCAGTAGGTGACAGTAGAAGGAGGCAGTTGATATTCCCTTCTCAGAGGCAGCAGCTTTTCACAGTTGGCTTCCCAAAGTAGCATGGCTTCAGAGGCAACCAAAGTGATTTTACATCTGGGTTTGTTCTGGACTGTTAGTTTCTTCTACCTGAAGCTGCAGCCAGCTCCAGTCTAGAGCCTAAAGAATAAACAAAGTTCAACACTAGCTTACAGTTGTGCTTTCTCTAGAATAAAGGAGAAGCATGGTAGGAGTTTTTAAAAAATTACTGTAAACAAGCTGGTCAGTATAATTTCATGATGAGCCATGTGACTGCTGTCAAGGAAACCCTTAAGCTACTTGCATTCTCTAGTATTTTACTCTCTTTTTAATATTCTGCATCATAAGCATCCCTGGCCCACCACTGTACTGCCACCCGATCATCCCAGATTTGCGTGCAGTCTTGCAGTATTTTCGTACAACAGCCAAGTGCTTTGCCGCAACCTTTACTGTTCAGCACAACAAGTCCCCAGCACGTGGCTCCCAGTCTTGGCAAGCAGAGTCAGTTAGCAGATTACGGGGGAGCAGTGCTTCCTATCTCTGCAACTCCTACTGTCCCCTTGTGCAAGAGTAAATTGCAGATTTCAATCCGTTGGATTAGTGGTGGCAAAGTTACACAAGCAGCACTTTAAAGCCATGCACTTCCCCATTCTATTTATAGAAGAATGACTACATTACCAAGAAACTCTGCTCTTGATCCTTCATTGTGTCATGCATCACGTTTTCTAGTTGACTACAAAGTTTCTGAGATTCCAGCAGTAGCTCTTCACTGAAAGGGATAATTATTACACTATTATTTTCTATGGCAGTTTAAAGAGATGATGCCTCTATCATTAAGAAATATTTCTGGCAGATATGCTGCAGAACACTGAAGTCAGTCAGGTCATAGGCTTGTAATTCATACTGCAACTGGACAAGTTGGTGGCAGCCCCTGATTCACTGGACAGGGGAAAGGAAATGTATTCCAAGATGGGATTGGGTTCTTATTACATGGCACCACTGTTGGTAGAGAAAAAGCTGAGAACAGCCTATAAACTTAAGGATGGGGCAGCATGCAAATAAACAAAGCAAAGTCTCTCATTCCAAGTGGTGACCCAGTTCATTTAAGCAAGCCAGAACTGCACATGCTTGGTTACAGCAGTCTCCTCAATGATACAGCTCAGCTACTATGACCTTACATGACAATGCTTCGTCAGTTCTTGCTGGCAGCGTACTTCCAAGTTAGCCCAACCATCTCAGATTAAAGGAAGAAAACCAAAAAACCACCTTTGTGACTGAGGCAAGGGGAAGTGAAGCTATACGTAATTCCCCATTTTTCACAAAGAAGATCTGCAAGCCCCAAGAAGTCTAGCTACTAAGTAAAGCAAGACTGCTGACAATGCCAGCTGAACACAAAGCGTAAAATATAAGAAAGCCTGTGTGCCATTATTTCACAAAGTGGGAGGCCCAGCTTTGTAGTGCTGGCATTAGCAGCTGAAGAACTCCAGACTTTGCCTCACCTTTTTCTTACAGATTTCGATAAATTGTACGTTCCAGAAGGGACCTGCAGCAGCAGCTGGCCTGAGCTACCAAGACGTGATGTGTTCATGCTCTCTGGACTGCCAGTGACAGGACCACGTACTTTACTCTGAAGAAAACACAGAATATTCAGAGTGCAATTACTTCCATTAGTTGTCATTAATTGATACTAATTCAAAATAAAGAAAAGAACCACAGGGCATATTTGACGTACTATTATTTCAGGAACCTGTGCTACAAACCGTATCTTCAGGTTAAAGTGGAGTTTTTAGTTTACTTACACAAGCAATTTTTAGCAAGTTCCACAGTTCTTTCTGTCGTTTCTCCTGAAGCCTAACAACTGTTTCCTCATCTTCATTCATCAGATTCATCACTTTCTCCACTCTGGGGAACAATTCCAGTGCCTTCTGTTTGCAAACTACAGTTTTACTATTAAAAAAGTAAAAACTAATCAGATCACACGTGGGCCACTGCAGTAGGAGAACATTTCTGAAGTTACTTATCCGCTGTAACACTGCAAGATTTCATTAGCTGTATGCATTGAGTTTTAAACCTTCTCTTGCTGGAAGAGAAAATGCCTTCTCTCAACTCAGTAAAATCTACGAAGCTCACCTGAGCTGAGCATAAATGACTCGAACTTTTTTTTCAAAGGTCTGGATTGCCTGTAGGAGCAGTCGTACTATTTCCTGGCTGTCGCCACTTGTCCTCTGATCTGGAATGAGAGTCATTATTACACAGAAAGGTACGTTTATAGGACAGAGTGAGAAGATTCTTAGTGGCTTGTTTCCACTGCTGCTTCAATCCTGTAACATCCAAAGTTCAGGATATGCAAGTTTGAGTGGGATAAATTACACTGAATTTTAGCCACCTTCTTCAAAATTTAAAGAACTTGAAAAGGAGAGTTGGGACTGTATCAAAGGAACAGCCATGTCTTTCATCCTTCCTACACAGAAGCAGCAGCATATGCTTGTAGCCTGATCTGAGAAGAGCTCCAGAGGAGTTTCGACAACACCTTACAAAGCACCAAGAAAGGAAGGCTGGCCTAGTGTGAAACTGACTTCCTGACTCCCCTCTCCAAAAAAAGGCAAGTCCTGGAGAGGCCATGTGCTGCTAGTGTCTGGGCAGGCCTAGAAGGCAGATAGTTTTCTCAATGATCATTACCACAGCTTCAAACTTGCTATCCACACAAACGAAGCTGACCTTGAGCTAAAGTGTCTTTTACCTCTTGGCTTCTCTCTCAGTCTTCGGTACAGCTCTCTGGCTTGTTCTTCTCTAGAAGAAAAAGTCAGGAAAAAAAAAAGGATTTCCAAAGAACCAAAATTAAGAACAAATAGTTTGAGAACTCAAATCTTTTCTATAGCTGTCTGCCATTTCAGACCAATGACAGATGAGTCAAAAATCATCTTTAGTGTTAAAGTCCTCCCAGTCCCCCATAATTTGGGTGGAAGAAAAGCCCTTTTTTTGTCCCGTAGTGAGTAAGCTTAGCTAGAAACACTCCTGCATCTGAAGCTCAGGGTAGTTCAACTCACAAATCCTCCAGTGTTCCGCCTTGTTTGCGACCTAGTGGGCTTCTCTGCAGGTCCACAATGTCTGTCTGCAGGGCCATCATCCTCTTCACTAACTGGTCCACATCATCCTCCTGAAAGCAGAAGTAGAACATAAGCCACAGAACAGTCTCAGAGACACTACCACTCACATTGGTTCTTCCTTTCTCGGTCACATTTCTAAACACACCAGCAAGATGCAAACAGCAGCCTTGGCTAAAGACAAGTAAAAACATGAGTCATTCAAATTCAAGAAAATGAGGTTGGTGCTCCTGGATAAAACCACTTCCAAGACATTTTTGGGGCTTCCCCAAGATCTCCCTCTTTCCCCTCAGCCTTGCAACAGAGTGAGCTTCATGTAGTACTAGTAATGGGCAAAAATGGTGCCATGCAAACCAAGGCAAGGTGAAATCTGGAATCAGTCCAGACACAAGGATTTTCCATTTAAGGCGGGAACAGTGAAGAAAAAGGGGGAGGGGGAAGAGATAATAAAAACCTAAATAATAAAGCCTCTTTTTCTTTATGATAAGCAGTTAAGATTTAGAAACATACCCGCCCACAAAGTTCCACAGCTTGCTCCATCTCTTTCCAGGCAAACAGCAGCTTCTCAGAAGCTACAGGAATCAAAGAAGAGTGATTGGCTTTCTCAGGTTCACAGAGAAAGAAGTAGGTGTCTTTGTGAGGATAAGAGGCATGGAAAGACCTGTTTGCCAGATGCTATACTCACTAATTCCAAATTCAATCTGCTCTTTATACTTTTCCAGATCGATCTGGATGCTTGTTTTAAAGAAGTCCAGCTTTGCTTTCAGCTGCTGAGAAAGAGAGGCCATAGAATTCTTCATCTTCGAGAGGGTACTATTGTAACGCAACAGATTCATCCTGCATGGACAAGAAGGTCCTGTTAGCCTCTAAAACTAAAAATCCACCAGGCTTCCACTTACATCCAAAGTAGATACTTGAGATAGCAGTGAGGACAAATGCAGTTGTGCCAAAAGGCTAACTCTCAGCTTTTCCTTAATTGCTTACAGCTCCAATCATAGGCTTCCCCATTCCAACAGGGTCCCATTTCTGTCTTCCCTTTCACCAGAGCACAAAGACAGAGGTAAGTACTCTAGAGAAACTGCCACCGTACATGGCTGCTCGCTGCCCCTGCTGAAGCCGGTTACAGTCCTCTTTCAGCATCCGGATTGTGTGCCAGATCTGACCCCACACTTTCCGCAACTGGAAAAAGTGGAGGTTCTTCTTTGGATCCTGAACTGAAAACACAGGAGGCAGGGGAAAGGGAAATGTACATATCAGCATGAAGTATAAAAGTACTGTTATCACAAAACAGACTAGAACATTACTCCTCTGAGGGGCATGTTACCGCCTGCAAAGCCTAGAGCCGGATAACCCCTGTGCAGTTCCCCCAAGTAAATCAAAATCAAACACTTCCTTTTTTCAGTTATTCTGATAAATTGAATGAATGACAGTTCATTTTACTGCTTCTTCAGTCCCAGTATGCAAAAAGCTCCCTCTACTCTTTGCACATGATATGACCACAGAACACAGACACCCCTCTCGACACAGACCCCCCCGCACCCCTTCCTTCACATTCATGCCAAAGAAAGTCCTTACGGATGCAGTCAACACTTTCTGGATGAGGACGCAAGGCCACCTGAGCCTCATAGAAAACTTTCTTGTTATCAAAGAGGAAGAGAAGGTCTGTCTCTGCAGCTGCAGTATCATTCACCTGCAGAAGAAAAAGACCCAAGTAGGTTTTCTCAGGAAAAGCAAGCCTTGGTAACACCATAAACAGAACAGTCCTCCTCAGCCAAACAGAACACCAAAAAGGCAATAGGGTGCCTATGCTGCAACGGCTGTTAGGTCTGTGTGGTTACCCTGACAAAAGCATGCCACAACAGCAGGGAGTGCTGTGATCCCAAAGCGAGAGCAGTGCCTGCTGAATCACTCAAAAGCAAGGAAGGGAGTATCCAGACTCACCTTGCTATCAGCTGTATGTTTAGTGACCAACTTCTGAGAAAACAATGCAAGTCCTGCTTCCTGAAGTAGCTCCTGGTCCTGCTCTGGAATTCCCGTATCTGACTGAATCCTGGCCTTCACACTCTGCAGAGTGTCTTCCTCTGTCACATGGTAGGTGTGCACAGTTCCCGTAACCATGTTCAAAACATGAAGCAACTACAAGAAGAGTAGCATGCCATGAGAAAGGCTGAAGACACATTGGTCATGTTAGAGCAGAGATTTGAGGGACTGAGACAATGCCCACCAATAAACTGTTCAAAGCACTTGGCAGACTCAAGAAGTCACTTTGCAGCTACTTCCTAACATTATGGCAAAGTTCTTGTTCTCCATCGAGTGGAAGAGAGGCCGTATGGCAATCAAATAGCTTCAGCTATTCCTCTATCAGAAGATAGATTCCTCTATCAGAATATGGAACTAGTGAAGCCATTCACTACTCCCAACAAGCTCTGGGAGTATTTGTCCTCAAAGAGGCAAGAGGAAAGCACCTGTCACTAACCGTCAGGAGACAGTTCTATTGAGTTTCTGCCTCATTCTTCCTCCTAAGTGTATGATTCAAGCCTCTCCTCTCATAGGCTACAGGCAACTGCTCTCTGGGAAACTTTTCAGCGTCATACAGACCCATTGCTTACCTTCAAGTTCAAAATGTCATCCAAAGCTTTGAAACACCCATTGGGTCCATATGTAGGATCCGTACCTCTCTGACGTGGGTGCCACATTAACATGAGTTGCAGCCATTTCTCCAGCCTCCCAGACAAAACACTGAGCAATGAAAACCGGAAGGAGATCAGAATAGGTAAAAGTGCATTAGCAGTAACCATATGGCCTGTTCTGTGTGGGAGGACTGACAAAACTCTTCCCCCGTCTCCCTCCAACACTCCACCTCTCCCGATCACAAATGCAGTGTTTAGAAGGCAGAAACCAAGACTCACACCTACACGAGTGTGACAAGCGACAAAAGTACTGCCTGTGTCGTGCACTCAGTTTATTCAGAGATTAACACAGTAAGGCATATAACACAAACTTGGTCCTTTTGCAGAAGAATCGGTTTATCTCAGCACAGCAATTTCTAGTACTTGCCTGTTTAGATTGTTCGGGCAGGGCAAACTGCTAGAAAACTTGACTTCTCCAGATAAGTCTTCTGAAACAACAATATCCAGCTCACTCTTCTGACGCACTTTTGTATGCCTGATGTAAGCAAGTACAATGGTGAACTAATTGCCTGCCTTTCCCAGCCTGCATGTTAGTAGGCTCTTAAAGCTACTCTTGACAGACATAATACAGATGCCACTTTGGTTTCTGTTATCTGCCCTGCAGGAGTCAGCCCTTATCCCATAGAGCAAGTATCAGGAAGGCTGAACTTGCTCAGGTAGGTCAAACTCCTATGAGGGACATCAGTTTCCATTAAGGGCAAGGATCATAGGGGTATTATCCTCAGAATCAAGGGACCACACTTCTACTTCCTGTAAACAGGAAAGTCACATCATGCCCATTCATCACCAAGCCACGGCTCACTCACCATTGCACTGGCTGCCAGTTGGGTAGGAATGGTCGGAAGCCTGTAATGCACTCAAAGGCAAGCGTGCCAAAGCTCCAGTAATCCACTGTCACCGTATACTTCTGCTGTTCCAGCAGCTCTGGAGCCTGATACAGTTTACATACATGAGACAAAGCCACACAGCTCTTAGCTTTCTCTATCCCTTAACATCTCATTAATATTTGTACAAATGATTAAAGACATTACCGAACACTGCCTCTCACAAGCTTTAAGACCCTCTTGGAGTGAGCAGCATAGGTTACTGGCACTCCAGCGTACTTATAACAGACATAACTAGCAGAAAACCCAGTGTCGGCAAAAAACCAGTCACCTTTGCTAGCTTCAGCACCACAAATGCATCCCATACCGCGCAAGTACTTAATCCCAGCCCAAAGCTTGATAACAGTTAAATTCTATCCCACTAGAAAGCAGTAGCTGCTCTTCTAGCTGAATTCCTTCCTTACCAAGTACTGCAGAGTCCCAACAAAGGATGTGCATAGGCTACCCTGATCCAACTCCTTAGCATAACCAAGGTCAATGATTTTGTGTATTAACTGAAACACACAACAGAGAATAAGAATGCTAGACTGAAGTCCTGATAAAAGCATATCATACAGCAGAAAGAAAAGGTTCAGCTCTTCAAAGCTATGCAGGAAAGGTGCCAGTGAAGAGACAGAGGCAGAAATGGGAGGCTACTATAGATTCCTAAAACTGCAGTGAATTTGAAGGTGTCGTGGCACACCTAGTAGTTACGCCTCTAGCTCCTTCCAATCTTTGGTCAATCAGTACAGTCTGGTTCTTTCCTTAATAGTTGAAAGTCAAAATGTCAGGTGTTAACAGATGTCTAATACAATGTCTCATCTCAGCTGCACACAGAACACTATTCATCTGACACAGTGACCTGAGACAGGTGTTATCCTGGACTTGAGTGCTCTTGCAGAGGGACCATGCAACTGCATGAAGCACATTCATGTTCCTCTTAAGCTTACTTGTCTGTGCAGGTAGAGACAACTGGTTCCCGCTTACCCTTTGCTCTCCTTGCTGCAGCACAATGTTCTCTGGTTTCA
Organism: Machaerirhynchus nigripectus; assembly: GCA_013397975.1. Lineage (NCBI taxonomy): Eukaryota > Metazoa > Chordata > Aves > Passeriformes > Dicruridae > Machaerirhynchus > Machaerirhynchus nigripectus. The sequence continues at coordinate 574,170 of VZRQ01000127.1, read as the reverse complement.
AGTCTCTGTGGATGATCCTGTTCTCATGAAGATATCTGAGAGCAGAAGCTGAGACACAGAGGAAGCCAGTTGTAAAAGCATAATTAACAATACCTAGCACGAACTCGGTAAGGATTCAGTTCTATGTAGTAATAAGCATGGCTTTTGCATCAAACCTTGCACAATCAAACACGCAATGAAACACTAAGTGCAAGAGGTAAAGTCAGCATCATAGAAATCTGGACACAAGCTGAGTTCCCTCACATCCTTCCTCTAAACTGTAGTAATGCTGGCTAGCTTCCAGTAGGCAAGGACCTCCCCAGACTACCAAGACTTTTGGTAGATGATCAAGACCATAAAAGGTCAGTCTAAAATGGAGTCACTAAGGTCACTGCTGCATATTCGTAGAGTGGATTCAGGACTAAAAGGGTTTCCATAGCTCAGACAACTGAAGGTACTGCTACCACTTACCAATGTCAGATAACAAGATGAGAATAGCTTCTTCCCGCAAGCCACAGCAATTCTCCAGCTGGTTCAGGTACTGCAAGTAAGCAACAAAGAATGTAGTCTTTCCATCCTCTATCCTGAGTGAGGCTCACAGTCCCAGAAATTCTCAGGGATGCAAGAAGTTTCAGCAACAGCAATTAAATTCTCCAGATGCACAAAACTCTATGGACTGCAACCTCCGGTAGCAGCAATTACAGCTTCGTGCCTTGGTTTAATTGTATGGGAGGATACAGGAGCAGGTGAAAGAAGTCAGTGTCATCCCATTCTCATCCTTCCAACTGTTCCACCCTTCTTTGCCATTTCCCCTGTGCCTGACAGTATCAGCTCAAATCTGAGGTCTAAGGTCTGTGTTTTAGCTATGGGCAGATTATAGCAAAGGTTAGAAAAGCCTTAGGATTAGAACTATCATGTGTTATTTCTTCCTAAGATAGACAGGAGTTAATCACTTTCAAGAAGGGTATAGCCTACAGATGCACCTACCCTACAATGGTCTTGGCCATACTCACATACTGTTGCACATCCCTTACACAGGCCCTCATTCTTTATGTGCAAACTCCTCACAGTGTCACTTGCATCCAAAAAAATACAAAGAGTTTCACAAAGCACTTAAGTCTTCAAGAGCTGAACATAACATCAAGGACCAAGCCACCAACACCTGTCGATGCCGTGACTAGAACCAGGAAGCATCAGGATGTGAAAACAAAGGTTTTAAGGGAAAACTTCAACAGAAAACCTAGGATCAGAAAAGAAGCTGATCCATTCCTTGGCCACCACCGCAGGGACCTCACCTTGCGGAGATCTCCACCTTGGCAGTACTCCATGGCCAACAATGGCAAGTCATTTGGTGCGAGCTTCTGCATCCCTTCAGGGACATCACGGGCAGCCACCACATTGGGATGGTTCAGTCTGCGGAACAAAAATTAGGCAAGTACACGTGACATTCTGCAACTGCTATACAGTTTCATATGCTCCTGGTCACCACTCAAAGTCCCACGTGGTCACAAATCTTTTTAGAAACTGAACTAGTGAATTCTAAAGGTTTGCATCTTTCATGGATTTAGACTCATGCCACCTCCTAGCATTTCATGTGCAAGACAGTGTGTTTCTTCAACACATATGCGTTACAGATCTGTCTAGAAGGTACAGCAACAAGCCTTGCAAAGGAGTGCAAGGCAGTCTGTTGTCACCGTCCAGAAACGACTCAAACTGCAATCAGACCACTACATCCTAAAATGTCAATCCAGCACCCCAAGGGACTGCCCCAGCACAGACGTTAAGTCAGGCAAAGGAACGGCTAGGTAGCAGCATTGTTGTAGCACTGAGGGCACGGCAGACGAGCCGAAGACGGCAGTGTGAGACCCAAGAGTCTCACGCAGCACAACGTGAAATCTTCTTAAGCGTGAACTTCCACGCACTTTCCGCCGCAGCGGACCGGGCACCTCCCGGAAGGGGACCCCTTGGCGGCCGGCGGCCAACAGCCTCTCCCACCACCTCCCTCAGCGCACCCGTCAGATCCGCGCCCCAGGGCCGTCTCCGCCACGCGTCCCGGGGCACTGACGGGACACCGCGCAGCGAACCCTCCGCCCGGCCCGGCCGCAAGCGGGCACCGAGCTCGGCCCGGCAGCACCGCCGCCCCGCCTCACCTCTTCATGATCTGTATTTCCAGCGCCCAGCGGTCGCGGTTGCGCGGGCTCAGCTCCTGCCGGCACTGCTTGATGGCCACCTGCTCGCCGGTTTCCTGCGGACACAGCAAGGGTTGGGCTCAGCGCGGGCCCCGAGCCGGGGCGCCGCGGGCCCGGCCGCCACCTACCTTGTTGTGCCAGCGAATGACGTTGCCGAAACCGCCGGTGCCGAGGCGCTCCCGCATCTCCCAGGGCCCACAGGTCAGCGCCTGCAGCGCGGGCGGGCGGCTCATGGCGGGCCCGGCTCCGCTCCGCGGGACCCGCGCTTCCNGTGGAGTCAGGGGCTCGGGATGAGAGGAGAGTACAGCTCGAGGGCTGTGTAAGTAAAATTGCAGAGTTGCCGTCTTCTTCCCACAGCATCTCGAAAACTTGCGAATCCGGAATGCACCATTTGCGTTTCCCACCGCACTGCCCGAGCCAAAGCGCTATTCTGGGCATTACATCGGGTTTGGATACTTCCTCCTCCTGGGCTGGCTGGCGTGAGGTGCTTTAATGCCACTGCAAAGACGCACAACAGCACGGAGGTGGAAGGTGCACGCCAAGACCTACCACAACTCCAGTCCCCTGCGCTGGACCTGCCAAAGCCACCGGGCACAGAGGGTCCCGTCAGGGTGATATGGGCCTGCTGTGGGATGTCATGATGTCACACTTCGTCACTGACATTAGGCAGCGCTGCTGAAATTATCCCGAGGATCAACTTAGAGAAAAGCCGGTAGATGGTGCTTGAGAGAGGAGACACTTTTATTGCTGGCTTTCCTAAAATATGTTAAGCACTACAAATGGCACCACACTCCGTAGACAATTATAGTGGTCCATAAGCTGTGAAAAGCCAGGAAATAATTTTTGAAATCTTCCCCCACGGCCATTAGTTTGTTAGCATCTTTAATCTAGAAGTCAAATGGCTGTTGTCTTTAAAAATACAATAAACTAGCCCCTGCTTGCTCAGCAGTGTTCAATCATTTTTTTCTCAAAAACTGGAAGTCCCTTCTGGAAACAGTCAAATGCAGCTACACTTAAATCAGATTTATGGCAGTAATGTTGTCACCAGCACCGTGACTCGTGGAGAAATACTTATGATAATCTTGACATAGATCTCCATGCAGAGAAGAGCTAAACATATAGAGTACCCAGTGTTTCATCTTTACCATTATGCAAAACAACCACTGCCATGCTTTCCAGATGAGGACTCCACACAGCTGCTTCCTGATGATGGAAGTCCCTCATTCACCAGTTGTTATGTCTTACACTAAATTCTATCAGGAACCTGATTGCTAGTGAATCAGTTCCAAGCAGGTAGGACACATTCATCACTGTAACAATTGCACCACTGACTATTTTCATAATAGTGCCCCAAAATCAGCTCTTAAACTGATCATCGGATTTCTCTGCCACACTTTGATAACTGAATACCTCATGACCACACCCTGGTGAGTAAATCTTCATTTTCTAGGATGAGTCGTATCAGTGAACATTTAACTCTGGCCCTCAACATGCTATTCCTTATTTCTGTCTAAAGTTCATTAGAAGTTACGCTCATTTAACTCGCAAGCTCCCCCAACTGTTTCTTTTCCCATTGCTCTGTTCAGGGCATGCTTTGCTCCACATGCAGGTCAGGGTCTCTCTGCCAAACATCTTAATTAGGAGTACAGCACACTACACTTGTGCTTGAAACAATAGTTTCTCAATTTTAGGACTAAGTCTACATACTGCAGACTTCTAATCATGTTAGAAATAATACAGCTATGCATTCACTCACACTCCTAGAAGAATAATGGGACAGGATAGTTCACTGTAAGGGATACATACTATTCTGTCGCTGATCAGTAAGGTGTTCAGTGGGGAAAAATTGTTCTGAAGACTGAATCTGCGCTGTGACTGGAAAAGAGAAAGAACAAAACAAGCTGGCTGAAAAATCCAGCAGCATGACAGCAAGCAGCTTTCCTCCCGTCCTGCACAGGCTCCCTCCTCGACAATCCGGACGCCAGCCGCCTGCCTGGACCATCCCCTCGATGCTCGGGAAGGGGTGGGATGCGGACAGCACGCCCCACGGCCCAGGGAATCTCCACCCCCTCGAGTGGCGCTACAAGTAGGACAGGAGCTGTTCAGAGAGATCGGAGCAGAGACACAGAAAATACAAAGCCAGACTGGCCTGGAAAGAAAATCGTCAAGAGAATACAGAAGAGAAAAAGCAAAAAGGTAGGTACTACTCTGCACCTGTTTCAAAAAGGGCATTTCCTGTTTTCATCATCAATGGCATTGTCATTAAATACTAGTAAATATTATTATTTAATAAATCTCACTGAAGCACCATGATAGCTTACTAACTGAGCTATTGCCTTTATGCTTTTGAAGAGATTCGTAGTGTGGGTGAAGCTGCTCACGTTCAGTTGTTTCAAGAAAGCTGAAGCTTTCTAGGGAAAGGGCTGACAGCCTCAGGCTCTGACCAGTTAAGCAAGAAGGAGTCTCCTGCAAAAAGGCCATTAGCACAAGAACTTAAAGGAAGACTTGTGGACAAATATCTTGATGGTAAGGTAAGGAGACACAGAGAACTAGCTGCAAACGGAGAATTTATCTAATCTTCCGAGGAGGAGATCAGACTGTGCCTTTCACCCCAGCTTCCAAAGCACGATAATGGAGGGACACAGAGAAGGAGGAGGGTGGGTCATCTTCAGTTCTCCCTAAATATGCTTCTCTTTAAATGTGGCCAAAACCACAGGAAATACTGAGAATGATTCCCAAAACAAAGCCAGACTTTGAAATGTTCATTTCCTCCAAAGTCTTCAAAGACTACAGCATCTCACTTTCGTTTTCTTTTGGATTTTTAGCTCTTTTCCCCCAAAACAGAGGTCTGTTTGTTATATTTTTAAGGAGAAATAGTACAAGTCTGCTATTCATTTGCTCAGTTCAGAAAAGGGATACAGAAGCACTTTACCCAGAAGGTGGGAAAAGGCAGCAACGGCCTGCAGTCTGTTGCTTCAACTAAATCAAGATAGCTGATCATCATCAAGAAAGCTATTAGTGCTATAGATTCAGAAACAAAGTATTTTAGAATGGACAAGTTATGTCATTGGGAGGAAGGAGAGCTACTTTTAATTTCTGTATATATAGATGTGGTACTTAGGGACATGGTTTAGTGGTGGATTTGGCAACGTTAGTTTTACAGGTGGACTCAATGATCTGAAAGGTCTTTTCCAACATAAAGGATTCCGTGATTAATGACTGTTTGTTCACCCTTAATGAGTTACAGCACTTTTTTAGGTCTTACTCCACATCGGTAAGATAATGCTCACATTATTACTGCTTAGAAAGGCTGTTAGTAATAATAAGTTACTATGTGGGATTTTAAGTATTCCTGTTGATGATGCTTCAGCAAAAAGAGACAAATTTAGGGTATCACATATTTTTGTGTCCTATTGCACTTGGAAGTGTAGAATCAAAACATCAGACCATGACATCTAGGTCTTTGACTTATTGCTCTAGTATTCTGGATCGGAAAGGGAGCACAGGCCGAGATCAGAAGGCACACACTGTTTATGAGAGCCCTACCAGAATGCACATTGCTTGCAGGTTTCGGCTTGGAGCCTTGTAAACATACTTTTCAAACAGCTATGTGATTTCAATTTGACAGGGCTTATCATTCAAGACATTCCAACTGACTGGCCTAACTTGTACCTTTCCCAAAACTGAAAATAAACATATGGTAACATCTGTTACCAGTTTTCCATGCGTGATGGGACAGCAGCCATCAGTGGGAGGACAGGTATCCCACACGTAGAAGGGGAGAGTCGGGGGAAGGGCTGCAGCATTATAAGCTAAGATAGCCTGAACAGGGGCAACAGAAATCAGTGCATGAAAGGATGTGGCATCTGATGCAAAACAGCTTTAGAGAGACTATCTACAGCATTTTGCAGTATAAACACATGCTGTGTAAGGCTAGAACCTACTTGTACAGATGAATACATGAGATAAACTTGACTATAACCATAAACTTGATTAAACCATGCAGGTGCTTTTTAAATAGAGACTCCTCATGTCAGTCTTCCAGGAGGAAAAAAAAAAAGAAAAAAAAAAGACAGTATTTTTAAGTTTAAAAGATGTTTCTGAAAATGATCTACAGTTTCCTGCTGGTATCAGGTAGCTAGGACTTCATCTAAGATATCAGTTAGGCCAGCTGTCCTCCCACCAAAAAAAAACAAAAATCAAATTTCACTGGTGTTGCCTTGTTTTCAGGGCATCTTAGCAGGTAGCTCAGAAATAAGGTCTCAACAGTTTTTTACAATGCTTCCCACAGAGAAATTCTAACAAGGCAGCTCAACTCAGATCTAAGTAGTTTCACTGAACAAAGCTTTCCTTGAAACTGTCTTAGCTACCAGAATCTTGCTTCTTAAAGGTGTAAGAAGTTCAAGCCTTCTCCACAGACAGCAACAAAGATCAGCAGTGGTACTAACAATTAGCAAGTTAAAACATTGCCACTGTGGGATGCAGAACACAAGCCTGCATAGCTGTAATAATGAGCCACAGCTGGAGGGAGTAAGGGTATTATAACAGGGTTACAGCAGAAACCAAACGACCGGATAGCGGTTCATATCATTCGATTTGGCTTTGGGAATGCTGCTGATTTAGTTCAGATTCAATTGAAGTTAATGTCTATTTGAAAATCACTTGTACAGCTTTTAAAAAGGCTTGCTATAGAATTTCCTAAGAGGTGAAAAATGTCTTGAAAGTATATAAAAAGTGTACTACGAAATCTACGTACTAATACAAATCACTGAGAGATGCTCCAAATTATAAGGATTTTATCATCAAGATGTGATGCAAAGATAAGGCATTGAGTAATTAAGGTTCTTGGAAGACATTAATCTTTTCAGTCTGACTTGCAACTTAAGTCTCCTCTTTTTGCAGCCTAATGATGAGAAATCACAGCCTAAACTATCCTGTTGTACTCCTGGTTCTGCTTCAGAAACTGGGCTATTAGTGCCTTTTCCTTTGAACAAATTTAAAAGCAAACAAACGAACAAAAAACCCCAAACAACAAAACTACTAAAAAAACAACAGCGTCTTTCTCTATATTAGTCTTGAATCCCAATTTATGACTCATCTGTCATACTCTGATTTCACCAGCTGTTATCCAGCTGCCTTCTCTGGCTTTATATAAACAGAGTCTGAGCTCCTGATTTCTGGAAGTGATAGTTTTCTCAAATAATTGGGTTCGCTTTCTACACATAGCATAGATGATAAAAAGATGATAGTGTGGGCGACAGTGCCTGAATATTATTTCAAATATTTGGAAGTTCAGGGCAGTCCTAGAGATTGGGAATTAAATTTTATCTTCTTGCCTGTATCTTGCGCCTGCTGTGCTGTCTCACTCCCAGCTCTTGGTTTGTATAGGAGGTATTATATTTCAAAGGGAAGAGAGAAAATGGACTTCTGGTTCCGGGACTTGTTCAAAGCAGGGGGGATCCACCACATCTACATCACACCTTCACAATCTTCCACTAGGGATAAATGAAGGTTCTCTCCCAAGACTATTGATATAGGAGTTGTCAGACTATGTAAAATGATTTGGAGAGAGCAGAAACTCTTCCTGGCAGATTGAGGAGGGCTTTGAAGTGTAAAGCTGCTGAAGGGATTAGAGGGAATAATGTGTAGTTGTGACTGCATAGAAGTGACGTACAGAAAGATGCTGCAACAAATGAATGAGAACATCAGAACAAAAGCTAGCCTGCCAGCCCATTGCCATACTCTGCCATTTTAAAAGCATATTATAAGCATAATTAAATTTAAAAGCACATAATTAAATTTAAAAGCACATTAAAAGCATATGATAATAGTAAGAACTAAAGACTTAGTTGGGGAGAAGCTGTAGAAATATTGAAAATAAAAGACATAGCAGTACTGTCCTCACCTATCATCAAGCAAAGTCATTTTGCCTGCACATACTCTACACAAGAGAGAAGCCTTTACTCTCACCCAAAGCAGCGGTCAGTACAAAAAATGAAAATCCTCTCAAACCACTGTTACCACAAACTGACTCTTCAGCAGACGTCTGTGCCTCTGCAAGAGATCTCTTAAGTAGGTGTCAGTAACCTGAATCTCAGTTAACGCATTCAAATCACCATTACACTGCATCATCAGACAAGCTCATCTCTCTAATAGTGCACATGGTACTGTTGGCATCCAGCAACTTAGGAAAAAAGTACTTGGAATTTACTTCTGTCTTATTCCCCAGGAAACACTCTCTCAGTTTCCTCCAGATCTAAAAGTGTGTGCTTTAGCTGATCAAGTTTCTAAGTTTATCAAGTAAAAGCACATCTGGGTCCAGCCTGGCAGTTTCCTCAGGAAGACCAGGACAGCTAGACCAGACAGCTGAGAAGTGACAGGTTGAAAATGTGTAAAAAGAATTTTCATAATTTAAAACTTTCATAATTTAAAACTTTCATTTAAAGTTACACCTTGAACTCCATTCACACTGTAAACGTCCTTTGTTCAACGTCTTATTTTTTGTCTCTACAGGTAATTTGAGATTTGGAGCTGATGTGGAAAACACTCAGAATGGAAGGCAAACTCCCATGTCTCCTTGTGCTGGTGGGAGCAATCATGACTGCCCAGTGCCAGGTAAGAGGCTAATGCATCAAATTATTCTCTTGCCATCTTCCTGTATTTTCAGCAGCACTTTGTTACCATCGACTCCAGCTGTCTGCATCAGGCAGAAGGAGAATCTGCTTAGCTCACTAGAAATCAGAGGAAGCAAAAAGTTACAAAGTAGTCTACCTCTTGTTGTGGATGTGTTATCCTGGCTGGTTTTCATTTCAGTAAGCACATCTTCTTTGGGTATTCTTGGTGTATCTGTTCATTGTCACCTTTCGCTGTTAATAAGAATTTCATTGTACCCAGCCTTTAGTTTTCTATGGTCATCATCTTCATCACTACTCTCACCTAAAACTGGACCTTAGTGGTTCCCTTGTCCCCTCACTTTAAGCCTCACACTGCACACAGCTTGAGTAAATGCTACACAATTCTAAAATGTTTACTCCTTTTCTCAAAAAATTGCTATCCCACCCTTCCTTCTAAATTGGTTTCTTCCATAAAACTTTCTCCAAAATATTTCATTTGATGGGCTGCAGGAGAGATATCTCTTAAAGATAATCAAGCTACAAAGTGTTAAGGGGAAATTGCATGTCAGTGAGCAAAAGTAACTGCTTGTTACTTTACTTTGGAAATTATTTGCTTGAACTGCCTTTAAATAGCAGAAAGCCAACAAGCTTTAGTTAGCATTTGCAATACCCCAAGAGCACATAATGACTTCCCACACGATGTGAGTACAGCACATCCCAAGTTCATGTCACTCAGATGACAAGCAATTGCCTGATAATCCATGGAAACTGAATGATTTACAATTCTTGGTACCCATACTGAGGTACTAGAGGCACTTTTCACTGTACTGTCTGACAAGAGGGCAGACAGTTCCTCAGAGCTTCCCTGATTTACATGACCTCAAGAAAAGGACTGACTCTTTGAAAGTACTTGTTCTCTCATCTTTTTCAAGAGAGCAGTTATTCACAGAATTAATGTTCTTTGCTTGCAGGTCTTACACATGCGTTTCAAACGAGGAGCCAGATCTAGAGGTAAGCCAGGCTAACTAAAACCATATTATCTGGAGTATTATCAACATGGGAGGGGAAAGCAAATGATGCTGAAGAAACAGAGCCTGGAAGCTTTTTGTCATGGTTATCTGGATGAGAGATTCAGAAGGCAAAATACAAGACAGTTAATACCATCCACAACAAAGATTTTCCCTCCGTCTGCTCTTCTTCGGTGTAAAAGAGGGCAGTCAATAGTGGAATAGTACATGCAGCAGCACAGCAGTGAGAGAGATGGGACAGTTTTGGTCTGAGAAGGAAAAACAGCAACCCATTAGACACATGGTCCCATCACAGATATTTTTCTCCTGGAAATAGAAGGGAGTCTTTTGCTCAGCGAGCAAAATTTTCCCTGAATCTCTAAAAGAGGATTTCCTTTCTCCAATTACAGTCATTTGCACAGATAGTTCATCTGCAGAAATTTACCAACACAGGGGGACCTGGCTGAGGCTTTCAGGGAGCAGAATAGAATACTGTCGGTGCGACAGTGGTCGGAGTCGCTGCCACACCGTCCCTGTCAGAGGTGAGTATGACAAAGAAAAAGGAAATGGTGAGAGATTGTCCATCTAATCATCCTAAAGAAGAAGAAGAACACTGTCAGGGCCAGAGTTACCGCACAGAAAATTTGTCTGGGAATAGAAGAGGATAGAAATGAAAATACCAGTGTACACTGACTCAGGCCGGACTAAGTGGGAGTGGGCAAGGGGCTGAGAAATAATAGCCTATATGGAGAGAATGAAACAAAGAAGGAGTGGAAGCGTTACACAAAAAGGCTGTAAGCACATGGCAATAACAGGTGGGTAGGGAAAAACAGAACAGGCTAAAGGAGACTGACAGGAAAACGAAATATGTGTATACCTTGCCAGCTTCTTGCTCCTGTGAAATCTAACAGTATTTCCTGGCTTTTGCTTATTCCACAGCCTGCACTAGAAATAAATGCTACAATGGGGGCCAGTGTTCACAGGCATATTATTCCCCACAGCTCTTCATCTGCCAGTGCCACCAAGGTTTCTCAGGGAAGCAGTGTGAAATAGGTGAGTATACCACATCAACTGCTGTAACAATGCTATTGGTTTTAGCTCTGCAGGGCACAAGGATAAGGTACCCAGAAGCTCCTGCTGTACACTAGGCTCTCTATTAAGTTGTCTTTTTTTATTCCAAAGCTAATACTACAAAGAACTTTCAAGGACACCTGTGTTGTTCTCAGTGTTCTCTTAATAAAACCCTGAATTTTGTAGCTGAAGACCTTTATATACACTTACAGTCTGCCTGACAGGGCATTTTCACTGACTTACTAGACAAGACATCTGAGAGCAAAGTGTAAACAGAACAGAGACTGGGGAAGCTGTCTGGGAAAGAATTGGGATGCTGTCCTTACAGAATAATTTTGTTCCCTTTTGTTCAGATACTGAAGTTAAATGCTACAAAGACACTGGAGTAACATATAGGGGCACGTGGAGCATGACAGAGAGTGGAACTGAATGTTTAAATTGGAATAGCAATGGCTTGGTGGACTGGACATACAGTGGCCAAAGAGAGGATGCTGCTGAGCTGGGATTGGGCAATCACAACTATTGCAGGTGAGGACCTGATAGCACACAGGTCAGAGCCACAGGAATCAGCCCATTCTAAGAGCTTGGAGCAAAAGGATGGCTGCTTGCTGTAGTCTGATACCAAGCAGGGAACACTCTGCACAAGTGAAGATACTGTGCAGCCCGTGAGCAGTAATTGCAACATCTGTCAACATATCTGAACTTCAGATCTTCCTAGACTGGAAGTTTATGGCAGACTACAAAATGCAAGTATCTCTCACGCCGTAGTCTTTCTCTTGCCCCTTCTCAGTCCCTAAATTCCATTTGTAATTCAGTCTCCTGCAGCTTCAAAACCTGATCAAAACTAAAAATACAGTGCTTCCTGTACATGACCTAAACTGCACAAACATGCTGTCCACTCCTGCTAGCTACTGGCCATCCCATCTTCACCTCAATGTACTCCACATTTTAAAATTAAAATAGGAATTCAAGCAACTTCTGATGGTTCGGTCCACATCTTCACTGCAGAGCAGGATGAAGTTAGCGAATTAGATGGCCTACGTGACACTATTGACAACAGCTTTATAATGATGCATAATATTGTAACTCTTTCAGAAACCCAGATGAGGATTCCAGACCTTGGTGCTATATCTATAAAGGGGGAAGGTACACCTGGGAACACTGCAGTGTGCCCTTCTGTTCAAAAGGTACATGCAGGGGACATGGACTTTGGAATTTCCATTATTCACTGCATATATAAGGGTTCTCTGTGGACTTGGGCTATTTCTGTAGCCTAAAAAGTTGAGACTCTCATGTTGTATCATATTTAGGCTTTTAGTATTTATGACACTGAGAGAATGAGATACCTATAGGTAATATATAGATGCCTTGACAGAAATCACACCTAAGAACAACTGACAGGTTCACATCCATCATTTAATGTGCAGCTTTCTTATTGAAGTTAGGAACATCAACTGCAGATCTGGAAGAGGCACAGATTACCGCGGCAGCCACAGTGTTACCAGTTCTGGAGCTACCTGTTTGAGATGGAATTCTCGAATCCTTGTTAACAAACTATATACTGCTTGGAGAAGAGATGCTTACCAGCTCGGCCTTGGTAGTCACAATTTCTGCAGGTAGGTAGTTGGTTATAGAATAAAAAAAAAAGCCCCACCAAACTGTCTTGTAGTACTCTTAAGGCAGCGCCCTAGTCTTTTACATGGATTATTAATGCATGGGAAATACATTACTGGTAGCAATGAAGCTCACTCACAATAATAATTTTATTCCATCTGACGTATTTATGCTTCTCTAAGATCAGACTCCATAACTGCAAATTTCATGTGCCCTTAGGCTCTCTGTATCTCCAGAAAAATCAAAAACAATACACTTGGGTCACAGTCTGACACCTTTAGGTCTCTGCAAGCTCCCTGCAGATCCGATAATATAAACAGCTCTTCTCTTTCCTATGCTGCAGGAATCCTGATAATGACAGCAAGCCCTGGTGCCATATCCTGAAAGGAAATCAGCTCACATGGGAGTACTGCAATGTGCCTACTTGCTGTAAGGATACCAGCACTCTTGGTTCTTCTCTTTCTTTGAAGCGTTACTGGCCTGCATGTCATCTGTATTAAAATAAGATCTGGAGAAAAAAAGCTGTATTAAACTCAAGCATCTTCCAGTAAAAAAAGAGCTGGAATTAAAAAGAAAAATGCTTTTTGGAGCAGAAAGAGTTATCTGTAGCTCCATTCTCACAGAAGTGCCTTTTGCTCTGCCAGAAGGGAAGATTGCAGAAATGGAGGACAGGAAAGGCAGGGCTTCCTTACTGTATTTTTCAAATCAGAATACAAGTTTCCTAGGAAACAGGGATGAGTCAAATACCAAACAGTTCATGGCAGGCTGCCTCAGCAGGGACTGGTGACTAACAGGCTCTTAACCCAAACTCAAAGCAAGAGTGCCTGAACAAAAAGCATATTTCTGGGTTTGTCATCCACAGCCGCCTGTGGCTTACGGCAGCGCAGAGTACGCCAATACAGGATTAAAGGTGGTTCCTACGCAGACATTGCAGCTCACCCATGGCAAGCTGCCATCTTTGTGAAGTATCGCCGAGTGCCTGGAGAGCACTTCCTCTGTGGAGGAGTTCTGATCAGTTCCTGCTGGGTTTTGTCAGCTGCTCACTGTTTTGAGGAAGGGTAAGTTGAAGATTCAGTCCTATCTGGGGGAAAGAATCTGGAAAATAGAAGCATCCAGTATAGCCTTACTGGAAGGATATAACACTTGGAAAAACCCCTCCTTATCCCAGTAAGTCTGCACTAAAGATTATAGTTAATTGTGCTGAGCATTGCAAAGAGGCATTTAATTGGGAAAACTAGCAGGATGGCGTTAAGGTACCACAGCAGAGTATCAGATACCTGAAGAACAAAGTTGTCAATACATGTGCAGAGCCATCTGAAACTTGAGAACAGCAAGGGGCTGGCAGAGGAGCTTTGCCATGATGGCTGTAAGCATACAGAACAAAAATGAAGGCAAATAAGTCACGTTGAGGTCAAAGTTCCTGGGTAACAAAGTAGTAATAGCACTAAAAATAAAAAAAAAAAAAGCAGATGTTCCAACAGCACATCTTCAAGGGAAGGGTCCACTCTAGTTAACACGGGAATAGAGACTCTCTTGTTCTTCAGCTTTAGTACAAATCAGCTGAAGATTGTGCTGGGTAGGACTTCCCGAGCAATTCCTGAGGAAAATGAACAAAAGTTTCAAGTGAAGAACTACACTGTGCATCAGAGATTTGACTCAGAAAATTTCAACAATGATATTGGTAAGAACTTTTCTGACTTTGTGACTGGAAAGGTCATGGTTGGATCAAGTCTGTGATTAATGAAGTGGGGATTTTTTTCCTTGTTCAGCTCTGTTGCAGTTGAATTCAGATGCAGAAGACTGTGCTGTTGAAACAGGCACTGTCCGTGCAGCCTGCCTCCCCATGCCAGAGCTGCAGCTGCCTGACTGGACTGAATGTGAGATCTCTGGTTATGGCAGAAATGAAGAATGTAAGTAAAAGATAGATAGTATGTCCAGAGCTTGAGTCCTCAGCCCTCAAAGAATTCAAGCCTTTGGCATCACTGAATGTGTAATATATCATACTGGCTTATATGAGCACTACAAAATGTATGTAGGAGTTACTCAAAACCAAGTTTTGCTGTAAGTTATTTAATTCATCTGAGTTCTGTCAGTTGTATGGGCTAGTAGAGTCTTCCTTCATACTCTCCACAGTACAAAACAAATAAACAAACAAAAAGGCACAATGAATAAGGTAGGAAAGACGTAAGATTTACAATCAGGGCTGCCACATTTCTGCTGTACTCAGTACATTTAGATACTGGAATTTGTACAGAAATCCATTTCTGTCGAGGTTTGATATACCATACAGTTGCAGATAGATGCAATATTCTAAACGATACATTGGCTATGCAGAGATTAGCAAACAAAAAGCTAAAGAAAGAACAATCCCAGATATACATTAAAAGGCTGGCTAAATTGTTTTTAAACTGAGCTATAACAAACAGAAATAAAAGCTGTCTGAATGTATACACAGGTACACCTGTATTTAAAGCAAACACACACCCACACACCCCCAGCTCTTGTTTTACTTTCTTCCTTTTCCATTTTCCTTAAATCCTCTAACTTGTAAACTTCTCAAGAGAGAAACTGTGAAGCACCCATCATACAAGACCTAATCACAGTTTGGACCCAGAAGAACAAGGAACAGACCTAAAGACATTGCATATAAGTGTGGCATAAAGTTTTTTAAAGTGCTTTTAAAACTCGTCCTCAGCATTGCTTACAGGGAGTACAGGGTATCCTCTGAGAGGAAAATGATGCTGCAACTGTAATTCAAAACTCTACTGAATAACAACAATCCTGCCAAGTTTCAGTTTTGTGCAATTGTAGCTATACAGGAGAATAAAACCGATATCCAAATCGACCAGCTAACCCCATCTCTTTCATTCTGATGTAAGTGTACCAGTTACTCAGTATTATGTATGACAAAGCATCTAATTTTTGTTAGTGCAAGTCTAATATTAAAAAGTTAGGATCCTGTTTCATACAGTTACGGCATTCTCATAGACATTTCCTGTGACTTCATTTTGATTGATGTAACTATGCGAAGATAACTTATCCACCCAAGACACCCGGCAGTCTTTAATTTGGAGCCTACATAAACCTCTCTAGCTTGCTGAAGAAACAATATTCTCTCTCAACTAGATTTAAGCTGTTCTGATTAGCAAAGTGGAACACCCAAGATATAAAAAGACCCTTTGGCCAGGAAATTTTAGTTTAGCCACAGAGCTTCTTCTGTTCACACTCCCCTAAACTATGGAAACTGAAATGCAATTTTAAAAAAACATACCTGCACATACACAAACATATATATGTATTTATACTGTAATTTTTCTTCCAGTTTCTCCATTCTATTCAGAACACCTGAAGGAAGGCCGTGTCAGATTGTTCCCAGCCAGTCGGTGCAAAGCACAGTATCTAGACAACCGGACAGTTACAGACAATATGTTATGTGCAGGAGACACAAGGCACCTTGATGATGCCTGCAAGGTAAAGCCAATTCTGTTCCTCTTTTTCTTTTCTTTTCCTTGTCTCTTTTCTTCTCTCTGTACTTTGAGCTAACCAAACAAAAAGCTTCAGAAAATACTTTAAAGAAGTTACGCATTTGCCTACATGGAAGTTCTGGTAGACTTCTGTTGAACAGAACAGAATTGGTGGCTCCTCCTTCATTTTTCTTCCCCTACCCCTCATGGAGGGAAAGGCAGGGAACACTTAAGCAGTCAAACCAGAGCAACACAGACTGAAAATCCCAAATACAGGAAATACCACAGAACTGAACAGGAAAATCCACCCCAGCATTTCCTAATATTTTCTGTTATGTGAGCATGCAAAACACTCAGCAGGAGGTTATATAGAAGGAAGGGGGTGCCCCTCTACTGAAAAGTAGAGAAAAGAAGAATAAAGCCTGAAAGGTAGTAAAGAACAAGCAGCTATGACATGAGGAAAAAGGAGGGCATGCATTCAATCCACATCCTTTCTCTTTAAACAGCTATTTAATAATTTTGCTTTACTGTTACACACAGCAGTATAAAACCCCTTGGATCTTTATAGCTTGAATAAGGGCCTTTCTCTCTTTGTTCTATTCAACATTTTACCTACATTTCATAAATGAGCTCCATACAAAATTAGACACTTTAGTGCTACATTTTTCTGTGTCTCTCTCCATAAGAGGAGCATTGAGGGAGTCTGGAACATCAAAGTGACTTAGGTAAAAGTACTGCTAAGAGCTCTTGATTTGTGAGCATATTACGTAGGGTATTTCTGTAAACACTAGTGCACTGCTACAGCCAGTGGGGGTGGGAAAAACAATGCAAAACCAAACGAAGAGAAAAGGAGATTGTTACTAATCTGCTACTTCTTCGTAGGGCGACTCTGGAGGGCCTCTGGTCTGTATGAAGGATGATCGTATGTATCTGATTGGAATCATCAGCTGGGGAATAGGTTGTGGACGCAAAGACGTACCTGGTGTTTATACAAATGTGAATCGTTATCTTGACTGGATTCAGGACACCATGAAACTCTGAGAAAGAAAAATGAACCCCTTGCAATCTTGTGACCATGCCCTCACAGCTTCCGTCTGGGTGCTTTAAGTATCCTGACAGGGCTTCCTGTTTGTCCAGATGCTTATGACTTCCAGTACAACAGGAAGACAAACTGCAATGTGTGGGAAGGGCATGTTCTCAAAATACTCTCCTTTCCTTATTACAGGTTATTAGAAGCTAATCCTCCTTTTCCCCAACATCACCAAACTTTCAACCTTGCATCAAATCACATCAGTACAATAAAAAATTAATTTTGGCCCTGAGTGGATAAACCAAGAGAGAACATCGTGCCTCTCTTTAGCAGCTATATTGTTTTAGAAATGGGTGTGAACTGAAGGGGACAGATTTAATTTCCTGAAAATTTCATCTCCCTCCTTCCTTGGCTGTACAATTGGAAGACATTAAGCTCTGTCCTTATACCATTTGACTTTGGTAAGTTAAGCTGGTTTCCAATAGAAAGAACAAAAGCTATAGGCATGGGCTGCTTATTTCCAGATCAATATACTAGTTGCTTCTTCAGTTTGGAACTGATTAATTAACCAGGTTTGAGCTTAAACTCTCTGAGCAAATTCAGGATGGCGTGCTTATTAGGACATTTTATTCTTTCACTTGGTCTTGCTCCTGGTAATGGAATAGGTAAAAATTTTAACAGCAGCCCGATCTGCCACAGAATCAATGCATATTTTTGACTATTAAATTTCTATGCATTATCATCAGATGTGAAAGCAAAAACTCTCTCTTCGGTGCAGCAGGGCAAAATGAAGGACAAGTGCATTAGTAGCTGTTTTAAGTGCCTGCTAAAATTAAATCAAGTAAAGGCCAAATCAGATGTCACAAGGCTGCCTTTGTCCTTTAACAGAAGACAGGACAGGTACAACCAAGTCACCATGAACCAGAATCTCCGTAATCAGCATTACTTCCTTTCACTGCAGCTGCCATGTGATGCTAAGTGCCATCTATGCACATCCTAAGAGTGAAGCCTCTCTGAGAGCTTCCCTTTTGTCCCACCCTTTTGTAAAGAGAAAGCAGGTGTAACTACCATTTTACAAAAGGATAACATTGTATTGAGGGTGCAAAAGGAATTTAGCGTTAGTATCAATCAGTAGCTAGAAAACTAGCCTGTTGTATTTGGGAAATTCAAAACACTGTAACTCCAAATGTTTACTCTCACGGTTTTTAAGGAGCTCTCTGATAACCTACTAGCACAACAACTACTCAAATAAAGAATCTTATTACGTAAGTAGGTATAGAAGAGAGATTTGGTAAGATGGCCATTACTGTCTCAAAGGGGTTTCGTAAATGGCAACTTTACAAATGGTCTGTGACTTTACAGCTACCAGCTTAGAAACTGACCTCAAAGGGATCTCCTCTAATGGCCTCAGAGGAGCAGTGGTGAAAGTCCAGTTAGCTTCGGCAACAAGTCTCATATTCCAGCCAGTGGAAGGTGAAAATATGCTTTTTAATGAAGAGTCACGGTTCAGGTTTTTGGTGTGCTTTTTTATTGTTGTTGCTAGGTTTATTTCATTATTAACCTTGAGAAAAATACAAATTAATTTCCCTTCATTTCCCCTAAGCACACTTCCAAGTGCTCTTGTGCCTTGCTATCCTGGCATTCCCAAGCCTGCCAAATACCTGCAGCCTGTAAAACAGTCTAAACTCTTTCACTGAATAACAAGAGTCAGTGTCCTCAGGAAGGCAACTTTTCTTTTGCAATTCAAACAGTCTATTAAATACAGTATTTGAGCTTAATGCGATCTAACAGCCACCAATAAAATGTAACTGAACCACACCTGACACTGATCTCTTTTAGAAAAATAGAACCTACGAACATGTAAGCTGCAGAGAACAGTTTTACCTCACAGCTATTACCAATTCTTGGAAAATGCTATTACATGAAATACCCGAGTTGACAAAGAATGCTGTATAAGCCCTAGCTGCCATCTCTGCACTTGTTCATTCCTTCCATCCTGGTTGGTCTTCTGAGACATCTTCTCATAGCTGACTAAAAGAATGGCCCAGAATCAACCTCAAAGTTTTACAAATGCTTCTTTATCCTTCATTTTGTAATAGGTCCTTAATCTGGGAGATTTACCAAATCCTGGTCCAATAGCTAGCATCTAGTATTCTCCATCCTTACTTTACCTTGCATTTCATTTCTCAGAAGTTGCTGCCACCTAGCTCAGTGCATTTAACGGCCTTTCTCTGGCTTGTTTACCCATTACATCCCTCCCTGATAAAAAAAATCCCTGAGATGGTTTCCATCTTTTCATCACTTTTCCACTTCTTACATGGTTTTTATCCCTACTTGTCCTCTTCCAGCACACAGTAGCACCATCTTGAGACAAGGTCTAGGAGTAACTACTGCCATCTGCCTGCTTCCTTTCATCTGACTGTACAGCTGATATTGTCATACTCAAGTTGTTTCAGAACCCAAGTCAACATCAGCATTTGCTGGAACTGAAGTACACATCTGCACCTCATGTTTCCCCCCAGAAGTCCTTATTATGTCCAACTTCTGTCATTGATGTTCCCCATTTCCCCCTTCTGCCCTACTTCATCTTCCATAGGAACTTGCAGCCATCTCAGACTGGTACGTCATAAGGGCCAGACACCCTTATGTATATAAGAAACCTTTCAGTATGTCGAGTAACATGAATCACTTCAGCAGTTAATAAAAGATGCTTCAAAAATCAAAGCTACAAAGCCAAAGGACAGTATCAATACTTGAGGAGCAGGAAGGTGATGAGGTATTTAATTGTCTTCATAATCAAAGCACTGCCCTTAGCATGCTACCCAACCCAGTAAACAAAAATGGTTCAGCTGCATTCCTAAAGACATTTTCACTTGAGGTTCCAGGAAATGATCAGCACTCCTTTTGGGAAACACTAAGAAAAATTACCAAAAAAGTAATTAATTTCAGCTTTTCAGACAGTGACTTAGTCCCAGGTTTACAATGCCAACTGCATAAAGACATTTATCTCCTTAAGACACCCACTGTACACAATCCAATAGGCATAATTTACCTTCCTCCTCAAATACCAACTGTATTTCTTGTAAAGCCTGCACAAACCACTCTGAAATGACACAGATGACACGTAAAAATTAATTTTATTGATGTCGTTTTTGAAGGTTTTGTTTGCACTGAACATGCTCAGCAGTAATATCACCTCAGCAGAATGCCACCTGCTATGGAATTCTTCAGTTGCACCAGAACTTGCAATTCCACCAGCAAGATGCCACTCATCCACTGCAAGTATCCACCACATGCAAGCTGTAATGAATGCTATCCTTCGTTTAGGGTCACCCTGTTCTGTTCACAAGCACGAACTGTACATGCTGGACTCCACAGCCACATGTGTGTAGTCATGTGTACAGCAGCTTAAGTGCAAGTTCTGCTACCAAGAGGAAACACATTGGCATGTAGTGGCCAAAGAGCCTATTACAGACAAATATGAACAGTGCAGGTGCCTCTCATTTCCTATTTCTGCTGAACAGAGGGATGTACCACAGGCTAGAATGGGCAGATATAGCAACAGCTCTCGAGGAAGAGATGATCCCAGTGAAAAATCTGGCATAGGTTTGAATCCATCTGCACAGCACCTGACTGGTACAGGAACTGAAATGAGGTAGGACAGGAGGAACACTACAATGGTGCCAGGTCACTGTATCTCAAAGGAAGACATCAGTGAGCAGGAGAACAGCAGTATCACCTTCATTTGCAATAGGCAAGCAGAGGCAAAAAGAGGTTCCAACCAGTTACTAGGACAGTGGTTATCTTCATGTAGCCACAGCTTCAATTTCCATCAGTACTGTCTCCACAAAAGTTCCTCTATCTGTCTCTTCTGATTCCCCAAAAAAGCTAGGAGAATTCCCACTTTCAAACACTGATGAAGTAAGAGGAGAAACAGAATTACATGGAGATGCCACCGCCCATCAGTTACAAGATTTGAATGTATTTCAAGTCTGTATTCAAGAGACGCAGGATACTTGATGACCAAGGATGCCTTATGAAATACCTAGAGAAAGAATGCACTTCTTCCCTTCCTCCCTTTGTGGCATCTCAGACTTCTCCACTTCCTATCCTGGGTGGAACAATCTACCCTTCCAGTCCTTCTGAGGCAGAATGGCTAGATGTTAGAACTACACAGGTCTCCACCCTAACACCCAGTGATACAGAGAGGCAGATGCTGGATCATCACATTGGAGTTGAAGTTTGTGGAAATTCAACTTTGTAACATCTACAAAAGGATAAAAAGCCAAACAAAATACAAGGAAGAGGAGTTACAAAAATGCCATAAATCCCTAGAATTTCCTCTAAGACAGCAAAATGAAGGTGATACAAGCTTACATAGCTGACTCACTAATCCTAAGGGACCTGAGCACCTCTCCTATACGCTGTTGTTCCAAGTACTTCAGACTCGGGTAAGGGATGAGGTGGTTTCAGGTCAACCTTACTGTTCCCTGTTTTCCAGCACTCTGAGCACTGGCTTTCCTGCTCATGCTACTACAGACAAGGGAGCAACCCTAAATAGATGGATGGGATAAGAGGCTGCATTCGACAGCCAGGGACAGAGGAAACAGGAAAAGTGCTCTTCCTCACTATCAGGAGCCTCTAGGTTCGGACTTGGAACTTGCCAGCCTTAGTCATGTATTTTATCCCCTTGAATGGCTTGTACTTCTCCCCGTACATGTCCAGGCGATTCACCTTCAGTCCTAAAGGCAAACAAACACAGCGTAAGACTGACTGCTGCCACAAACAAAGCTGACAGGCCTTTGGGATAAAGGGACAGATCATACTAGTGGTGCAAAAAGCACAGGGAAAGTTTCAGCAAGCACTAGACAGAATGGAGAAAAGCTGTCAACTGCTAATTGTTAGAAACATTCTTTACAAACACATCCCCAAATTTTACAGGTCTGCAAGCACGAAATGCAAGGAAATGTATGTAAGTTGTTTCACAGACCACCAGAAAGAACAAATCCATATATCTGTAGTCAAAGCAGACAATTTTTTGCTTGAAGAACATGTTTCAGGTAGAATGTACTTCAGAAGGTTTGTGAAGTAACTTCAGCTACATGCAGAATGAGTACCGGCACAGCAGAGAACATTCCACTTCTTTACTTCACAATCACTTACCAGATATAGCCAGCTGCTGAATTTTAAACTGCAGGTTAATGGTGGGGTTTTCATCTGGTTTTGATGTCCCAGCTTGCAGGCTCACGCTCCCCTTCAGGCTTGGCAGTTTCTGGGGGTTTATTTTCCCAACATCCCATGACAGTAACTTTAAGGAACAGAAAATGCAGCAGTAAAACTCAAATGCTGTTAACACCCTCTAAAGAGTCCCCTTCCAATGACAGCTTTTAATGTTTCTCTATGAAAAATGTCTTTTTCTTAGTATCTTGCCTTTCATATTGGCCAGACACAGGATTAAGGAGCAGATACCTCAGAACCTTTGTTCTCCCTCTCTTTCCATGAGGCTCCCCAAAAGCCTACAATGAATGACATATCCATTATATGTGCTAAAGGCCCCATGGGTAAGCCCATCAGATTAAAGTTTTCAAGAAGAAAAAAGAAGTTAACTCGTCAGGCTCAAACAACAAAACCAGAACACCCCAACCCAAATCAAAACCATTAACCAACCCTTACTGTTTGCAAAAGACCAACATGCAGCACTGGGCGTGACACCTAGATATGCAGACATTTGTAGGCCATCCACCAGACTAATGTCCCATCATACAAGACCAGTGCTTGGATTTTCTTCACACACCAAGTAGCCAGAACTACAATCCACTCACAGACTAAGGTATTTGTTCTGGGGATTAATAAAGCTCCTAGTATGCAGTTGTTCAGAAAAAGTTCTCATCCCAACATACTGCCTTCAGCAAAGCAGTGTTCATGGAAATGTTAATGTAAGCATGAACAGCTTGACTGCATTTTCTGATAGGTAAGAAAGATTTTTTAAAAAATTTATCTAATTTCCCTCTTTCCTCTTACCTTTGTAACTGGATCGAAGACATGTGTTCCCTGGGAGGGTGTAAGGGTCATATTTAAGACACTTTTTGGCATCTGGCTAGTGACCATCACTCCCTCTACAGTCTTCCCCATAGTCTGCTTTGGCCCCACTGTGATCTCAAACCGTCCCAGTGAGCTGCTATCACGGAAACTGATGTTGTGCTTAACATAGACAGGAATTGCCACAAGACTAGAATAAAGACACAAACAGAAAGTCCTTGTCAGTCTCTTGCCTTCGTATTTGCTTAAAAGAGAAGGAAATCCTACACCCATTTGTCTGAGCTAGGAGCAAAGTCAGGATTCAATTCTCAAGTCTTAATTACACTTTTTGTAATCAAGCTTGCTGTATCTTATTTTTTTTTATCAGAATAGGAAACTACATCCAATAAAACAGGAGGCTTGAATAAAGGATGAGAAATGTTTTTGCATGTCACGACCAGGCTGGCAAGTAGTTCCTGGCAGTGCAGCAGCACTTGAACTTCATGTTAGTGCTTTTGGTTGCATTTCCCACTCCTTTTCATCTACTGGAGATAAATCTGACAAAGGTCTAGCAAAATTTGTCAGCAGCTGTAACCCCAAATAGTACTTGGCAAGCTGCTTCTAGAAAAGAGTGCAAACATGGACAAAAACTTGTGGTTCTATTAAGAGAGATGTGAAAAACCCAACAGGAGCACCAAACGATCTTGTTTTACTCTAAAAAGTTTTTATAAACATATGAAATCAACAGCTTGATTACTCTACACTGCCTACTTCTTTCCCTCTCTAGTTTGTTTATCTGCTAGTAGTCTTTGAAAAATGCTGGCTGACCAGAAAGAAATTATAGAATCACTGCTCCAAACAAGGAGAAAACATGTAATTTAAAAAAAAGACAAATGCAAGTTACCATGAACCTCTACTTCGCTTGACTCAACGTGCCACTTCATCTTTAAAAGTTAAGTTAGTTAAAAGTTAAAAAGAAGGCTTTTATCCTCTTCCTAGCCAGAAAGATCCAAATTTCATAATTCACAGCACCAGATTCATCACCTACTTCTGAGCACTGACGTGGTAGGACAGCAAGCGGAAATTTCCATCAGGTGGAATGAAGGAGAGTATTCTCTCTGACTCCCAGCGCTTAAAACGCACACATGGGTGAAAGCTGACATCATCCAATAACCGAGGGTTCTGAAACAAGAAGAAAGTCACAAGGTTTGTGAAGGCAGTACAACTTAAAATGACCTCCTCTTCTTATCAATCTTCTGTCTATGAAGGGCCTACCAATTGACACACTCTTGACCACTTGAATGTGTCTACATTCCGACATGTCTGATGCTGCTATATCCACGTGAAAGCAGTACTCAATAACCTCTATCCTTTTTTAGGATACTTTAAATCCTATTTTAGAAAACTTAAGTCATGTCACATAATTGCATTGGTGCATACTCAGAAAAGAGAAGGCCCTTCAGGATGTCTGCTTAAAGCACCACTGTATCTCAAAATCTTAGTTACAGCACACATTACCTGTGCTTTTAAACAAAGAATCTGAAAAAGCCCTTTTAGGCTCTACGTTGCTGAAGTTCCTGATGAGTTCCCATTGTAATTTCTTTCTCTTTTCATCTGGCATACCCAGATTCTGATGTACTGGAATCCATCATCACGAGACTGCAATCTTAGCAGCAGGGCTGGGAAACCCCTTTCAAAACATTTAAGTAAAGATACATCCTTGAGCTTTACCATAAAGGAGAGGGTAAGGTCTGGCATCCCAGTCAGCTTGACACAAGCATCAATCACCCCTTGGATTTCAGCAGTTATCGTGGAACCTGTAACAATAAAGTAAGCACAGGTGGTTATGTGAACCCCATCAAAAAAATCCCAAAGTGGAAAAACTATCAGTGAGGAGGAAGGAAATCTATTTTCTTAATGAAATGTCATGGCTCATTATGTTGCCTGCTCAACAATCATTCCCAATGACTCCTCTAGAAGATTCATTCAATTAAGAACCATGGACACCAGCAATGTCCATTTTAATGGCCAATGACAATAGCTCCCAATTCTAACAAGACTAAGATGCACAAATACTAAAGAGAAAGTGCTATGCACAATTTTTACTCATCTTCTATTTTCCCAGTATAGAATTGCTTATGAGACCTCAAGAACAAAGACAAGTGAAAATCTTGGTTCCTCTGTAAAATTTTTGACTGAATAGCACATAAAAGTTAGAAACATGCCACAGTAAATATAGGAACAGCTTCCATCACTTGGATGAAGGTGCGCCTATTTGAAAATCTAACTCTCTCTTCAGGCACTACCAGGACCAGTTATCCTCGTCTTAGCCAGAAGCAACTTCCATACCCGATTTGTCAATGATGGCATCTATCTCCTCAATCACATCAAAATAGGCCTCATTGTTGGTATATTTTACACCAGTACGTCTCCAAGGCACCACTGAGAGCTGTCCAGTGGGAAGCTGGTCACCCACATTAGTGCTTCCTGGAAAAAGAAAGGGAATCGACAACCACAGAAGTTAGGCAATGCTGCAGAACAAGTCCTTGGTCTCATATAGCTTAATTGTAATTAATCCCTGAGAACCTCTGTTTCTTTGTAGGAGAGCAATTACTCTTCCTGACTCCCTGTACTCCAAAAATGTACATCTCTCTTACACCCAGCTCTAAAACATACCACAGTAATGCGTGGGGAAGTGTCTACACGTGGGAATGTGTAAACTCACGTCAAATTAACTCATCCTGGAAGTCATGTCATGGCTGTAACTAAAAATGTAATCTGACTTTTTAAGGTTAAAAAACCCCAAATCAGACCAAAACCAAATGCAAAACCAAAGTGCAGCTGGTGCTGAAATTGGAAGGAACCTCAAAGCAAAGCACTAACACATGACTCCCTAAATACGCCTGGGCTGCATGAATGGTATGGGACAACATAAATTTTCTTCACCCATGTCCTAATTTACTTATGCAGGAATATTGCCACCTGGACTCCACAGTTTATCTTCTTCATGTTTCCCTGTACCTGTGATGGTGTTGACGACTGTTCGCAGAATAGTAGGAGGTTTTATCAGTTCCTTAAGAATATTAGACTCTGTTGCCAATGGAAAGCCATTGTCCAGCATCTCCTCCAGCACCTCATAAACCACCACAACATTGTCCTTGATTATTACCTCTGAACAGACACCAAAATAATCCTGTGCAAAAGAAAGAATTACTCAACGATCTCTGAAAGAGAATCTTAGTGATCATTCAGTCCAGTGCCCTCCCACACAGGAATAAATCGAGCCCCTTCTTGGAGGAGGCAAAACAACACCGAAACTCCCTGTATTACTACAAGCACATCAGACACACCACTCCCACACACATGTACAACTCTGAGCACACCTCTGCCACTGCTTCAGCAAGGTGGCAAATTCCGGATTAGCAGTCCCAACTAATTCAGCAATTTTTAAAATTTAAAAAATTTTACTTACTGTCTTACTCTATGTGGACTTCAGGCATCTTTCAGGAGAGAGCAAGTGCACATGCACAAACACAAACCTGAGCTTCTAGTTACTTACAGCAATTAAAGAGATCAGGCATTTTGCATAAAGAATGAGTATACGTATACTGTGACAGTAGAGAAATCCTAGTTCTCCATTACAAACACTTTTTCAGACAGATCAGATTTTAATATACATCTAGGCCAGTGACAACACACTCATGCCTTGTACCCTCCTAAAAAACAAGACCTAAGAGCCTGACACAATTCACTGCTGGCCTGAACAGCCAATCCACTCCCTAAAGTCAGAGAAACATAACTCAGAATACAGTCAGGTTCTAACTGACATCTTGGGAGCAAAAGCTTGTTTGGCCAAGCACACACATTTCCTGTATTCTGGCAAGATGCTGGTCACAAGACATTTCAAATCCAGACCACACAATCCTCTTGTTGCAGGCGGAAGGCAGACATCTTTACCGTTTTCCTAAACTGATCAAAAGTCATGTCAACCACAGTACAGAGGGAATACAGCTACTCTGGGCAATCCCTGCAACTCACTGCTTTAGGAAGCTTCCAAGAAGCATCACTAGATGTAAGTGCACGGGTAGGTCGTCACTAATTGATTAAAGCACGTGGCTATGAATTGCAAAAGCTCGTTGTGAGAACAAGGCCAGCTTGGTCTTAATTCACAGTTCCCAGAGCAGATAAGGGTGCAGAACAGAAATACTGATTGCTGAAAGGTTCATCCTGTGAGCACAGGTAGATCCCGAATCCATCGTAATCCCAGGCAGTAAATTCCCGACTACGGCAAGCCCTGTCTATATCCTCACAAAGGCAGGATGAAAATTACGTGATAGGAAACAACAAAAAACTAATAGCTGCGAACCAGAGGGGCTCTTTGCGCCGCCCGCCCGTTCTCCCCCGCGGCGCGGCCGTGCCGAGGCTCCTCCGCTCCAGCCAGCGGGGCCCACGCCCCTCGGCCGTACCTGGAATGTGTCCACGACGCGGTGCAGGAACTCGATGACGAAGAGCGGCGGCACCTCACTCTGGATGACGGCCACGAAGAAGATCTTGTGGCGGTAGACGCTAAGGAGGTAGTGGTGCGGCGTGGGGATCACCGGCGGCACGTTCTCCGCCTCCGAGGCCCGCTCTTGCGCCTCAAAGAAGTAGTCGCAGACGGAGCGGCTGACGACGCTCTTCCAGTGCTTCTCCAGGAAGATGTCCCCAGAGGCGTTGATCAGGAACAGACTGTGGATCATGGCTGCGGCGGAGCAGGGCTGGGCCGCAGCGAAACCCCCGANCGGCGCGCGGACAAACACCCTCCCACCACTCGGGACGGGTCTCTACAGCGAGCGCTGCGATTGGGCGACCCGCCCACACCCACGCCCCATAGGCCGATGAGGCGCGCGGCTCATGACGCAGCAAAACGGCGTGCTCACGCTCCGTAACTATCCTGGCAGAGGCCGGACGGAGGTCCTGGCGGGTACGGGGNCGCAGCGCGCCGGGCCCAAGATGGCCGCCGTGTCAGTTTCGGGCTTCGCCGCCGTCCGGCCTTCACCTCCCGGGTCCCAGCGCTTGCGGGCCTCGGTAAGTAACGCTGGCCGAGCAGCGCCGGCTCGGGCGGTTGATGCCGAGGNGGCAGCGCCCCGCTCGCCGCGTGTCCTTTGTCCCATGTCTCTGTCCCGCGACCGATTCCGTCCCCCTCCCGTTATACACCTGACACAGCAGGAGGCGACGCGGGGCCGGCCCGTGCGGAGTCCTCAGGCCCGAAGCTACGCAGGGCCGCCCCCGCCAGGCGGCACCATCACGACCCGGGATGTCCCCACACGGAGGCCGCTGCACCTTCCCCCTCGTTCGGCGGGGGGCGCTCGCGGCCCGGCTACCCCGCCGGCTCCTCATCGGTGTTCAGGGGTCCCTTTTCTAGAGGGGAACTTGAGTATAGACCATGAAATGTGGCAATAACCCGGCTTGTGCAGGGAGAAGCAGCTAGGGGAACGTTTCTCACTATATTATTTTCTGGTTCGTTCACCACGGAGTAACACCTCAGGAAACACCCAACTGGTGTGAAAACAATTGTCATGCCAAATTTACCTAATGTCTCTACCACATTATTCCTTTGCATAATTAGAACTAGTGTTTCATGTTCATATAGCAGATCCCTCGACTTCGGAGTAAGATATGCTATGACAAATAATTTTCCTACTTCACTGCTGGGAACATACAGAAACAACAGAAAAGCAGTCCTTTGTATCCCATTAAACAAGCTGTCTGAGCACACAGCCTTTCTTATGTGGGAAGGAAGGTCAGACTGTTGCACCAGCACGGAGAGACTGAGGTCTGAGATTTCACATACAACTGTGCTCCATGATTGTGGGCAAATCTTTTAAGTGGTGATATCCCCAAGTCTGGAAGACCTGACAAATTATGTCAGAACACAAAAAAAAGGCCCAGTTCAGAGCTGATATATTTTATTTCTATGGATTCATTGAAGCTGTTTTTTTTTCCCAAAAATGGGGCACAAATCAGTTTACTTACTCTGACACTACCTTTCAATACTACTGTATGCATACACCCTTATTCAAAGCATTAGGTAATTCTACCTGGACTAGATGAGCTTTTAGCTACAGTGGTAAAATAATGAAGGAGAAATTACCTATATATTAACTTCTCTTTTATGGTCATCATTTGTAACAAATGCATTTTTTAAACATCAAATAACGTTTTTAGATGTCTAATTTAAATTACCATGATGAATTTCACATTTGAGAGCAACACAGAGGCAGCAATTTGTCATTTAATTACATCACTTCTAAAATTGAAGTAATTATTATTTTAATATAATCAGTTTACTTTTAACACAAAGGCATTGTAAAGATTATCATATCAGTCTATGAGGAAACTGTATTATTGGGAGTCATAGATATCACCAAAAGAAAGCAGCAGAACATAGTTAAACTGGCAACATAAAGCATTTATACATTTGGTTCTCCATCAAACACAAAATGGTTCTGTTTCTAACCTGGACTTTAAAATCAACAGTCATGGGATATGTCTTTTCAATACAGGCATGTTTTTATTGTCTCATGAAGTGCAATTCAATTTTGCTAATATATTACACATTATTTAAATCCTGTCATTTCCCTCTGACTGCCTGTACCCATCATAAAAATTTTATTTTATCCAGTTTTTTATGTTGTCACTTTCCTATTTTTCCTGCAGTTGCTTCAGCTTACTTAGCCATCAAGAACATTGGTGCTGATACAAAAGCAACCATATGGTAACTTACTATTTCTGCACACCAGTGGAAAGGTTGTTGAGGGAAGCCTAGCTGCTTCCAAACCATTAGACCATGCTTTGTTCTGAAAGTCTGCACAATGGTTTGGGAGCTTATAGAACCTGGAACCTAAAGGGAAGCGTGACAGAATATGCTGCCAGAATACAATTTAATTTTGCTGGTTAACTTAAGGACAGCCTGAAAACTGCTCAGTTGAAGGGTACTTTACTTTCATTATGTGAACCTCAAGAGAAATCTATGCACAGTCAAAGAGCAGTGCTACTAAATGGTGCTGCCAAAACATCACCATCTTTACTATAAAGCAACTCCTTGCCATCCGTAGTTTGCCATATGCAGGAATTCTGATGATTTAACTGTTAGCCTGTGCTGTGAAAATACAAGCCAGAGCTGACGAAAACAGGCCATTTTTTATTTATAAGAGTCTACAAAACCAATTAGTTTTGCAAGGTTGCTAATAATAACCTACTGCCAATTCTAAAACAGAATAGAGTCTACATATTGACACTGTTGTAGGAACACGATTGGGTTTCAGAGTAATGTACTGCTTCCTCTTGCCTTACTTTCTCATCTGGAAATTGCATTTATGTCTCTATTAGCTTTTCTGAATATAGCACCACAACCTTGTAATTTAAGACAGCCTTATAATTTGGAAGCCTTGCAGACTTGAAGACTTGGGAAGAGGTGTGAGAAGATTAATTTTTTGGAGAATCCAGCTCTGACAAGACAAAGCCAGACCTCTGCAGTCTGTGTGGCAGAAACGGAACTGTTTGTACAGTACCTTGCAAAATAGCACCTCCAACTCCGTTTGCTTCAACTAATAAGCAACTCACTGGGAACACTGAACTTTCAGCCATTCAGAAAACAACGTTTGTTTTATCAACTCTGTCTCTAGAACATTTCTTAAGATTTTTTCTTTTCTAAAAACAGAGGCTCACATGAAACTTTACACAATGGGTGTCCTTTAAGGCAATGGTGAAAAAGTCTATGTGAAAACACAACTGGTAAGCTCAGCCAGAGGTTACAAAAGGTAAGAGAATTGCATGCAGCACACAGCCATACAGAACACATAACAAAATGACACTCTTTCAATTAAATATAACCTAAGAGAGAATTCTTTTAAATGAGAGTCTGCTCTTTGCTCATGTCTGCCAAGGTCCAGCACATGCCAGTGGAACGCTGTACCTCTGCAGAGCCGAGAACTTGTGGTGTGAGCGAGCTAGGGCTGGACTTCTACCAGGCCCCTTCTGATGTCTGCGAGGAACAGCCAGCTCTGCGCAGCCAGACCGACGCACCTAGAGAGCTCCCAAGGTACTGTCACGTGGGACAGCTAATGTTTTGACAGCATATTAGTTATTACTCTCCATAGTAAAATACATCAGAAAGTTACACATATTACCTGGCAAAGATGGCCAAGGATAGAGCAGCCCTTATTCGCGCACAGATGAAGAGACAAAGAGTACCCGCTTTTAGAGCTAAATGGTATCGTTATTTCAGAATTCCACATCACTTCGGTAAAAGCCTAGAGTGGCGGTTTCAAGCGCAAGCTTAACTAAGCCTAGGGGAGGAATTTCCTTCTTTTCAGGGCATGGGTCTCTATCGCCAGCGCGCTCCCGGCAGCCCGAGCCCTCCCACCACCCTGCCCGGTTCTCGGCGGTCGTAGCCTCCGGCGGCTGCAGCCCACATTCCCGGAGCGCGGGGGTTCCGCACAGCCACAGCGAGACGCCCAGGTCTGCAACCGCTACCCCCCAAGTGCGCTTTCACTCAGCGTTTACCGAGCGCCACCGCCTCCCCACACGGCTCGGCCCAACCACTTCCCTCACTCACCCCTGCGCGAGAGGGGTCTCTCCGCTCCGCTCGGGTGCCCCCAAGCGTGGCCCCGCCTCCCCCTCCCGAGGAGGCGTAGCGGTGGCGCAGCTGCGGCTCCACAGCGCCTCTCGGCGGCCGTCTGCACCCCGCCGTGCTGTTCCGTCGCCTCGCCACCTCCCTCCCCCTGCGGGCTGTTCCACCTCGCGCGCCCCCCCCCCCCCCCCCGCCGCGCCCCGCGCCCACGNCGGGGACAGGCGGCTGGCGAGCTTCGTGGCCTGGGGAAGGGGAAGGCCCGTTGGGCGCTCCAGGCTCGCGGCCTGTTCCGGCCCCGCCGCCGCTCTGCGCCAGGCCCGGCCCTGCCATCCTCTCCTGCAGCGCTCGCCAGGCCTACGCTTGGGGGAGGTGGCGGCCGCGGCACGGCGCGGGTGAGGCAGGCNGGCGGAGCGGCCGGGGGTCCGCGAGCTGAGCTCCATCCAACGTCTGGAGCGAGAGAGCGCGGCTGAGGCGGGCGCGGGCCCAGCCGTACCAGTGCGAGGAGCTGGCCGGGCTGCACTGCCCGTGTCCGGGAGGACGGAGCGCTGTGTGGGGCTCGGCTGCCTGCCGCGGCTGCGGCCTGCATCTCTGTTTTCCCGATCTCGCCCGCGCGGGTCTCTGTGCTAAGGCAGTGCGCTCCTCAGGGCGCCGTGTGCGGGACCCGCCCGCGGTGGGGATGGGGACGAGCGGTAGCAGGTGCAGGGGTCGCTTGTCACGCAGAGAGCGAGCGAGCGGGTGACCCACCGGCACTGGGACCGTCCCGGTGTCGCCCCGGCCTGGCCGGACGGTTACATAACGCCTTGCGCCGGAGCTCTGCTGGGGACAGGGGACGGAATCCTCCGGGCCTCGGGATCCAGGCGGGCAGGGGCACCGCGGGAGCGCATCTCTGCTTTACGAGGAGGGCAAGTGTCGAGGACCGTATTTCCCTTTACATCTGTTGTTCGCAGAATAAAAGAACTCTAGACAAGCACTGCTTCCTTTCTGGTTTAAGCAGTCTTTAAGTTTCTTTCCAGTACAGGCCGTGTGGAACTCTGCTACTGAGTCTGATGTCTGTATGCTAATGTGTTCTGTGTGTTGATAAATTCTACTTACTAGAAAGCAGAACAGGGTAACTGTTGTCGACTTAGGTCTTGTCTAAAACTTCTCTTGGAGAAAATTGTTATTTCTTGTGATAAACAGTTTACAGATCCGTCTCGGTTAGTATAGTAGTGTACTCCTGAACTAGAACTTCAGCACAGCAGACAGTTATCACACTTAAAAAAAGCTATTTTAAAGATAACTAACTAAGGCTCTGAAGTAGAGCCTCATACCCTTTCACCAGCATCTTTAATTAGCAGTGTCATAACCATTCCTTTTACTCTGTGTATGGTCACCTGTTACTTTGTCCTCACGTGTTTTCAGTGTGCCTCATCAATACTGAAAATTATGTTGTATTCTTTTTAGTATGGCCTCTAAAAACAGAACATTTAATTACAGTCTCCAGCTGTGTTTCTTCACTTTTTTCCTTTACGGAACAACTGTCAGAGCCTTTCTTTGCAGAAGGGAAACAGACCTATGATTACACTTCTGAAAGCGCTCTGAAAGTTTCTTGCTGTTCGCTCAAGAGTCTTGGTTATTCCTATTTTCTATTGAAGTTTCAGTCAGCGTCTTCCATGTGTAAAAATCAAAAGAGCTGCTGCTCTTTTAAGATGTTTGTTGTGGTTTTCTTTTTCCCCCAAATACTAATATATGTTGTTGTCAGCAGTGATACAAAACTTGGTATGGAATGTATACTGACTAATGGATCAAAATGAAAAGAACACTTTCCTGGAGGTTGCATGGAGTAATTTTAGTGCTAAAGTATGCTCTTATTAGTAGTGAAGATAAAACCTGAGGTATTACTTCAGTATTTCAGAACTGTAGTGGCTTAAAACTCTGTGTTTAATGAATTAACAATGTCTGCTGCTTTTTTTCTTTTCTTCATAACTGGTTTTTTGTTAAATGTCTCTCTTGTTTTCTTCCAGGCCTAACACTAGAGTTCTTTTGATTTGAGACCAGAAGCTCAGGTGAGATAATGCTGAAATCTTTATACCTTTGTGGAAAAACTTAGTGTGAAGCTGTTTTGGGATTTATTGGAAAGAGTATAGAAGTTTCTAATTGTTTTGTTTTCTTCTCTTCAGTGTGAAAACAAATAATGCTTGAGAAAGGAGGATTAATTCAGGACAGAAAACGTGTATGCTATGGTTAGCTGGTTCCCATCATTCGAGGATCTGTTTTCTCATCGTTTGAAACTTGCTCAGCATCAGGATAAAGGATAACGACTCTATGGATATACAGATTTCTTCACCATGGTAAAACTCGCCAACCCGCTGTACACAGAGTGGATTTTGGAGGCAATCAAAAAGGTAAAGAAGCAAAAACAGCGTCCTTCAGAGGAGAGGATATGCAATGCAGTGTCATCTTCGCATGGTTTGGACCGAAAAACTGTTCTGGAACAGTTAGAATTGAGTGTTAAAGATGGAACTATTTTAAAAGTCTCCAACAAGGGTCTCAACTCTTACAAGGATCCTGATAATCCTGGGAGAATAGCACTTCCGAAGCCTCGGAACCATGGCAAGTTGGATGGTAAACCAAATGTGGACTGGAATAAACTTATTAAACGGGCAATTGAGGGCTTGGCTGAGTCTAGTGGCTCATCCTTGAAGAACATCGAGCGCTTTCTGAAAGGTCAGAAAGATGTGTCTGCATTATTTGGAGGTAGCGCTGCCTCCATTTTTCACCAGCAATTACGATTAGCTGTCAAACGTGCTGTTGGCCATGGTAGGCTCCTTAAGGATGGACCTCTGTACCAACTCAACACTAAAGCAACCGCTAATGCTGATGGGAAGGAGAGTTTTGAGTCTCTTTCCTGTCTCCCTCCAGTGTGTCTCCTTCCCCATGAAAAGGATAAGGTAAGACCCAGTTTTTCCGTGGTCATTTTCTTGTGATCGATGGAATGTATCAATACAGAGTTGCAATTTGAGGCCAACGATCTTGCATCTGGTATGTTAGAAGTTACTAATGTGTGTTTAGGATCCCATTGTATCCAATTTTCTAAGCATGAGAGGAAATGTAGTGGACTGTAATTTGTACTTTGCAACAGAAAACTGCAGATGAGCTGTTGTGGGGAATTTACAATGCTTCTATACAGTGGAACTGAATATATGGTAACTGGCTTACTGTAGGTGTGTTAGCAAAACATAGGAAGTAAGCCTTCTCTCTTGGAGGTGAGGTAGATTTGCAAAGCAAACTTGAGATGATTTCTTATTTCCACATTTTTATTTGACTGCCATTTCTTCTTTGTATTTGAATTCAGGTAACATAGTGAAGGGCTGATTAGCAATTGCCACCTAATGCTGTCTTAGAGGCTTTCTTCATAATGAGCGAAGAACTTTCTGTCCCAGAACCGCTTTGTTGTCAAATAGGAAGAAACTTGGTCTAGTGGAAGGTGTTCCTGTCCGTGGGAGAGGGGTTGGAACTGGATGACCATTCTATGATCTAGAGAGCATGGAAATGCTGGAAAGAGCACTCAGGGTCTTCTGTACCCTCTGCCCCCTCCCCTCCCCCCCTTTTAAATATAAGTTCTTTATAAAAACCAACATATTTTTCTGTTGCTTTCTCTTATTTTCTGTGGTTTTCCCCTCCTTTCTGCCATACTTCTGCATGCCTAAGGTCATTGATCCTCCACTCCAACCTCAAGATGAAGTTGTTGGGAATGAAATTCATACCCAGTCAGTATCTTTTTATTCTTTCTGTTACTGTGAATGCAGAGTAAAAAACAGAAGCTTGTCTTTGTTTATTGAAGATCAATTTGCCAGTGATTCATATATTTACGCTACAAGTCTCTAGGACATCTAGAATGTGAAAATTACTCTTTTTTTTATCCTAAAGAGACACATTTTTCAGCAGAATGGAAAATATTTGGTCATTATAAATAATCCTGTTCAGGGATGAGTTCTTTGGATGTGTCCTACTCACGGTTTTTGAAATCAGCTTCACTCTCTGGCGAGAGATGCTTTAATGATCTATTAGGATTTGAAGACTTAAAACTGCTGCAGGAGTCTTCTTCCTAAAGAAAATAAAATCTACACAGCTGGTTTATCACCAGTAAAGTTTCTCTGAAGTTCTAATTTAACTGTGGGAGCTTTACTGTGGACACAGTACTTAATTTGTCGGTGTGTTGTGCTGTGGGCTGGCATAATGTAGGAAGTAAGTATTATTGTGCTGAAAATTCCAGCAGCTTCCTCTATCCTTTTTTCAAGTGTTTTGTCTACAAATGTTTCCTATGTAAGTCTCCAACTTTATCTCTAATGAAATCAGTATAGCTGTAAAATGTTATGAAAACTGGATATAAACAAACCTGGCACATGAGGTGGCTGGATTGAGAGTGCTGGTAACAGTGGATAATATTAGCTGTGCATATTATTAACACAGTATGTTTCACAGCCTATTTAGCCTTCTTGTAATGTGCCGAAACTCAGGAGCAGCTTGATATTCTTTGAGATGAATTGTTCCTAGTGCTTTTCTTAAAATGTTATAAATCAGAGTGGTGAATGGTAGTATGAGCTGCTATAAATACTGAATTTAGTCTGGGATTTTTTTTTGTCCCCCTGGAAAAATATAAATTTTGCAAGGGATTTCTTCAATAAATTTTTCTGGGTTTTTTGTGTCTGGTTGTGTCTGTGTTTAACCCTAGATTTCTGCTCTTCATGTACCATCTCTGTGCTGAGTAACTCAGGCCAAGTTTCATACTAGTTTCTGAAGTAATTTTGAAGATACGATGTTAAAACATGTAGGTTCTGCCAGCATTAATTGACTGGCAACTCGGTGGTAGCTCAAAGTTCCTGTTCTCTAGGATATTTAAGACAGTTTATTTTTTGGTTTTGGTTTGTTCTTGGTTGGTTGTTTTTTCCCTGCAGACACTGTGCTGACCTTCACTCTACTGCTTTCTATTAAATCTCAACCAGTTTATGAAGGTGCAAAAGACATACTGTGCTGTAGTGATTTTCTTGACTTATTGGGTGCTTGAGAGTGATGAGGGATTTTTGCTCTTCATTTTTTTTTTTCTTTAATGGAATATACTTGGTACAAATTCTTTGGGAGTATTGTGACAATGTTTCCCTTGATTCTTAGAAGAGCCTTGGTGGTGACATGAACAAAAAAGTTTAACCTCCCCAAATCTGAGAAATCCTTACGAATTGTCTTGTTTGCTGCTGTTAAGCTTCTGTCCTTACACTGTTTTGATCTCTAACATCCATTTAAGAACTCTCCATTTATCATATGATCCAAATATATGAATCTTAAAGGAATTATATTTTTTCCTTTATTTAAATGCAGCATCCAGGCAGCTGCATTTAGTTACCTGTCTGTCTGACAGTATTGTCACTTTGTTAGATGCCTGGAAGTGAACATTCAATTCTGGGTGTTTTACTGTGTGTTATGAAATTGAATACCTTGCAGGAGGTCTGTAAAGCTGAGGCTCAAGTGTTTTAACCAAATTAAGCATAACGCAGCACCACAGAAGCTTTGTCTAGTAAATATTACTTGTTTTTTTCAGATCTTCTTTTTCATCTTGATGTTCTGTGAATACCACATTATAGCGTTCAAGGGCAAAAATCCTGGCAAGTTGTCATGGTTTACTGGGTAGCAATGATGAGCTGCTGACATTATTGTTTTCAAATCCCTGGCCTAAAAACACTACTTGGATGAAAACAAGCAAACAGAAAAAATCCTGCTGATGGGCAGAGCTCACTGCTGAAATTTGCTTATCTGATAGTGACAATGGCTGACAAAAGGAGAGTTGTCTTAAATTTGAGTTTTAAGCACCATGCATGCATAGGCTTTAGGGAAGTGACCTTTCCTTTCTTTCCAGTTACTTTAGAAGCTAGAATACTGTAACAGTAATTTCTGCAGCAAACGCCTGATTAAATATGCATGAAAGATTTCTTTAAAGTATGATGGTGCCTTCTGTTTCATTCTGTGTAATTGCTGCACTTGAAGACTGAAAGAGGATTTTTGCTTTTTAAAGTTTGTGGGGCTTTTTTTCTTGATGAAAAATTGTTGTTTTCTAATATTGGTTCAGAGGAACAGTTTTATTCAAAATGCTTTTTTCTGAGGCAGGTGAAAAATTTCTTTGGTGCTGCTTTGGAAACCATGACTTACCCTTAAATGAATGTCATGTATCTTTAGATAGATAAGGGCAGAATTTTTTTTTCAGCTAA
Source organism: Machaerirhynchus nigripectus (assembly GCA_013397975.1). NCBI lineage: Eukaryota > Metazoa > Chordata > Aves > Passeriformes > Dicruridae > Machaerirhynchus > Machaerirhynchus nigripectus. Next base: position 536,331 of record VZRQ01000127.1, on the reverse strand, counting down.
ACAGAATCATCAGTGTTCCTGTTTAAACATATGCTGGCTATTGAGATGTCTTTGGGAATAGAAAGGCTTGACATGAGTATTCAGAAAGAAAAAGATACGAGTATCTTGATGAAATTTTTTGGGATCTTTCACCACCACTTGATTAAGTTTTTTGGCTTGGGGGTTCATGGTGGTGTGTTGTTTGGTTGATTTTTTTGTTTGTTCGGATTGTGGCAGGTGCTGTAGAGATGATTTAGGAAGTTAATATTATTCACACCGACACAATGCATCTCTGCCAGGGGGTTGCCGTAGCCACTGAAAAGAAAAAAAAAAAGTTGGGGGTTGTCTTCCTGAACAGTTCCTGAAAGTGGATAAGCAGCATTTATTTATATGGCTATAGTACCTGGTAGTTCAACTGATACTGTGTTGGCAATGTACAAAAATGTAAGTGAAAAGTATCTCATTTTAAAGAGTTGGTACTTAGTGTGAAATAAGGCAGTACTCGTGAGATGATGAGCACAAGGTAATACTGTTAGGTAATAAATAAAGGTCATGGTGTATTAGCTGCATGCTGAAAATTTTAATCGTGTCTTTTAGTCACTACAAAACAAATGGTTTTGAGGTTATGAAACAATTATGACTGTGTATTATGACAGTATTTTCTGCAGGCTGTATCTTCCTTTGGAGTCATTTAGCATGATTTTAAAATTTTGTAGTATAATGGTCAAACTAGAAGAAGGAACTGAGCCACAGCTTGAACACTAGCTTTAGTCAAAAACTATTGAATATGTGGGAGATACAAATGTAGTACTTGAATAAAACTTAAGGCAAACTGTGTTACCTTATTAATGCAGTAGCTTTTGATAAATGCTAAAGCTGCTATTCCAAATGCTAAAATACGTTATCTCACTACCTGCATGTTCTGTTTGTCAAAAATAGTGGTAAAATATCTAACAAATGAAAATTAAATTTATCATTTGCATGCATGACTTTTGCAACATGGCTGCAGTTAATAAGGACTATTGTCACCAGACAGCAAAATGCCATGCAGCCTCTCTCTCACTCCCCCCCACATGGGGTGGGGGAGAGAATTGGAAGAAAAAAAAAAGTAAAATTCATTGGTTGAAATAAAGACAGTTTAATAAGACAGAAAAGAAAGGGAAAATAATAATAACTATGGTAAAATAATTAAAATATACAAACCAAGTGATGCACAAAGCAGTGGCTCGCCACCTGCCAACTGATGGCCTGACAGTCCCCGAGCAGCAGCCCCCAGACAGCTTCTCCCCAGTTTATGTACTGAGCATGACACCATATGGTCTAGAATATCTCTTTGGACAGCCTGGGTCAGCTGTCCCGGCTGTGTCCCATGCCAGCATCCTGTGCCTGCCAGCCTCCTCACTGTGCGTGGGGTGAGAAGCTAAAAAGTCCTTGACTTGGTGTAAGCCCTGCTCAGCAACAACTGAAACATCAGTGAGTTATCCGAAGTATTCTCATCCTACAGAACGCAGCACCATACTGTAGCTACTAGGAGAAGAATTAATGCTATCCCAGCCAAAACCAGCACAACCATTCAATAGTTAATAAAATATTACTACAATGCAAGAATTACTGCACTACTATGAGACTACTACAACACAGTAATATTTAATAATGTTTAAGAGGAAAGAGCTCTTTCCTGGTGCACCGTCGTGAGGAACTTAAGCTATAGTAAGTTGCGGGTCTTAAGGCTGGATGCCTTAAAGATAGCTTGCTCTGCTTTTGTTTTGTTGACACTTGTTACAGAACACAGGTTAAATTTTTGTAAAACTGTTATTATTATAAAAAACAGTGGTAACATATCAGCTAACTGAAGAAGAGGTGGTGTAGGTTGTACTTTCCCGCTGTCTTTTCTGGTTCGACTGCTCTTGCCAGGAGCTTCAGCTTTTGAGGGAGACCTTTGCAACAGAATGGGCTGTTTGAAGTGAGGAGTAATGATTTGTCACTTGCTTAAAAGGCACAGAAAAAAGCATTCCTAGTGTGAATTCTCAGAAGCCATCTACCTTTGCTTCTAGGGGACTCACATTCAGGGGGTCTTGAAGAGCAAAGCAAAAAAAAAGCTGGTGTGAGTGTATGTGTTTCTTTTACGCTGGTTTAAGTTCTATACCCACTTGATTCCAACCATAATGACTATCAGAAGGATATATGCGATGATGAGACTAAGACAGTCATGGTGTCTAGTGAGCCCCATATGGTGTTAAAATGTCTGTAAAGTAAACTGCTTTACCATTAGTGACAAGTGACCATTGTGACACCGTGGCCTGCGAACTTGGCTGAGTTTTGAGGAGTTTCCTAACCTCACTTTTCCTAAATTAAGAAGACTACAAAGCAGATGGGTTGGCCAAAATTGAGATTGTAGAATTATTACACACACACACACACACACACACACACACACACATTTTTCCATAGGCACTTCTCTGTAGTCGCCTTAAAGAGACCATACAGTCTGTGAATCTTTAAGGCACATTTGGTTTCTAGAAACCCTTTGTATAGTAACAACATGTGCTGAGAGGCTGGCAGGCTGTAAGACACTGTCAGTCCCAATTTGTTCTGGCTCCCTCCCTCACTGAATCTGGTGACATCACACAGATAGATGTGCTTGCGAGCAAAACAGCAGAAGGAGTTGAATGTCTGCCAAAAATTTGCGGTATGAAACTGAGCTGCCTGCTTCCAGTCTTGTTTTCACGAATCTTTCATTGTGTGCTTGCATTTTTCACTTGCCAGGATGTTCTTTGCTGAACAAACACAGCAGCAGTGAAATCTCGCCATACTTAGTGTAACAGTCTCACAACAGAGGCTTTGGATGGGTAGCCCGATCCTCACATTCAAAATTGTTCCAATTTAATTAATTATTTTAAAACATTTTGAATTCTAGTACAGCCTTCCCCCAAACTGTAGATGTTTTGGTTTTTTTTAAAATGTGATAAAGTGTTTGCTTGCAGCTTGCCGGGGGTGGTAAATACACGAAACATTGAAGCTGTGAAGGGTAGTCTTTGATCTGGTTCTTCCAAACCTAGACAGTGTTTACGTGTGGGCATCTAAATTTGAAGGACTGTGAGGATGAACAGGGTATGCACAAATACTGGCTAGAACAGATAAGACAGACTATCTTAAGCTGTTGGCTGTCTATAAAACTCTCTTTGATTAAATAAATTGCTCATGAACTTCCTGCAGAGGATACGTGAAATAATTTTATTTCTCCCCTGAAAAGTTGCATAAGTGTTACAGCTGTCCTTTCAAAAGGCAGAAGATAAAAGTGATTCCTGAAGTCTTGATTCCAAAGAAATTAAAGCACTGACCGAGCCTTCATACACAGGGTTTTATCCCCTAGTAAACCTCTTACTGACTGGAAGCATCTAACTGTCTGGCACCTAGAGCCCAGTCATGAACAAAAAGAGAACAATTTGTGTAGAGTAGATCCCCTCTCCCTTTTAAAAGAGGATGGGGAATCCCTGCATAGCTGATTTCAGCTAATGTTGCTATGGTGACTATGGCTGGAAAGGTACTGCCGGTGGGCAGTAAAGATGCTAGCTTCCCCCTCCCACTTGGATTTTAATGATGTGTATGCTTGGCATAACTATCTACAGTTGTCTTGTTTTCTCTGTTTCTCAAAAGGAGCAGAAACTACAGTCCGTCAGTTAACTAATCCTGTGAACATATTCCAAACTGAAGTAGTTTGATGGGCAGGTGATTTCATATTAGTTTATACTTCAGCATCATTTGGGATTTATCCAAGGGCTAAGATAAATACTTGTGTTCTAAATGAGGAATGTCAGGCTTTCATTCCTGTTGTGTGGCCTAATTTTGAAACAGCAAATTTCCGAAGGTGTTCAGATTGTTTCTGTCTAGTGGGTGCTTTGAAGGACCACACCTCAGACTGAAAGTGTACCGTGTGTGCTATGTCTGTATACTGAGCAAAAGGTAGAGCTTTCAAATTTTCAGTTTCTGTATTACAGTAGTATAAACAAACCTGATTCCTGCAAGAAGCTATTCTGGATACAGCTTTTGCTTTGGCTTCGGCAAAGTAATGGTGCTTGAAGTTTTTCTGGCATATGCTTCTGTGCAATAATTAACAGTATGCGCATATGTACGTGCGGAATAGATTCTGAAAAGGTGCATGTGAAATCACTAACTGTAACCTGATACAGCTATACGAGGAATGTTTCTCAAAACTTGCTATAATCTAACATTATTCCCATTTCCAATGTTTTAAATGTGGTTTCAGCATATTTTTATTGTATTTTTAAATTACATTTTGCATACATCTTTGCTCTGGAAACTATAAATCACAGGATTTAAATGCAGAATTGGATTATAAAGAATTGGCTAGATAATGAAATCCAGCACTTGATGTTAAATTAGGCCATCCTTTCACTCTTATTAGTTGATCGAGCACCACTTTAAGACAAACCGTTATTGCACTTGCTGCATCTTTGATGAGGCTGTTGTAAAATGTCAGTCATTAAATTTAAAAATGTCCTGCGTTATTTCAGGCCAAATGTATTGTTGGCTAGTTCATATCTATTTCTTACTTTGCTAGTGCTGTGCCTCATCTTAAATACATCTTTTTCACTACACAACGTTTAACTTCCCCCTTTTTCAGAGAGAGCACACCTTTTTATCTGCTTGTGATTGCTAAATAGCGTACTCACATAATTTTTTGCAGGAAGATTTTATTTCAGTTTTTCATAACAGTGTTAATAGTTGTACAGATTTTGCTCTTTGGAGTACTAGCTTCTATTCAGTCAGAGCTGTATTGACTATGAGAACCAAGTAAAATCTTTGAGACATGGTGTGTATTACATCATGTTTATGTGATAGATAAACATCTGTGTCATTTTGTATATTACAGTTTGCTCTCTTGAGATACCCAGTGCTCTTACTCTGTGTTTTCCTCACAGCCGGTTGCTGAACCAATTCCAATTTGCAGTTTCTGCCTTGGTACAAAAGAGCAAAATCGGGAGAAGAAACCTGAAGAGCTCATCTCTTGTGCTGACTGTGGAAACAGTGGTAGGTGACCATTTACAGGGCAGCCGGTGTTATCCCTTCCCTTGATACAGAAGAGCTCATATGCTGCCTGGTGCTGCCCCATGCACAGAGGAAGTATGCATCTAGTAAGAATCTTGCCACTTAAGACCGAGAAGTCTAGTGCAGTCATTCCTGCTGACCCAGACATGCAAGGAGAATGCTTCTCTGGCATACAATACAGCTAGTTCATACAATACAGCTGAATCTTAGGCTCCCAGAGGGGAGACAGCTAAGTTAACCTAGCACAAATAATTCCATTTGGCTCCTGGAAGTTTTTTTTTCAAATGTGGCAATGAAGACCAGTTTCACAGTGTTTCTCAATTCTGTTATGAAGAATTACCTTTGTGTTCTTCATCCATTGCTGTCTTTGTGTCCATTTGCTAGCTAGGGCATGGGTTTGTGTTATAAGTAGGTAAGAATAGAAGCACCTAAAAGTAGGAATATCTGGATAACCAGAATTCTGCATGGGAATACATAATTGATAAAGTAGTCTCTCTGTGAGCTATCTATGACCATCAACAAAAGTATAATGATTTTACCAGTAAAATTTTCTCCTTTTTCTCCAGGTCATCCGTCCTGTTTGAAGTTCTCTCCAGAGCTGACAGTTCGAGTGAAAGCTTTGCGATGGCAGTGTATTGAATGCAAAACGTGCAGTTCCTGTAGAGATCAAGGAAAAAATGCTGTGAGTATAGTGGAGTATGGATTGAATGAAGAGGGTACTGGTTTTGTGGCTGTTACAATAAACTACAAAATAAAATTATTTAGAGACAAATATCTGTAGTTTTTATTTTAGTGTGGTAGCCTTTCTGAGACCTGTGAAATACCTTGAATTGTCTGTAGTTGAAAACTGTGTGCCTGTTCTCTGAAATGGTGACAAATTAATGGAGGGCTTGATGCTGATGCACATATAAAGAGAGATTATCTGTCTTCAACAGGATAACATGCTATTTTGTGACTCCTGTGACCGTGGCTTTCACATGGAGTGCTGTGATCCTCCTCTTACCAGGATGCCAAAAGGTGAGGACTTCGTGGTGAAAAGGATAATTTAAGATGGTGTTAGAAGAGATCAGTGGGCAGGCAGAGCTTCCACTTATTTGGTCCTCTTTTAGCTGCATTTAGCTCATTTTTGTATGGAATTACCTTTCAAGTATTAGAAACCAAAGAAGGTTCAGAACTTCACATCCAGGTTTTTCACTATCTCCTGTTCCCTGTACATTACTCTCTGTGAAGGGTTTTGAAAAAAAATTCTTGAGGTTTGAAGGAATAGAAGCGATCCCTACAGATTAAGATGATCGGCTTTCATTTGCATGAATAGCCTTGTACAAAAGAAAGAGACAACTTCTATGTTTTTGAAGTGGTTTTGATACCCATTTGGACAGCAGAGTATTCTGGACAAATGAACGTCTCTTTCCAATCAGAAAGCAGATTATGTACAGAAGATTCTTCCTTGGTAGTTAGAAGAAAACTTTCATATATGAGATAGTTGGAAGTAGTGTAGTCGTAAGCAGATAATGGGATAATTAAACATTAAATTAAGGTTTTCTGATGATGTGCTACCAATTATGGAGACTTCCTTTGTGTTTGTAACTCTTTCGGGGCTGGGGAATATTACCAGAACTTGAGTTTGGATTGTTGAAGCATACATATAATTCTTCTTACACATATATGTGATAAATCAGTGCCTTTGGTACTCTTCCTACCCTTAATCTCAGAAGGCCTGTGGACTGTATTTCTCCCTTTTGTCCTATATAGATGTCTCTTGCATTCAGTGATGGGGACTTGTGTCTTATAGGTATGTGGATATGTCAAATATGTCGACCACGGAAGAAAGGAAGAAAACTTCTACAGAAGAAGGCAGCACAGATAAAAAGACGCTATGCTAACCCAATAGGACGTCCCAAAAACAGGTTAAAGAATCAAAATACAACGTAAGTCGCTATAAGGAAGAGTAAGATGTGAGATTCTGTAGGAGAATTCTGGGGTATTTCTGAAGTCGCTAGTCTACTTTGTGAGAAGTTTTCCTTTACAATTAAGAGCTGTTCATTATTCTTTACTATGAATTTCCTAAAACGGGCTGTGAAAGACTAGAAGTAACCTTAGTGCTTCTTCTGGCCAAGATTTTTGACTCTTTGTAGTCATTTATTTTTGAATTATTCCTTTTAGTCAAATTCCTGAATTTTGCTGCTCATGTAATCTTTTTTGCTGGATGGCTCCTTCTTCCAGCATAATTGCCTTGCTTTGCATTTCCCAAGAACCCTTTATGCTGTTTAAAGAAATTAGGTAATCACAGTAAAGCATATGAGATTGTTTGATATATATTTAATCTGACACTGCTGCCAGAAAATATTTGGCCCCTTTCTGCTTCCGTTCCACATGTTTCTGCATTTGTGGAGAACTCTATTGTGCTGAGACAGATTGTGCTGCTGCAGCCTTGTCATGGTTGTTGTGGGGCAACTAGCTAGTTGTCAGTGAATTGGATTTGGGTGGGCAGGAATTCCTTGGATAACTGTTCAGCCAAAGCCATTTCCTTGAAATAAGATTGCTATGCAGTGCTGGTTGTGATGCAGCACTATGGACTCTTCAGGGTGCAAAACAGTGAAGGATCATGTCACAAGAACTTCTGTTTTGGACATCAAATCAGATCAGCTTAAAAAATCAGTTGAACCACCACTTGATTCTAACTTAGGTTAACCACCTTCTAACTTAGGTAACCACCACTAGAGGTGGTTAGAATCAAGTACCAAGTACCTCTAGCACCAGAGGATGTTCTGGAAAACAACCTTACAAAATTTAATGCTTCTAAAAACATAGAGGGAGTGACTCTATTAAGCATGATACTTTCTTTCAGTCAGTACAATAATTTTGCATAGAAGAGCTCTCAGTATAATTCAGAGGAACAAAAGGAAAGCTAGCTATCTGCTTCTACTCTTTTATCTCTTTTAACTGCTATTTCATGATTGATTCACAATTCTTTTGCCTTTGTTCCATCATTTCACTTGCAAAATACATCAGAATTGTAATTTGTCTTCTTGGGGAAAAGCTGCCTATTTCTATCCTCTGTAGCTGAAAGGACTGTAGCTAAAAATAGTCAGTCAGTCTAGGGCACTCCTGAGAAGTGTTGAGTACTCAGTTATCTCATAGAATCATAGGATCATTTAGGTTGGAAAAGACCTCTAAGATCATCGAGTCCAACCATTAACCCAGCATTGCGGTGTTCACCACTACCGATATCCCTTAGCCACATCCACACACCTTTTGAATACTCCCATCTCAATAGAGTTTTAAAATTTATACTCCTACAGATAGCAGCTGGTTGGAGAACAATGCTGTTTTCAGCTAAGGTGACCATCAGTGGTATATGTTCTTAGCTAATAGGTGCGTCCTTACCATGTATTAACTTTCTGTGGAATTCTTACAACACTTTCCTAGCAGTACAAAAACTATGGCAAATGACAAGTGTAAATGTTTAATGATTGCATAAATTGAAGCCTTCTTTGCAATGTATTCATTCTGGTTACTGATTTTAAAATTTAATGTTGTGTTAAATTTGGTGAAAATCTATTGTTTATACTCAAATTAGTTTGACATAATGTTCAATGTAGAGAAAAATGGGACAGTACTTCTACTGAGATGTTTAAATCCTGGCTTCTCTAGGGTACACGCACTCTTGATGACTCCTGTATAATTAACTTCTTCAGCTCATGTTCTGTGTGGTTGATAAATGTTAGAGAAGATGGTAGGCCACCTTAGCACATCTTCTGATCATATCTTTCCCCTTCTCATCTTGTAGATCAAAAGGTCCTTTCAGCAAAGTTCGCACTGGTCCTGGTCGGGGTCGGAAACGTAAGATCGCTCTGTCCAGCCAGTCAGCATCATCAGAAGGAGGATACCTGGAGCAGACAGATGTCTTGGACTTCTGCAGAGATGGCAGCAACACCTTGAAGTTTAACAAGAAAACCAAAGGGCTTATAGATGGCCTTACTAAATTCTTCACTCCCTCCCCTGATGGACGAAAAGCTAGAGGAGAAGTGGTAGACTATTCTCAGCAGTATAGGATCAGGAAAAAGGGTACCAGGAAATCTAGCACTTCAGAATGGCCCACAGGTAAAGATTTTTCACCCTGCCAGTGTAAGTATCCTGTATACCAAGCAAACGTTCAAAGGCTAGGGTGTTGAAGTGACTGGAATTGTTGAGCTGAAAGTTAACACTGAAATGCACTTATCTTTGGTGAATTGAGGCTGAATACAAGCTGGAAAAAGGAAGTGATCCTAGAGACCTTAGCCTGTTTATATATGATGGCAAAGTGTGATGAGGGGTTAAATGATTACAGTGAGGTAGGATGCCCATTGGTAAGGAGGTGCTTGCAGACAGGCCCAGGAAATGGGCTAAATAATGTCACATTGGAAAGAAATAACATAGGCAGCAATTCATGAGAATTAAGAGTAGCAAGGTAGAAGTATGAAATGGAAAATAGATAACTAAAACCAGTGTGACAGACCCGTGAGTTTCCAGTCTGTGGATGCATGCAAATGTTTCTTTTAATTTTCTCAGCCATAGAGGAGCCTGTTTGTGCGGCTTGGCATCTTCTTGCTGAGAACTCTCCTTTCCCTTTGGAGTGCAGTGCTGCTTTCCTTGGTTTTTTTGCTTTTCTAGCTTAAGACATTATCTATGACTGAACCTTTATTTAATTTCTGTATTCAGATACTTACAGTTTTGTTGAATGGTTCTGAATTATTCCTAAGCAGGCAGTGGAAAATATTCCACAACAAAATACTATGTTTACAGCTTTAGAATAGTTACCTGCATTAACCTGGCTGGAGCTGGAAGAACAGCAATGTGACTTAATGCTTTGGGAGTGAGGTGAAGTGTCTAGAGGGTTTTGTTGGGCTTTTTGTTTGGGTTTCTTTGCTTTTTTTTGTTGAAGGGGTATTTCTAAGGTGATGAATGTAGGTGTCCTGGTTTTGGTTTTACCAGATATGGCATTTAAATAGTTGTGATCCCTGTTTGTGAAAAACAGGCTTAGTGGTAAGCCATTTACACCGTCATGGTACTATAAATATCTAGGTACCGACATTTGGACCTGCTTAAATATAGGACAGTACTACTTCATGGTCCCAAATCTAGAACCTGTTCTTCCTTTGTGGTCCCAAATCAGAATAGAAAATCCCATCAAAAGAAACCTGGCACAATGTGTGAATGCAGCCATACGTTGTCACTGCACTAAAAGCAAATACTCTTTTGCAAATGTAGGTGAAGACAATTTTCATTCTCATTTACAGACAATCAGGATGGCTGGGATGGAAAACAAGAAACTGAGGAGCGTTTTTTTGGAAGCCAGGATGTCTTGAATGAAAAAGACATGGAGTTGTTTCGCGATATTCAGGAACAAGCACTGCAGGTAAAGTTAAATTTTCAATGTCTGTCAGTAAGTACCAAATCTGTAAAAGACATTTAAACAAATCTAAAACCACCACCCCAACAACAAAATAACAACAAGAAATGCAGACTTCAGATGAGTCAGTCTGTCACAGAAGCTGTTGTGCTTGGTCTCTGCTGCTTGAGAATAATGGAGGACTGAACTCAAGAGAGCTGAAGGATAACATAAAAGAGAGTGTAAGAGGTTAAGGTGGCTAAAAAACCTTGATGGCTGTGGCTTTAGTCCTCTCAGAACTGTTAAATAGCTGGTAAAACATGTGGACTGTGAAAACAATAAAATATGGGATGGTTTGCTAGCAGCATGGGTCACATAGAGTCTCTGAGTAGTTAAAGCATTCTTTTTGTAGATTCTTTAACTCCTTATGGAACAGGATAGAGCATTGCTGTTTGTGTCTGTGTACACATTGATAGATGTTTACCAATAGAGGTTGCTGTTCCTTTTCATCTAGAGCTCCACAAAATGTGGATGCCTAGGATTAGATCCTGAGGTGACTTTTGCCTATGCTAGTCCCACTTAGGAAGCTTAGCAAGATGCTAATTTGGAATGTTAACTTTCCAATACTAACGCATTGTCCTGGGTTCAGCTGTCTCATTCTGCTAGCATAAGTTTGCATATAGGTAATTCACTGGTACTCCTCACATAAGTTGCTGACCTCCTGCATGAAATATTCTCATTTGTTAATAACTTCAGTCCAGGTGGTTCATATTACAATGCAAGGCTAGTGGGAATATTTGGATTTCTATAATGCTGTGAGTGACGATCTTTTGAGATAAAATCTTCATGAGTTGAGAAAGCATTTGGTTTCTTTTAAAGTAGAGCATTTAGTACCCTTATATTTAGTTGCTATAAAATACACAGTTACTATCAGAGGGACAGGGGAAATAAAGATTGTATAAGTTTATAGTTTAAAAATACTCTGATTTCTATTTTTCTCTTCTTCTAATAAATGTGAGGTTTTTCTTTAATTCTTCAGCACTTGTGATGATAAGCAGATAGCCACATCCTGAATATTGGTTTGGTAGCTGCTACATTCACAGTAGTCCATCTAGTCTCAGAGCTGGGAAGACACTGATGCATGATGTTAAATATTTGCATGTTCTAGTTTTTAACGTCAGGAGCAGTTTATGTTTCCGTTCTTCACTATTGAAATAATGGGAAACAAAATTTCAGTGAGACTCAAAAAAGATTGTATTAAACTTTTCTGTGTACTAATTTGCATTTAAAACTATGACATGCAGCACCATGAATGGTAGTGGAGATACATGGTATGATGTTTCTTAATTCTTTCTTTTTGTGAATCACATGGTTGCTTGAAGTGTGACTGGCACTGGTTTTTAGTGTCAGAGAGCAACATCTGCATCTTCCTAATTACCTGTGAGTTTGAGCAGGATGGACTGTGTAGATGAAAATGTTTTAATTTATTTAATCTTAGAAATCTTTCACTTGGAAATTTATGAAAACTTGGATTTTTTCCCCTTGCATAGAAAGTGGGGGTGACTGGGCCTCCTGATCCACAAGTCCGCTGCCCTTCTGTTATCGAATTTGGCAAGTACGAAATCCAGACCTGGTACTCCTCCCCATATCCACAGGAATACTCGAGGTAGGACTCTTCTTTGTTCTTCTTAAGTGTTTATGGGAAAGCTGTACTCCAGCAGGCATAGAAATCTGGTGGTTTCTATGTTTTGGTGTCTGAAAGATTGTTCTGCTGTGCTGCACATATAGTTGCTTTGCTCTTCTCTTGCTTAAGAACTTTGCAAATTGTCTAAAGTGCAAACTCTTTGAACTTTATTCAGAAAGAGAAATTATTTATAAGGGCTATAGCTAGAGGAAGGAAATTAAGTGAAACTCTTTATCCTGCCATTTAGTAAGAACATGTGGTCTGCCATGAGGAATTACTGTAGCTGTACAAAGACATTCCTGCCCAAGCTAGAGTATCTAAATGGAGTTAAATCACAAGAATTTTGGGATACTTGCATTCCAGTCGTTCATGTCAGTGTAGTATGTAAAATTGTTTTAAAGCAAATAGGTAGGTGGTGATGTGAGCCATCACTCAAGGGTATGTACATACAGCTAGGATGCTGGCTGTGTTGATGAGGGAAAGAAGGGAATAGAACTATTTATCTCATCCATCCTAGTATCATTAGTGCAAAACTGGGAGGGGATAGTGTTTTTTCCCTAGGATTTTAATCTGTTTCTTCTGGCATAAGTTAATAATGTAATTATGCAGGACATTAAGGGCTGTTTTTAAATATGCATTTGTTACAGAATAAGTGTCACGACTTTAACTATGGTAAGGTGCTTTTGCCCTCACTAGCACATACACAAGGTCAGTGTGTATTGGGTTGGTTTTTATCAAGTCGTCTATGGGCAGGAGTGAGGAATTTTATGCAAAAGTCTCTGTTTTCAGTCTCTGATCTTTCTTTATCTTTGCTTACAGGCTACCGAAGTTGTACCTTTGTGAATTCTGTCTAAAATATATGAAAAGCAGAACTATTCTCCAACAGCATATGAAAAAATGTGGCTGGTTTCATCCTCCAGCCAATGAAATTTACAGAAAAAATAATGTATCGGTCTTTGAGGTAAGTTAGAAAATGAAGCCGCTCACTTTTCTCTATAAAATAGGGTCTTCAGCACCTAATCGTGATAAATTTTTCACAGTCCTAAAAATCTTCATTCTTGAAACACTGAGTTTCCAAGAGTGAAGAACAACAAGCAAGCAGCCAGTGGGAACTGACCTTATGTATAGATTATTCATTCATAAAACACAGAAGACTCACTTTGTAAAAATCTGATTTTTTATTTTACGGAAATTAATTTTAAGTTGTCTCTTAAGCTATTGAATGTAACAGTGACTTGGTCACAGCCTTTATTCTGTGTAAGTTTCAAGTCCTTTGAGACGCTACATGTGACAGAGAAGTCTTCTCTATGTTAAGACATTTCAAATGTACGGGGATACTGAGGTGAAGCATATCCTTGCATAACAGCAAATGGAGTGACAGAACTTTTCCTCATGTCTCTAAGGTTGATGGCAATGTCAGCACTATCTACTGCCAGAATTTGTGCTTGTTAGCTAAACTCTTCTTGGATCACAAGACTCTGTATTACGATGTGGAGCCATTTCTTTTCTATGTGCTGACACAGAATGATGTTAAGGGCTGTCACCTTGTTGGCTACTTTTCCAAGGTAAGTATTTGGGTACGAATTGTTTGGTATGGTGAACAGTGCTGCTTTGGATTCTTTAAATTGTTGGAACTTACGCTCTTGCATTTTATATAATAAATTATGTAATACAGGTATAGACATCTGTTGCAACCAGGTTTTATTTCTATGACATTTGGAGACCACTTGGGTTAGTAAACCGAAGTTTCCTGTAATATTAAATAGCATATACTTGCTAAGGAACTTGTACTGCATTTCATGGTTAAAAAAAACTTTTCAAATTCCTGCTCTTGGTGGAGATGGAGTACTGTTTGTGAGATAGAACTGCTTGGTAGTTCTGTTTCTCAGCCTTTGTTTTTTATTTACATTATATACATTATTACATTGTATATAATATACATTGTTTTCCAAACAAGTTTGGCAACTTTGCACCTGATTTGAAGCCTTTTATTTTTTTGAGGGAACAGGGCCAAGATTTCAGATAGGACTTCAGATTTTTATCCTTAATTATTTCAATTATTTTAAAATAGTTTTATTTGAAGCTTTTTTTTTAGTATTCAGAACAGCAGATTTGAGACTGGATTTTAGTATATTATGCTTGTAACATTTAAGGATTCACTAGAATATTGCAATCTTTTGCAATGAATTGAGCTGCCTTCAGATTTATTCTTAGAATTCATCTTCTGTGCAGCCCATGTTCTTCACTGTATAGTATCTAAGCAGAAGGTTATGTCAAGTTTTCATTCTTTGTGCTTTTCTGAACCGAAATAATGGTAGAGTTTTAATATTGCCTCTTTGAAATCTTTCCTTGGGTTTATTGTTCCTAAGAAACTTTGACTGTGGCTTCCTATCTCACTTTTTGCTATAGAACTACTTTTACAGAACAACTTACACTATTTCTCACTGATCTGTTTTTTCAATATGATGCTTTTTTTTTCCAACAGGAAAAACACTGCCAACAGAAGTACAATGTTTCCTGTATAATGATTCTTCCACAATACCAGCGAAAGGGCTATGGCAGGTTCCTAATTGACTTCAGTAAGGAACTTTTTCTTGACTTTTTTTAATCTGTCTTTTCATATTTTAAAGGACTTAACAGTAGAAGTGGATATTTTTCAAATTAAAACACATCTCAGGATAAAGGCTTCTAAAGCTCACAAAAATAATCTGAACTTCACAGTTTACTCTTTTTGTTGGAACTTCAGTTCTAAAGACAAAATTGATAATTTTTCCCTTAATTCCAATGTTTTCTTTGTAAGCAACTTAAGGTGGAAACTGAAGGCATGTGTCAGTATAATGATTTTAGCAGAAGCTTGTCTTGTGCATGTAGGTCTTATACAGAAAGCCAGCTGTAAGACTGCATGGTCTGTGGAAATCTTCAGCAGCTTGATTAGGTGAATGAGTGTCTTAAGCAAAAGTGTCTTACATTTTAATTTAACTTTGAGAGCAACAAAACCAGACATACTTAAGCTCTGAATACTCAAAAAATTCTGAGATTCCTACATGTATCTCAGCAAGGGCATAGGAAACTTCCCCTGTAACTCTATATTGTTTTTTATGCCTAGGGCAGTTTAATACAGCCCTCCCTGTGGACATACAAATTTTGGAGTTAATGTTCAGAGGAAAACTCTACTGGTAGAATTATATCAGAATGATATCTTTTGTAGATAAGTTTTTGTTCTCCTGAAAATACCGGTGAAGCAAAAGAACTCAAGGATGTATCTTGGGAAATCAACAAATGTGGGTTATGGTAGAACAGCAGTGAGAAGACACATCTGTCATCTTCTTCCATCCACCCCCCTTTGTCTCAATGGGTAGAATATAACCTCTTGGCCTTCATTGAACCTGTGCAATGTATCATAGTCTTAAATTAATGAAATCTCTGCAAACAGAGCTTGGTACTCTCCAGTATGGTCATGAAGTTTAATAGTAGAGAATTTTCAATAAAATTATTAGTCATATTAGTTTTAAGAGTATGTTTTTCCTCTGTCATTTCCAAAATTGCTATTGCAATTGTGTTTCAGGTTTGGTGTAGTTACTAGGTAGGCACCTGCTGCCATCTTGTGGCATTGCCATAGTCAGTGTGTGATGGCAGCAGAGTTCAGAAATCTCATACTTGACTATTGAATAACAGGAGTTTAAAGAAACAAATAAAAATTTGGCTCGACAACTCGAAATATCCTTCAGAGTTCTCGTCTACATCTTGTAGGTAGTGCTAAGCTATTTTATGAGGCCTTTGTAGAAGTCGGGGTGGAAACAGAAGCTAATGTTTTGAAACCTTTTTTCTTGTGTATCTTTAGGCTATTTGCTTTCAAAGCGTGAGGGTCAAGCAGGATCACCAGAGAAGCCCCTGTCAGACCTGGGGCGCCTCTCATATATGGCTTATTGGAAAAGTGTAATATTGGAGTGCCTTTATCATCAACGTGATAAGCAATTAAGCATCAAGAAATTGAGTAAGCTGACTGGAATCTGCCCTCAAGATATCACTTCCACTCTGCATCACCTACGAATGCTTGACTTCCGTAGTGATCAGTGAGTACAGGAGTCCTGTTGTAATCCCAAATACCTTCAGATGTATTTCGTTGAAATTTAATGGTGTTTGAAGACAAGTCACATCTAATAAGCCTGATTCAACTAAAGACTTCAGTGTCCAAATACTTAGACTATGGTACTCATGTGCTATGCAAGAATCATTCAGTGCCAAAGCTGGCTCAGATGTCCAGCTGTGTAGTACTGCAGATGTGGAATTTCGAGTAATTTGCTGCTGTGAGAGAGAGCAAGTTGGTCTCTTGGTCGTGTTTTCTTGGGATCCCTCAGCAAAATCAGTCTAATGCACTCACAAAACAGAGCAAAGAACAGCAATGTCCCTTCTCTAGAAGCAGATCTGCTCCTTATTTTCAGTCAATGAGCAGACAGTTGTTTCCCTGCTTTTCTCTGTGTCTCAAAAATGCCATAAACTCTGTGGATTAACACAGAATGCTTGAAGAGTGGGACAGATCACTGGGAGATGAAGTGTGTTGGAATAGAATACAGGTAGCCTGCTTGCTCAGCTGACAAGTCAGGTGAAATACTGGGAATTAGTCGTTTCAGACGATAGCGGTTTGATGAGTGTGGTTGTATTCTCTTGTGTTTTGTGTTAAAGTTGAAACTTACTTGGAAAACTTGAAAATAGTTTTATGTCCTCGTCTCACAGTATACCTTTAACTGGTGATACTTCTCTCAGACCCCTAAATAAAATGCACTATGGCACTGGGACTGCAACTTTTCTTGAGCAGACCTTTTATTTCTCTCCAGTAGCTTTCACCTTATATTGCCCATTCCCCAAATGGCATACCCCTTGTCCATAATAAAAATGATACTTAGCAGCTGGATGTTACTCATGGAAGGATAGTGGCTTCACCGTGAACAAGAAGTGGAAAGAATTTTAACATTTCCTCAGTTGTGAGATGCTTTCTCTGGTAGTCAGATGGTACTGCAAATTGTACTATTTTAATGAGTTTCTGTTCTCTCTGAAGTTACTTGTGGCAGCACTGATAGAGAGTATACAGATTTTTTGTAATGTATCTGTTTCACATGACAACATGTACAGTATGTCACGCGTTACTGATCAGAGTATTATTGCTCTTCAGATTTGTGATCATTCGTCGTGAGAAGCTTATCCAGGAACACATGGCAAAGCTTAGAACTAATGTCCGACCTATTGATGTGGATGCAGAATGTCTGCGTTGGACACCTGTTATAGTTTCCAACTCAGTTGTCTCTGAAGATGAAGAAGAGGAAACAGAAGATGGGGAAAATGAAGAGCAACAAAAGCAGAAAGAAAAGGATCCAGAGACCAGTGTAAGAGTGAATCTCTTATTTCTGTGTGGCATGTAGTTTATACGTAATCCTTTTGCAGGCTGCACTAACAGAATTTCATATGTGAAGCTTGCGCATTTGTCAAAATCATAAAAAGCAATGCAGTCACGGTTAGTTTATGTATCTTTATGGTTTCAGATTAGAAAATAAAAATAGAGAAAACATCACGGCATAGTCTGGAGAACAATCCTTGAAGGGGTTGCACTCTTGCATCAGGTGATGAGCGCTGACTAGAATACTAAGAGGCAAATTATCTGCTGTTATTGTATTTACATTAAACTAATTGTACATTTTAATGGAAAAATAGCTTCACGTTTTTCTTACTTTTTTCTTGAAAATTGCACAAATGTGAATGTAGCAAGGTGAAGTTAGCATTCTAGCACACCACTGAATGGCTGACTGAAGTGACTTGTTGGGAAGCTAAGTGAGGTATATTATCACCTGTGAGGAAAGGAGTAGCAAGTAGCACTACATGAGTCTCTTAAAGGTCAAGTCTTTGTTTTTTTGTGTCAGATTTTTAAAAGTCACTTTTGTTAAACTTCTCTGACTTTTTGCTCAGATGCTTTTGTGGAATTAAATTCAGGATAGACATTTATGCTGAAATAGGAAGTGTGAAATACATTTGTTTTTATTTAAATCAGATGGTGAAATCTGTGTCATGGGAGAAGAAAGAGCAAGAGCCTTACTCACCAACAGAGAGTGAAAAAAAGCCAGACATCATTGCTCCAGCCAATTCTGCACGACCAAACAAGCACATTTTTCCCCTGGATAGCCTTCCTGCAAACAGTCAGCCATCACGAAGAGGTCGATGGAACCGCAAGAGCAAAAAACTTCATGAGCCCTTTTGTGAGAAGGAGCCAGCATTGCCCGCCGAGGACAAAACAGCAGTTCCCAGTGGACGATGCAGTGAATGTGAGGAAAAATCAGCAGCCTCACGAGGCCGGTGCAGTGACTGTGAGGAGAAGTCAGTGACCTTGCAAGGAAGATGTGGCGAATGTGAGGAGAAATCTCCAGCCTCGAGAGGCCGGTATGCTGAAGATGAGGAAAAATCAGTAGTTTCCCAGGGACAGTATGGCAAAGGTGAAAAATCTGCAATTCCCCGTCGGCAGCACAGTGAAGGTATGGAAAGGTGGAGGGGGCAGTTGAAAAAGAACACAGAGCCACTGAAATGTAGATTCCCAGAGGACTGCGACAGATTACCCCGGCGATACAGTGATAGTGATAGGGCACTTCTGAGGTGTTTCAGTGAGAGTAGTGAAGAGGAAGATGATGAGCCCGTGAGTCCTCGATCAAGCTCTCCACCTGTTCTCACCAAGCCAACATTGAAACGAAAGGTGTGTGCCTTATTTGTTGTTTTTCTAACTATGTTATCCAGCCAGTTTTGTCAGTGTGTTGGGGCTTTCTGGGGGATGGTGCAGTTCATGAAGTCTGTATTAAGTGTACAGGGAGCACACGTTCAGTGTTCCAGAACTCTCTTTGCAGGGTACTTCCTGCTGACTTTTTCTAGTGGTGGTTCTTGGTGAATCAGAGGTAGGAGTGTGAGGGTTTTTTGATTCCAGCTTCAATCTTGTCCTTTTTATTTCTTTTTCTAACTTAGTTATTAAAGTTTTACTCAGTCATGCAAAATAGAAACAGATACAGTCCTAGTTATGAAAGAAGCTTGCAAAACAAATGCTCTCTAAACAACTGAAATCGGAGTGTAAAGTCTTCGAAATTATTTACTTTGGAGATGTGAATTCTATCAATGAATCTAAGCAAATCCTTTCTGCATGGGATGCTGCATTAAAAAGTTCTCTTCTGTATCATTTTTGCATCTTATTCTAAGCTATTCACATCTGTGTTGTAGTGTGTCTTAAACTTCCAGCTGTTATGGATGGGCTGTTAGCTTCAGCTGTTTAAATTCTAACTAGTGGCAGGTGCCAGTCACTATTTCTAGTGAATTCTGGATTCTAGAAGGGAGCTCTCTGCTGTTCATGTTTTGTATTTATCTAGTGTTTTATTTCTACTGCACATGATAAAATGTCTTCTCTTTTCCCACCTTCCACTTTCAGAAACCAATTCTTCATCGGAAGAGGCGAGTCCGCAAGCGTAAGCACCACAACAGCAGTGTTGTCACTGAAACAATCTCAGAAACCACGGAAGTGCTGGATGAACCATTTGAGGACTCAGACTCTGAACGACCAATGCCCCGATTAGAGCCTACATTTGAGATTGAGGAGGAGGAGGAGGAGGAGGAGGAGGATGAAGAGGAGGAGAGTGAACTTTCATCCAGTGGATACTTTCGGCACTTAGCCCCACCAGACACACTCAGGCATAGACCCTCTTCTAAGAGGAAGTCCAGAGATGAGGAGGAGTCTGATGACAATAATGGTAGGTTGGTGGTACGCTGGTGAAAGTCTGATAGATTGTGTTGGATGAT
This sequence comes from Machaerirhynchus nigripectus, assembly GCA_013397975.1. Lineage (NCBI taxonomy): Eukaryota > Metazoa > Chordata > Aves > Passeriformes > Dicruridae > Machaerirhynchus > Machaerirhynchus nigripectus. Next base: position 516,409 of record VZRQ01000127.1, on the reverse strand, counting down.
AACAGCTCATGACAGAACCAGCTGCTTTCTTTGGCTTGTAATTTCCTGCTGAAATGTAGGTTAGGCATAAATTACCAGTCAAACTAGCCTCAGACAGTCCCTAGTTTTATGAAAATGTGCTGCATATATTTAACTATCTTAATTGGCAATGACCTGATCCCAGGCGATCCTTTTGATTCAGCTTTCCTAATGGAATTGGTATCTGTGATTGTGGAAAAACCTACGCAGCAGAGTCACTTACATAAATAAAACGGAAATGAACTGGCAAGCCCCCAATTCTCCATAACAAAGAGAAATATTAAATTGTCTCTTCTGAGATCCTCTTCTTCATCACATTGCATGTTCACCCTCTCAGCTTCTCATATCTCCTTAAAGTTCTCTGAACCTTCAGTTCATAAAACAAAATAATTTGGTTTTGACTGGTTGCTTAGAGTCCACTGACAATTCAGAAGAAGCATCTGTCATTCAGATGCTCCATTAGCAATCTTCTTTATGGCTATTAGATGTCCAGTTGTTTTGGTGGGCTACACAGTGCAAAGCAGTTGGTGAAATAAAAATGAACAACTGTATGAAAAACAAGTATGGTACCATTATCTCTCAAAAAAAAATTAGTTACCTCATTAATTTATGGCTTTCAATTAGGCTGTGGTTACCAGAGAATAATTTTTCTTTAGAAGTACTTTAATACTAAAAGAATTAATACAATAATAGCCAGGTTTATTATCTATTTAGCATTAGTTACCCTTAAATCCTTACTACAGCATGTAACTATGTAGATTTAGTGCGAACAGCATTAAGTTTGCTTAGTGGGAATACATGCATAGTCATCTTATACCACTGGTTTTTTTAATTCTGTTGTGATTAGATTGCTCATTAAATACATTTTGTGATACTCCAGTACCATTAATAAGACTATGGAGTTGGAGACAGATCTGTTAGATCAGTTGTTTTAAGTCTTTTTCATTTGTGCTCTTCTGAATGTTTTCTGGTGGAGATGCAGATCCCTTTAGAGATTCCACTCACATACATTCTTTTATAAAATAAATCAGTGATTTAAAACCATCTTTTGCAGACTACAAATAGTCCATTTAAGTGCCCAGGGATCAAAAATGGTACTTGAAAAGCCACTGTTTTAACTCACATCCATTTTATACTACAGTGATAAATTTCTGGCTCACCTACTTTATAAATACTTGTCATTCAGTGCTTTCTGCTCACTTGTCTCACTTCTGTTGCTTTTCTTTTCCCCCTGAACTTCTGCAAATTGGTCAGAACCTCTGAAGTAATAAAGTAGTAACCGTATTATTTTTGGGTATTGCTACTCCTGACATCACACAGTATCTGTTGGCTGCTTTTGTCTTGAGAGCAAATGCCTTTGCATACACATATTAAAGCTGTAATGCTCTTAGAGAAAATACAGTGTGCTGTCAGTTACCTAAACATGTTCATCATAAACAGCTGACTTTTTATTTTGATAAAAAAATTAGGCTGGGTGAGGGGGATAGCACTGCCTTATGACAGTTCAAAAATACAGTGTTGCAGCAATTAACAAGTGGTTCAGATTTAGACGATTTTAATCATAAATACAAGGTAGGAGTGTTTATAGGACTCTTAGAATTTTTTTTTTTTTATGTTTTCCCATCACTACAGAAACCTGCTTGTGATTTTTTTTTTCCTTTATTTAACTTTCTGATTAGGGGCAGATTTTTCTGCTGAGAACTTAATGTCTAGCTGAGGCAACGCATTGAAAATGTTTTAAGATTTCCCTGAAATGCAACATTGCAGTTTCTTAAATGAGTGTCTGATGAGAATTTGGATTGGTTCTTACTGCTGTCAGAGCAGCAGTGAGAATGAATAGTGTAGGGTGGTGATTTGAGGCCAGTTTTTAGTAAGGGTTAGGCATTCCGGAAGACAGGTGTTCTGTGGTGTCAAAACCAAAGTTTGTTTCTCCATATTCTACCAAATCTGTTCAATTCGAGTAGTGTTATGTAGGGGAAGATGAAACTTGGTAATGGCTGAGCTGTATTAATTTGCTTTTCCTAGTTCTACATGCCAGTTTTACTGTGAATGTGGTAAATCTATTCCTCTGCAGTAGATACGAAATATGAAAGACAGGGAAGAGAAATAGTGATAGTGATAGGTTTTTTTTTAAGAGGTGGGTTTTATTTCTAAGGGTTTAACTGTTAATGCTTTAATAAACACTATGAAAATAGTGTTACCTTTTTCCTGTACAGTATGCTGGCTGACTGTGGCAGATCTTTTCTTTTCTTTATTCACATTCCAAATATTTATTTTTGGATGACATAAGGAGTTACTGATTTTTGAATTCAGTTTTTTAATACCCAGTATTTTTTCAGAATGCTTATCACTGGAAGGAGGTATTTAAAGCAAATGCCTGCCTGAGCAAAGGGCAAGAGTAACTCAGCTTTATACAGATGTATAAAATGTTGCTGACTGTCCTAATTGACCGGTTCAAACCAAAATTAATTTGGGGAATGCCTTATACTATTCAATAAGTTCTCAGTAAGCGATCACATTCCTTTCTGGCTGTATAAGCTCTGAACCTGTTTGAGTGTTTGAAATGTCACTGAAATGCAAATCTTGCTTCATCAAATAAAAGATGAAAGAGAAATTCAGCTTCCTGTTAATGATTTCTCCAAATAAAAAAAATTACTAGCCAAATCCAGGCATCTATGTATTTCTACTGGCGTTCAAAAGCATAAGACTGTGAAAAAAAGTGAAAATATTTCCTTTCTTAAGCAGATGCACAGATCTAACTGGAAACATGCTTTTATTGCAACTTCATATGTTCTGCTGCACTGCAACACGTTCATTTGTGAACATATTTTGTAGATAAAATTTGTCTTCTCAGGACTTTATTATATAGCTTAGAGCTTAATTTGAATTGTGTATTAAAGGCTCAGAGCTTTGAGCATGGAAAATCTTGAAAACATTAAGGTTCTTTGAAAATGTAATGTGCAACATGCTGCTAATGAGCAGACCTTGATCCTTCTAAGCTAATATTTCTAAGCTAATAAATAAATTCTAATAAATTTCTAAGCTAATATTTAAGTTGATAAATATGTTGGGCATGCTTGGGAAGGCTTTCATGAATGCTTAGGTCAAACAAAAATGTTTGAACAGTGTTTTTCAATTTGTATTTTCAGGTAACCCACCCTTGAAACCATTATCTATGCTGAGGAATAGTGAAGCAAAGGATTCTTCACTTGAGCCAGATACGTCCACACCTATGAAGAAGAAGAAGGGATGGCCAAAAGGGAAAAGCCGAAAACCAGTCCACTGGAAGAAAAGACCTGGTCGAAAACCAGGTTTTAAACTGAACCGGGAAGAGGTGCCACCATCAGTTCAGGATGAAATAGTTGATGAAGCGGTAGCTAATTCAAAAGCAGGGCGTAAGGCCAAAATTTTAGATAAAGAAGAATGTGTTGAGCAGAAAGACCTGCCTCTCACTGAGGAAAGGAAAGAGGAAGATGTGAATATGGAAGCAGAAGAGGTAGGAGAGGGAGAAGAGGAAGATACAGCCAGCAGCGAAGCAAGGGCAGTTTCTCCTGTGGACAGCAACAGCAGTCCAGTGCCAGAAGTAAAAGAGCCTGAGATAGAAGAGGAAGTAGAGGAGAAGCCACGGATTTTAGAAGAGCAGAGGCAGTCAGAAGAAGAGCAGCAAGAATTAGGCGAACCTGAGCATGACCATGAGGAAGAGGAGGAAGTTGCAGTAGTGACAAATCAAAATGAAGATCATGATGCTGATGACGAAGATGATGGTCATCCGGAGTCTCTGAAGAAAAAAGAATTGGAGGAACACCCTGTTAAAGAAGGGGTGAAGGAGGAGCCTCAGGTGCAAGAATGTTTTTTAGAAACAAGTATACCAAGCAGTAGAGAAGATGCAAAAGAAAAAGATGAAGCAGAGGCAGATTCTGAGGAAGAGCAGGCTTCCAATGAGACGTCAGTGGGCTCAGAGCACGTCCCTGGGTCTGAAGATGATCACGAAGAAGAGCAAAGTAATAAAGAGGGGTTAATTGAATTAAAGGAGGAAGAAGAGATTCCTCATAGTGAACTAGATCTTGAAACTGTTCAAGCAGTGCAGTCCTTGACACAGGAGGAAAGCAATGAGCATGATGTAGCTTACCAGGACTGTGAAGAAACTCTTGCAGCTTGTCAGACTTTGCAGAGTTATACCCAAACCGAGGAGGATCCTCAGATATCGATGGTTGAAGATTGCCAGGCCTCAGAACACAACAGTCCAATATCCTCTGTTCAGTCCCACCCCAGCCAGTCTGTGCGTTCTGTCAGCAGCCCAAATGTGCCTGCTCTGGAGAGCAGTTACACACAGATAAGTCCTGAACAAGGATCCCTGTCCGCACCCTCTATGCAGAACATGGAGACCAGCCCCATGATGGATGTGCCTTCAGTATCGGACCACTCTCAGCAGGTGGTGGATAGTGGCTTCAGTGACCTTGGCAGCATTGAGAGCACTACAGAGAATTATGAAAACCCCAGCAGCTATGACTCCACTATGGGAGGCAGCATTTGTGGAAATAACTCTTCCCAGAGCAGCTGTTCATATGGAGGACTGTCTTCTTCTAGCAGCCTCACTCAGAACAGTTGTGTTGTCACTCAGCAAATGGCAAACATTGGCAGCAGTTGCAGCATGATGCAGCAAAACAGTGTCCAGCCTACAGCAAACTGTAATATCAAGTCACCTCAGAGCTGTGTAGTAGAAAGGCCCCCAAGTAACCAGCAACCAACAACACAGCCACAACAGCAGCAGCCTCAGTCCCAGCAGCCACAGCCCCCACCCCCACCCCAGCAGCAACCTCCATTATCTCAGTGTAGCATGAACAACAGCTTCACCCCAGCACCTATGATCATGGAAATACCTGAATCAGGCAGCACTGGTAACATAAGTATCTATGAGAGGATTCCAGGGGATTTTGGTGCTGGGAGCTATTCACAACCATCAGCCACATTCAGTTTAGCCAAGTTGCAGCAGCTGACAAACACCATTATGGACCCTCATGCCATGCCTTATAGCCATTCTCCTGCTGTGACTTCCTATGCAACCAGCGTTTCTCTTTCAAACACAGGGCTGGCACAGCTGGCTCCCTCTCACCCCCTGGCCGGCACCCCACAAGCACAAGCCACTATGACACCCCCACCAAACCTGGCATCCACCACCATGAACCTCACATCACCTCTGCTCCAGTGTAATATGTCTGCTACCAATATTGGTATTCCCCATTCCCAGAGGCTGCAGGGGCAGATGCCAGTCAAGGGGCACATTTCCATCCGCTCCAAATCAGCCCCCCTGCCCTCAGCAACCGCACACCAGCAGCAGCTGTATGGCCGCAGCCCCCCTGCCGTTGCCATGCAGGCTGGGCCTCGGACCTTGGCTGTGCAGCGGGGCATGAACATGGGAGTCAACCTGATGCCAACCACCCCATACAACGTGAACTCCATGAATATGAACACCCTGAATGCCATGAACAGCTACAGAATGACACAGCCCATGATGAACAGCAGTTACCATAGTAACCCTGCCTACATGAATCAGACAGCACAGTATCCTATGCAGATGCAGATGGGAATGATGGGAAGCCAGGCCTATACCCAGCAGCCTATGCAGCCAAATCCTCATGGAAATATGATGTACACTGGCCCCTCCCATCACAGCTACATGAATGCTGCTGGGGTGCCCAAGCAGTCTCTTAATGGACCATACATGAGAAGATGAGCAAGATCAACTTGCATCCTAAAAACTGAAATAAATATAAATAAAGGAACCTTTTATACTGACAAACCAGAGAAAATGGACCTTTTTCCAGTTAAAATATTGCTGTAGATTTAGAGGGATTTTCTTTGGTTTATTTTATTTTTTAGGAAGCCTGGTCTTTGTTTTTTTGATTTTTGTTCGCTTGTTTGTTTTTCTTTTCTTCTCAATCGTCAAACATTTTACAGCTAAAATCACTTACAGATGTTTTTTAGAGGGGAAACATGCACAAAATCTTTTCATAATTTAAAAGAGCCTTACTTTGCTGACAAAGTGGACAGACTATGTGTAACGTGAAATCATCTTCCAAAATTTTTTTTCGATGTATGTCCTTTTCCCTCCCCTGTGCCCCTCTGTATGCAGTTTCTAGTGCTGCAGGCATGTAAAATGTTTGACATCTCAAAGAATAACAACCCTTCCCTCTAAACCCCACCTAACATTTCCTACTTCTAGCAGGAGGCACTTATTGGGAGATTTGGAAGGGGACACAGAGGATAAATGAAAATCTTTATTTCTGCAAGTCAAGAAAAATCTTTGATTTTCCTTGACTCCTTCACCCTCAGTAAAATTTGGAGTTAGGTGTAAACAATAAACTATTCACATTGGTGTTTTTGTAGATGAGTTAATTGAAACTGTATGTTTTATGCTGAAAATATAATGTAACTTTGAAATGATCCCATTCACCACCCAGACATGCACGTGAACACACATGTGCATGCATGCACACATGTTCTGTCACTGAACTGCTGGAAGCATCTCAAGAGAGAACTTGTTTTGTATCCCTTCAGCAGTCGTGAAGAGGACAGGGTGGGTAATGGTCTGTTAGGACAAGAAAATGGTTACAGGCTCTTCTGGTGACCTGCGAGTCAGCCACAGCTCCAGACTGCTTTAGTACATACTTGGAAATGCTGAGGGTTTTGGTTTGAGCCTTTGAGTCAGACTGAGCTCAGAAGCAGCTGTTTCCAGTTAATCTCTTGGCTTGGGAAATGCTGGAAGATAAAGTGTGCATTTGGTGACTGGGATGAGAACCCTGTGGTGTCCTTGTCACTCTTCCATTCCTGGTCTGGGGTAGGAAGTTGCTGAATGTGCTGCTTTCTGGGGGAGTCAGTGATGTTCTTCCTGATTTTCTTACTGTGTTTGATATCCATTTTATAGGAATAGCCACACATTTGATCTAGTGTGGGAAAAGAAGGGAATCGGCCTCCTTTACAGCAGTGAAACCGTCCCAACACCGTAGCAGGATCTAGGCAGCAGGATTTTGCTGTTTATTACTGCAAAATCCAATTTACATAATTTTGGCTACACTGCTGGCATGTCACCCAATACAAAAAGGGACAACCCTTTAATGTAAAGTTCTTTTTTTATTGTATATGAAGTAGAAATACAGACACATTAATAAGACTAATTCCTTCTGTTTTTAAACCAAAAGAATCTAAAAGTTGGGGTTTCTTCAGATGCACTAAAATGGACTTTGCTCCAGTAACTGCTAACCATAAAAGGCAGAATTCAAAGGACTTCCACTTTTTATTTCTGTTTAGTTTTGAGCATGTACAAGGCTGTGTAGGACCCCATTTCTCTGTATATACTATTCCAGTTCCAAATAACCCGTGTAGAAAGCGCACTGTGCTGCCCTCTCTTCTTAGATCTTCAGCTGTGTCGCTGCTTCCTGGGGGTGGGGGTGGGTCTGAGACAGGAGGAGAAGCTGTTGAAATGAGGGCCATGAATTCAGTTTGTTTGCCTTTATGTTTGGTTTGGTTTTGTATGGGTTTTTTTATCAATTGGGCAGCTCCCTTTTCCACAAACCTTTGTGACTGTAGAACTATTGTAGAAAAAAAAAAGTTCTTTTCTATATATAAAAAGAAATTATCCAACGCAGTAATATTGGTACCTACCATTTTTTCACTCTGGTTTAAAAAAAAAAATGTATTTTTAGCAAGATAACTTGGGTAATCTTCTAAAAGAAATTAAAAAAAAATCTCACTGTTAGTGACTTCGATGCCTTTTAAAAATAAGAGCTTTTTCATTTCATTCCATCTTTAAAATTTTTTATCTTTGTTGTAGAATATTAAAAACTATTTTAAGAAAGATAAAATTCTCTTTAAAGAGATCTCTAGAGTGTGTGAATAGGAGCTCCAGATGCCTCTAAAAGCCGCATGTACAAATGAAGCTGAGTCTATTCCTGTCTGTTTATATTTGCTTTTCCTGTTTTGTAACCTCTTTGTACTTTGTTCATGGTGACTTGTAAGCTAAGGGGAAGGGGGTGCCTAGATGCCTTTGTAATTCTTCATGTCATACGCTCCTGGCTGGATGGTCTCCCTTCCTCTCCTTGTATGTAATATCACTTTTTTTTCCCCTTTCTAGCAAGTACTTTCAAAAGAACTCTGTACATTTTAACATAAAAAAAATAAATTATGTTGAGCCATTTTGGATGTCAGTTGTGCGTGTAGCTTTTTTTTCTTCCATTTGAGTGGTGAATGCTGTCCCTGATACTTAGTCCTGGGAGTATGATTCCCTGTGGGCCTTTTAACCTGAAGGAGAGGTCATACTTGGAATTCACTTACAAGATATCTTGTTCATGTTAATTTTTATCTAGAATTTCTATTAAGAGAAAAATTAAGAAGAACAAGCTTGAAGCTTCTGCAGAAATCACCACCTTCAAACTTCTCTCTGCCAGGGCTGCCCAAAACCAAGTGTGGTCCTGGTTTTTGTCAGCTTCGGTTTTTGACTTGTGTCCTTTAAAACTGGCAGTGTGTGTTTGAAGTTTCCCCCACGACCTTCAGCTGCTCTTTCAGCTGTAATGAGAACCTTGAATAGGAGGAGAATGAGACATTTTACCCAGCAAGGTTTGCCCTGCAGCTTTAAGGCACAATTGGATCATTGTGGTGCCATCCTGCTCTGTCGCTGCACATTCTTCACAAGCTCAGAGCTCTGACAACACTAGAGGGAAGCACAGTTCCAGGGTGTGTGTGATCGATGCCACAGTTTCCCTGTGACATGTATGATAAGCCTCGGGACAAGAACCACTGCCTCGGCCTCCTGTGGTCCAAGGGCTGGCCGGAGCCATATAAAGACCCAGTGGCCACAAGAACCTTCCAAAGGCTTTTCCACAGACATGCTGTCACAAGGCTGTCTTCAAGAAGGCAAGCTGTTTATAAAAAGCATTGTTTTATCAAATAGGCTGCACTGTTAACTGGTTGTTAATTAAAAAATAACAAAAAACTCAGCCTCGGTTTGTGTGGGCTAACTTGATGACAACAGACTTGGGAGCCATGAACAAGGTGACCTCTTTTTTAGAATCTTGTCCAACAAACTATCAAATCCTACCATTGGAGAATGACTAAATAGGGGAAAGGGGGTGGGGGGCTTGTTGGAGGGTTTTATGTTTTGTTTTTTTCTTTTGATAGAGTTGCCAAGCCAGCACAGGTTTGAAATCTGGCTGTCTTGAAGAGCAAGAATCTTTGGTACCACAGAGCACGGTGTGAACAGCTGCTCCTGCAGGTTCTGCAGTGCCAACGGGAGAGTTGCTCTGTTCAACACTGGCAGGTTTGCTCTAAATCAGTTGATAGGTGAACCAAAATGTCTGCTTCCAGCTCTCAATATTCAGGGAAGACTTAGAATGCAACCTACAGCAACAAACTACTGTCTGGGAGACTGGAGTTGTGGTTCTTGAAAGCGACTAACTGAAAGGGGAATGATCCTAAAGGGTTATGGCAGTTCTGAAAGTCATCAGTGAGGTAATTCAGAAAAAGCTAAAAAGAACTAAACCATCTTAATTAGGTTCGCAGCTCAGGGAAAGAGCTCTTTGCTGAGATCCAATCTCTGCAAGATCTCTGCAAGTAATGGAGGGATGCAGATTGACTGAGGCAGACCAAGTTTATAGCAGCTGAGGTGAGGCCTGCAGCATCTTTTGTCTTCACAGCTTGTCAGCCAGAATAATTTACCTAAAAATAGATGCCTGAAGTTGAGCTTTGAATGTAAAATTCTTTTGCCCCGAATACAGAGAATCTCAGCAACTTCACCAAACATTGGTTTTTCACCTACAGCAAGGCAGGACTCCAGCTACATGCTTAATCTCTTGAAACAGCTGCAGTACTTTGCAGTCAGGAATTTGTTTCCATTATTCCTTCCTTATGGGAGGTTCTACTCTGTGGGACAGCTCTGTATGTGAAACTAGCACATAATGACCTTGTTCGTTTTGTGTCATAATTTTCCTAAGGGTTCCTCTGCCAATATTTGTTCTCCCTTGCCAAATACTTCGCTCTGTGAACTCTAGATAGTGACTGTTTTCATTATGTTTGTCATTTGTGTCACACAGTAGAATCCCAGTAGTGATTGAGGTAACAGAGAGTTATCATAGTACAAATATTCTGCTTTCAAGGAAAAAGTGATAAATATGGTGCTGTGTGACAATTAAATAAAATTCTTAAAAAAATTCTACTAACATGTTGGCTAATGTATGCACATGGTATTAGCCAACCTGAAGCTTCACTTCAGCTAAAGGAGAAAGTGTTTACTGAAACTGTCATCCTCTCTTTCCCCATTTTATTCAATAGGAACAAGAAGCAACAAGAGATCATCTGCAGTTCCAGATACTTCCCAAACAACTTCTCCAAAGAAGATAAAAATCACTGTTGGACAAAAAAAAAATATGCGGTGAGTTAAGTGAAATTACTAAGTCCATTTCCCACTTCTCCTGTCCTGAGTCCTGCATGAATGGCGAAAACAATGAGCTTCTGTTTATCTGCAGCAGATCTCTAAGGGTCCCTTTTTAACAGCGATACACCAACAGCACATAGAAGCTTGGTATCAGTCATAGGCCAAATGCTTCCTAACTGAGAACGTCCTAAGCATAAGCCCCTGCTCAGGACAATCTTATGTGTATGGCAGAGTTACCTACTTCTAGTTAACTTGACTTTTAAATCATGCTGTCAAAATTCAAGACAGATGTTTTAAAAACCAGCTACCACTGATGCCAAAGACCATTCAGCTGGCATGCTGCTTCCCCCCATCAGAGAACTAAGCATCAATTCAAAGCCTAGCAGCTAGGGAGGTACCGAGACAACAGCTCTGAACCTAGGATTTGGTAGGCGTGAAATCTTCCCTGGTATCTTGGGGGAAAGGAAAAAGGGTGTCACATAGGAAGAACTGAATTGTTACTGGTCAGCAGATTTCCTGGACCAGGGCTTCAGACAGTCCTGCTGGGAGGAGCTAATCTCCAGGGGAGCAGGTTCTAGTGGCTGTGTGTTCCCTTCTGTTAAAAATCTTGTGCAGTCTGAAGTAGGCAAGACTGCAGTTACTTTAGGAGTGTCCTTGTCCTCCTTTGCATTGTGTTAGTGAGCATGCTTTTGAGACCAAAGCAAATCACAGAAGTTGGTCCTCAGAAAGTGATCAGAACTGCCTGGGTATATACAGCAAGTGTTCAGCAGGTGATGGCTGAAAGGCTGAGGACAAAGGAAAGCACTGAAAAAACCAGTGTCTTTAGAGGCCATTGCAGACACCCTTGATCATCTCTCTGTCTATCCAGCTGTGAGACAGGCACTTTGATCATCTTGGAAACCTGACTGCTGTCCACAAGAACCTTCATCACCAATTCTGCACAGGGCTCAGCAAGTCCAAGCAGCAAATGTTGGTGCAGAAGGAAGATAGAAAGGGAATTGTGATGTTATGGGGTAGCACTGTCTGGAAGCTCTGACAGCTTATGTACAGCTGCAGATAACTGTGTTACCGTCAGGGTCTGAAGATTACAATATTGCTCTAGGTAAGGTGATAAGGAAAATGAGTTTCAACAGGGAAACACTTCTAGCCCTAGAAAAGTGCCAGTATCTCTCTCAGCTGCACTGGTAAAAGCTATTCATCTACTCAAGTACACTTTCCTATTCTGAGGATGGCAGATGATGCTTTTGGTGTCTTTCAGGCTATACCTGAAGTGCATTAGATCAACAATCCCTCTGATTTAGAGATGGAGTCTGAACCTGGGACTATCTGAAGTCTTGCTAGCTAATTCTCTGCTCTGCTTTGTGGGCAGGCAGGGACAGTGGTATTTTGCAATTCATGTGTCTAGTGATTTTCCAGTCATGATTGGTTATGCAGTAATGCACCAGGCCACAGGGGTAGGCATTTAGGATCAATGCTATGGCCAGGAACAGTATTTTGAAAAGTTCTCTGCATCTCATCTTCCCTTCAGCATACCTTTCCAGCATTCCAATGAACCCATGCTTTAAGGTCCTCTAGAGAAGGAGACTGGGCCCAAACCATAGAATCATAGAATAGTTTGGGTTGGAAGAGATCTTAAAGATCATCCAATTCCAACCCCCTGCTGTGTACAGGGACACCTTTCACTAAGCCAGGTTGCTCCAAGCTCCATCCAGCCTGGCCTTGAACACTTCCAGGGATGGGGCAACCACAAATTCTCTGGGCAACCTGTGCTGGTACCTCAGTCTACGGTTTCTCTTCTACCATGTGCAGTCCCTTTGTGTATCACAGAATTGCAGAATGAGTGATGTTGGAAGAACATCTGGCAGTCATTTGCTCCAACCCCTGCTCCAGTGGGGTCACCTAAAGCAAAGGGCAGACAATCCTAATGCAATTCTGTGGTGATACAGAGCTGCCTCCTGAACTGTCTGCCTGTTAGTACATGGGGGATTCCTTCCAGCCTCACTATATGCCGTTTGTGCTTCTTTGTAAAATCATCATAATCTTTTCGTTATTTTTGTTTGAATGAGTGCCTCATTGTGCATTAAACAGAATGGCAGCCAAGCATTCAAGTAAATGTGTCTGGAGGCTTTATCAGGTATAAGCCTGCAGGCAAAGGTGAAGAACATTAGGCTAGCTATGCCTAAGCATATCCAGACTCCAAGAATGGCCAGGCTAGTTAAAGAGTCTGCACTTGCAGAATAGCCTGCCCATGGCATGAGGCCTTCTTTGATTTGGCATCTAGTTGCACCCATGTTAATGAGACTTGCACCTCCTCTGAAAAGTGTCTCCCTTATGGTCACTTAAAGCACTTCCAAAACTCTGAGTTCTTCTGAACCCTACTAAGTTCTGAGCTGTGATGTTAACTTGGAATAACATGTTTCAGGCTGGTTTAGTGAGTAACTTCTTTCTTAGATAGCTTTACAACTCTACCCTCTGAGTTCATTAAATGTCCCTGTTCTTTAATGCTGTTCTTTAATGCTGCTGCTTTTTTTTCCAGCCCTTTGTTTGGAGCATCTGATAACACCGCATAAGGCTGCCTGGAACAGATAACTGAGGTCTCACACCTTTCCCTTCACACGCTTCTCACTGTGCAGAAAATGAAAGAACACAGTGCCTGATGCACAAGCCAGCAAATAGGTTAGCAGGTTAAAAGCAGCAGTGACAAAATAAAAAGTTTTCCAAGAGACTAGACTCAACAAACTGGTTGAATTGCCCAGAGCTGCTGGACTATGCGCCTTGTTACGAGAGCAAACTTAGGAATTTTGCTTTTTAGCAGCTGAGGCATCTCCACTGCATGCCCACAGTGTCCTCCGAAGCTGTGGGCATGCAAAGCCTGACTAGCCTCAGCATCTCGTTCTTCAGTTCCAGGTCATTTGCCTGCTCCTGCCCTGTGCTCACTCTGCTCTGGCTTATAAGGAGTTAAGAGGTGGGATCTGTGTGTAGGAGGAGGCCGTGTCCTGCCGCAGACAGGCGGAGGGCGGGTGTTCGCACTGACTGATGCCGTGGAGCGTCTGCAGCGCGCTTTCATGACATCGGGGAAAAAAAGAATGCCTGTGCCAAAGCCTGGAGTGCAGCACAGCCATCCCTTGGGTGTCAGTGAGCAGGCCCTGGCACGGAGTGGGCCTGGATTCTGAAGTCTGACCCTGCTTAAGCCTTGGAACCTGGAAGGCAGGAGTCGAGCAAAGGCTGAGACGTCCTTGCTGGTCATTCAGGGAGCTCAGGGTGGCCCCTGGCACCGAGCACTTGATGCCCAGACTGGTTGAGTTTATCTGGTGGGAAACGAGGCTGTTGCGTATAGCAGAACTTGGTGTCATTCCTGAGTTCCCTGTTCTAAAAAATTAGGAAATTTCACAGAATTGCAAACTAGGAGAGAGCTGATTTAGGATGTAAAGTTCAACATCCAAAAGTGAGGTGCTCCCAGCGTTGTTATGGTTAATTTTGACAACTGCCTCCTGTGTGCCTATTGTTGAACAAAGGTAATGTATCCTCAGCCTCATATGACCTGCAAAGGACTCGAGTGGAGGAGGCTCAATTAGGGTGATAGTCCAGTTGTGCTCCCAGCTCCCTTCTGTCTGTGGAGCATTTTAACTCTGCTTCTATTTAATTTTGTAATTTTTTTTCCTATGAGCATTGACAGAATATTGCTATAAAACAATGTGCAGCTGTATCTAGACTTGAGTGTGTTATTTATCTATGTGGGTAAAATACACAAAACTAAAGCTGTACTAGGAAACACATAAAATTTTGTAATTTCCTATGCTTCATGTTTTATTAGGACCTTCTCTATATTATCAGTCATCATATTCTTTAAAAATTGTATGATGCGCCAGTCTTTTTTCCTGATTTTAGCACACTCCTTGGTCTATGGGTGAAGCAAAAGAACTGGGGGACTTCAAAGGGAAAAGAAACAAAGGGAAAAAAATGCAAGAAAACAAAAAAGTGACCTAAGGTGTCCGTACAATTAAGGTTGCATCTCAGCTTCTTGCCAGTCTAAATAGCCTATGACTGTCGGGTAGTTGCTGAGGAATTGACATTAATCCCTGCTTTGCCATCTTTTAACACAAAGGGACCATTACTGCCTAGAATTTGGGGAGCCAGTTCCAGAAAAGTGCAGCATTTGCAGAGCTCCCACCTGTGCAGGTAATTTTCCCATGGGTGCTTTGCCCACAGGTTTGCACCTAGGCAATGTTTTTTCCAAGGGACAAGAATTGAGCTGATAAAGGCAGGGCTGCTCAGAAGTGCCTGAACAGATAAGCACACTTTGCTGCCGGTGATGTTGTGGTCCCCACCAAAGACCCCACCCCAAAAACCCCATCCTGGTTTTATCCTGGCCCTCTTACACATTGGTGCCATGTGCAGGAACCAAAGTTACTCCTCCAGGCCTGATCCCTGGGTTCCAAAATGGAATTGTTTGTGCTTTTGGAAGACAGCTGCAGGTGAAATGTAGGGCTGTGTGTGGAGAAGGGATGGCTGCCTCTCTGGGAGTCTTGCCCAGGTATCCTCAGAGAGGATTTGAGCTCTGGTGATGCCTGGGTGGGCAGGAGCTGCTGGCTTGGGTTTACTTTGCTGCTGCTGTGTAAAGAGCAGACTGAACCCTTCATTTCTGTCTCCTGTTCACAGCTAAGATCCCTCCCCTCCTCTTCCTGCTCACTCAGTGGAGAGATGCGAGGAGGAAAGGATGCTGCTAAGCTGCACTTTGCTCCAGTACTTGGCACATCCTTTGCAGTATCGTCTGTTTTCTGAGCAGAGATGCTGCCTGCCTGCTAACCGATGCAGCCATTCCCTATTGCTCCCCTTGAAAGAAGATGGAATCGTAACCCAGAGAGTGAGTGAGTGATGCGGCTGCTGCACAGAGACTGACTGTGAGGAAGAAAATTGGAGAGACTGGAATATGTGCCTGCCTCAGCAGCACTGCAGTGGTAAAGCTCCTGACTGACTACGTGCAGGTTACTGTTCTTTAGGCATTGCTATAGAGAATTCAGGAGCTGGATGAAATGCATCGGCCTCCTTTTTCACTGCTTCTCTATTGTCATCATGCATTAATTGCTGGGAGTTATTTTCCTTCCTGTGGCTGACTGCCTGCATCTCTTCGCATACTGCAGGAGAAACAGTGAGGGAGAGAGCACCAATCCAGTGTCCTGTCCCACAAGAAAGCTTCTGCATGATGTGCCAGCGCAGTCAGGGGCTGCTGCAATGGTGCATAGAACCTCTGGAGCATCTGGATTTGGGATTATTAATGGTTTATAAAGGTGTCCCAGACTGCATCTAGCAACTACCTGGAGACATTGGCTGTCCTTTGGGGCTTACTGACTGCTTTCAATTTTCCTCTCATTACTGCTTTCACACTCATCTGGGTCGACAGCATTTGAGTGAGGGGAACGTAATTCCTTGGCCAGGAATTGGAGGGTGCTGCACAGAAAGGGCAGGTGTGAGCTCTGGAGGGGACTGCAGTCTGACCAGCCATGGCTCAAGCAGCTAAGCAGCTGAAGAAAATCAAGGATATTGAGGCTCAGGCTCTGCAGGAGCAGAAAGAGAAGGAAGAATCCAATCGCAAGCGCAGGAACCGTTCTCGGGACCGGAAGAAAAAGGTTAGTGGCATTGGGGCGAGCAGCCCTATATCCAGGTGCCTGTGATTGTGACAGTGAGTGCTGTTTGTGTTTTGGGGGGGTTGGAGGCTGGGGAGAGAATGACAGAGGGGCAGCCTGGTCCCTGCACAAACCTGTGTGCAGTCAGCACAAGAAACAGTCTGTCAAACAGAGGACAACTTTTGGGACCAGAAATCTGCTGTTTACCCTGACAGCTTGCGGGGAGCTGGGGGAGGGAGGGAGCATGGATATAAAGAAGCATAATGAAGGGGAAAGGGAAGCAAGGGGTTTATCAAGGCAGCTTAATAGACTCCCTCAGTCCAGTAACAGATTTGATCTCTAAGATAAAATTGCTGGTTTCTAGCTTCCTTCTGTTTCCCACAATCGCTTTTTGCGTTCAGAGCTAAGGGACAAGAGACCCCCACCCCTTTCTCTAGTGAAGGACTAGTTTTTATGTCCACTCCATCCCTTGCTTAATCTGCACCAGAATACTGAAACCAGGGCATAGCAGGAGCAGACCCCTAACAGAGAAGGCATGTTTGTGCAGAGGTCTGTGGGTTCTACTGCTCCTGAGGGCAGGCTGTATTTGTGCATGGGTCGTGGGTCATCCTTCCTTGCTGGCAGCAGGTGAGGGGGATCAGGGGCAACAAAGAGGTGTCTGTCCCTTCTGCTGACACCATTGTGCTGGAGCCTGGGGTCTGCCAGCTGTTTCGAGCTGTAGCTCCTCTCTGGAAAGTCACTGCCAGTTTTTTCTTGCTGCCAGCTTCCTGCAGGAGTGGGCATGTTGCTAATATAGCTTTGCTGCCCGTTGAAGACCTCTTGCACCTGAATGTTCTTCTCACAGCAGGGTCTGAAGGTATATGTGCTATGCACCAATGCAGAAAGGCAGCGAAGAGAGAGGTGAAACCAAGGATAGTCAAGGATATATCTGATAGGGGTTATGATACAGGAATTCTTAAGTGGGGTCCTCCTCTGCCTTTACCCAAAGAGTTGGAGACTTCCATGTGCCCCTGTGAGCAGGAGCCTCACAGCAGAGCTCTGCTGTTGGAGCATCTTAGTAGCTGGGCCCTGAGAGTACTGAGGAGAGTCTTGCTTTTCTTAAAGCTAGGCCAGGACAGCCTGGAGAGGTCTGTGTCCACAGAGAGCAGCTCTTCCGGGGGAGATCAGTGGACACATCAGGACAGATGAGAGGTCTGCAGGCAGCAGCTGGAGAGTTGGATATGGGGGTCATTCAGCTGCCACGCTGTTGTGTCCGATGCTTCCTTCTCCAGTGATAATAATTGCTTGGTGCCTGCAGGTCCATGGCTGTTCCCTGCAGGGTCTCTTGTACTGGAAGCTAATGGAGCAGCTTGCCTCTCACTCTACCAGAGGACTGTAAAGGGGATCTGATGTGAAGAACCACCAAATCAGGATATTTTTCTGTTGGGCCAGCTCTCTCTTGCCTGCCCAAAGGCCTCAGTGTTCTCTAGTGATAGTGTTTTTCCTGTGCAAGTCCCCTGGGGGCCAAGCAGAGGCCTACCAGGATATAACAGAATTTCTCATTCTGTTTTGCTGCAGCAGTTGTGGGGATTTGATTTGTGTTAGGTCAATGTCTGTTAGTGCCCTGTCAGCCTGCATGGGACTTGTGTCGTGTCCATGCCAAAGGCCCTTGCACCGGCTGTTGGAATGTACTGAAACCACTGTGGTGTCACTGGCTCCTTCTGTTCCTCTGCCAGTGCCTGCCGGCTCTGTATCTTGCTTTGTACACAGACACAGGCTCTTTGTGGCAAAGCCTGTTTGTTCACCTGATGTTTGTACAGAGCAGAGTATCAATGTCTTGTCTTTCTGGTTGAGCCCACCAAGCATAGCTGCAGTGAAAGTTAGTAGACGCATGACCTACGATCCAGGGAAGTCCTAGCATGACACAAAGCAGAGAAGATGGCCAGAAGGAAGGAGATGATGGCCTCAGAAGAAATTTCTTCTCATCCCATTCCATGTGAGCTGCTGTTATGAAATGTTATTTCTTCAGTTTAGTATCCTTCAGCATTTTGTGTGGTTGTATGTGTCCCATGAACTGCATGGTTGTATTCTGCAAGAACCTTGTATTCTGTGATACTTGGAGGCAGTGAGTTCTGTTATTTAATGCTGTGTAGCCAAAAAACCTTCTCCTTGGACCATGGTTGTATTTGTTGCTTTCCAGTTTCCATAGCAAGTTCTTGGATTTTGTATTAAGTGCAAGTAGAGATAACCTGATTGACCTTGTACTGTCCATTTTTGTGTTCTGTACCGCTTCTTTGTCTCTTGGCACAAGGACAGTCCAGATGTATAACCTTGTCGCTCCTCCATTATTCCCTGCACCCAACCTTTGTAACTCAAGATGATGACAGTTGAGCTTTCATTTGACAGGGGCTGCATCAAGGATTTAAGGAACAGTATCTTGTCACTCATCCATGCTCCCTGTCCAGCCCAGGCATACTTGTGCTTTGGGTGGAGCTGTCACATGAAACAGCCAGGCATGTCCTGAAGAGTGTTTCTGCTCTGTGTGTTCTGCAGGGTGGCTGGAGGTTGTCTCAATCTTAGGATAACCCCAGAGAGCAAGCGTTCAGTAGTCCTGTGTGTTCCCAAATTTAGTGCAAGTGCATGTGTGAGGACATACCAGGGCTGTGGCATGATGAGTTAATGACTTCTGAGGATGCCCTGCAGACAGAGAAGATGTGACAGAGAGCAGACGTTAGCAAAAGAGAGTGTGAATTAACACAAGTTCACTGCCATTAGAGAATGTGCCAAGCGTCATCTGGGTTGGCATCTTGCTGTTCCTGCTGCAGGATCCTAGCTTCAAATCTTTGTGCATTTTCCTTAGATGGGCAGTTTGCAGGGGACCAGAGCCATTCTGTCATTGCTGCAGCGCTGCACATGGAGTTTCTGATGTGGCCATCTGCACTGACAGGGAAGTAGTGATTGACAGGAGCGATATCTGTGCTTTGGATGCAGCTATATGTCTCTTTTTTGTGGTTTTGAGAGTCAGTCATAGTTGGAACACTTCCTTCCTTTCCCTGCAGATGTGGTAAGGCTACCTTGGCAGGAAGCCCTCACTGGGAAGTCATGCAGAGCACTTCAAAGACACAGTCCTGTCTTTGCCAGGGTCAGTGGGCAGCAGCAAAACACATTGTGGAAAAGTGATGTTCTGACACTGTTTATGAGGCAGCTCTGTAGCTTGTTATATGAATGCAGTTATTGAGTCCTTTTTGAGTTGCATGTGACTTACTGTAGTTATGTATTACAGATAGAAAATGGACCAATCCCTTGCCAGGAATTCTGGAAGTATTGGCAGAGCTCACCAAATGGGTTATTAGAAAGGGCCCAAATGCCCAAACTGTCCAACCCCCAAACTGGGGCCCAGAGCACTTAGCTTGCCCTTTGTCTCAAACATACATCTACAAGCAACTTGCAGCTGTACCAGGTGCCCCCAAAATCGATGGCTGGTGGCATTGTAACCTGACATGCTTTGACTAAGTTTAATAAATAAAAGTTAGTACTTCTACGAAAATCTTTCTTCCTATTGAAGTGTACTTATTCTGGTACTAAATTTAGCCAAATATATAGTCAAGCATAAGCAGGGGCAGACACCTTCATCTGCCTCTCTACAAAGATGCAGATTCCAGCTGTGTTTCTCAGTGGGCATACAGGATTCATGGAGCAGAAGGCTGGAACCTTTAAAATGTCTATGACAAGAGTGCTGTGCAGCAAATAGCAAAAGGACTTCAGTAACAGCAGCAGTGCCAATAATGTCCTAAGAACTCGTCAAGTGCATATGTGAGAGCATACTCAGTCTGTGTGCAGCATAACCGGGGCTACAGTATTAAATAAAAATCCAACCAAAAGCTTGAAGGGAAACTCTTATGATGATTCCTATCAGTGTTTAAATTATTAGTACGAAAGATGTGATATATCCTCTGGGTATATTCAAAGCAAACTTTGCTTGGGCATCTAAAGAACAAATTAACAAGGCTGCCTGAATTTACCACTTTCTTTTNCAGGGAGGGTACAATGAGGAACAAACCTCTTTTCTCTTTCTGCTTCTGCCTACTTTCTTTGTCTTGCAAGTGTTCAAGGGTAAGACAGTCTCTTGTTATGGATTTGTAGAGTATCTCCCACAATGCATTCTTGAATCGTAAGTGATTCCTAATAAGAAACTCTCTGCATAAAACTCCTTGGTTTTTTCCTAGTTGATAGTTTCCTGGAAACAGCATGCAGACCAGCCTGAGGGCTCATGGATCTCCACAGTACAGTCTGGCACCCATCCTTAGTGCAGTACTGCTTCTGCATGCTGCAGCAGGAAGTGTTTTAGTGCTCAAGATTACACACTGAAATACATCCTGCCAGGAGAGGTTGGGAGGGTGCTTTGGAAAGGGGAGACAAGAAATTTATGAGAGTGGGTTTGAGTTATGTGGGAAAGCAAGAGCAAGGTGTTTCCATTTGGCAGGAGCTCTTCCATTTGGCAGAGAGAGAGCTCTTCCTCCAGCTGGAGTGAAATGGTGGGAAAGAGCTAAGGGAGGAGAGAGGATCAAGTGACCCCCTTCCTATATTCTAGCATGGGTAAGGGAGAAATGTGGGCAGTTCAATGGCTGTCAGAAGAAACTCCAAGCTGAGGTATGTGAGGTGACTTGGGAGAGGCAGCGCTGAGATGATTGTGGCGACGTGGAGGATGCTGATGTGAATGCTTTTACATGGATGAATTTTTCCATCCATGGAAAGCTACAGAAATGTGGTAACTAGAACAAGTCAGGAAAGGTTTGGACCAACAGCCACAAACTCAATCAGACAGAGGAGCAATTACAGATGATTCCTTAGAAGGACAGTTGAACAGTCATATAGGGTGACCATGCTTGTGCTTGTTGTGTGACAAGCAAAAGAGGTCACTCAGTGACTGTTCACTGATAGGGTGTATCAGGGTGGTCTGAGCTTAGGATTCTACGATAGAAATTCAAGACACCTCTGTCAGAATTATGCAATAAGCACATGAGAAACTGGGCTGAGAAATCGCTGCTGGAGTGCTGCCAAGGAGCAGCCACTGGGTCTGTTCTCTTTGCTTGCCTGCATCCTTTCAAATGGCTGTTACTTTGCAGCTGCCTTCAGCTTGTGCTGGGTTTAGAGAGGATGCAGAGAAAAGAGTGGTGGACAGAAGGAGGGCAAAGGATTTCAGAAGACCCAGCTGCAGATGTCTCAGAACATCCTCATGATAACTGGATTTCTGAGCTCCACTGTGTCCTGCTCCCATGGATATCTGGCCACTGTACCATCTCTGGATTAGGCTGCTGAGATTCTTGCATTCAGTGGCAGTAGCTCCCGCCAGAGATGTGACATGGCTGGCTGTCAGCCACCTGGATCTTCACTATCTGCTGGGAGCAGTGCTGATATCTTACCTGCAAGCTGGAGCTCATCAGCTCAGCAGGAGAAAGGACCATGCTTCCTGCAGGGTCTCAAGAGCATAAAAGCTGCTTTGTCTCCTTTCCCTGTGATGGGGTGAGGTGAACAGGAGCGGAATATGGGCATCTGGATGTGGGGGATGTTGGGCAGGAGCAGAATCTGCTGCTGCAGAGATTTGCTGATGGAAGAAAGCACTGGGGGGATGTTGGTGCTGTTTGGCACTGCTGCTCTGCAGGCTCTTAAATTATTCAGGTAATAACAGCATCTGTATGTGCTTGATGAGCCCACTGTGCTGAAATGAGGTGAGCAGTATCTGAAACCTTGCAGCATTCAGAAATCTGTTTCAGGAGCAAGTTCTTTCAAGCTGTGCCCTGTCCCCTGTGCCTGGCACCTCAGCCAGGACGTCTGCCCCAGGAGTGCGCTGGCTGAATGCAGGGATGAACCCTGCCTGGAGCAAATGCTTTCAGAAGGGTGATCACAAAGGATGGTGCCTTCATAAAAGTCCTCCACATGACAGCCTGGTGGGCTTAGTCTATCCACTGCAGAAAGCCACCTGCAGTGTGGTGAAGCTGAGGTACAGCGAGCTAGATCTGAGCTCAAAGGAAAGCAGATTTACAGAGTGCTAAAATTAGAAGTTTAGTCTGAATTATGCTAATTTGTTTTAATTGTCTAAGTGTGTCAAGGTTCTTCAGAAATGTAACCTCTCTGTGGTGGTCTGGAAAGGTGCAGCATCACTGGTGGTGTGATGGAAGGATGGATCAAGGGTGGTAGAGGTTTCTGGGTTCCCTGGCCTACTTACATCTTTCTTGCAGTCCTCACCTCCAGCTCTCAAAATGACACAAGGGTAGGTTCTGAAAGCGTTAGCTCTGAATTGAATAGACCAGATGGTTTTGTTAAAACCTTCGATGAGTAGAGGGCAGTTTCCTAGGTGCAGGGAAGTTCCTGACACCTTCTCTCTCTAAGGGCACTTCTCAGCACGACAGATCCATCTGAAAATTCACATTTTCTTTCACAGCTGATTATGTCGCGTTTGGAGCCTCAACTCTGCAAGCAGCAGCAAAAATTCAAGCTCCCTTCCTATTTGCAAACCAGATTTTGCTGACTGGGTGAAACGTTAAGCCAGAGCCATACATCTCTGTGTAGGGGCTGCAAGTGTAGGGGACTGTGTTAAATCTATGGCTTCAAAATGTTGCATCCTCAGTGAAAAATCTATGGCAGAGACAGAGCAGCAGGTATTCACTGAAGTGTCTTGGGAGGTGGAAGGAGAGAATGCAGCAGCAGGAGAGCATTTAGAAAACAGACGAGGTTTCTATATTTATACAGAGATGAGGAAGGAGGGAGAGAGTGCGCGCGCGCATGTTTGTGCGTGTGTGACCAGGCCACCGGGAGGATTCCTGTTTAAGAGAAAAGGTACTCCAGAAAGATAGCAAGCAGAAGTGAAGGCTATGGTCCTTCACTACTGTGAAGTCCTGTGGTGACGGGACTTTGCAGGGTTTGTAGGGTGCATTCACGTGCCTATGTTGGAACTTTTAAATGGGAAATGCAGAGAACAGCATGCTGAAAGCCTTTGCAGAATATAAGCTGTGGTTTTTAACCAGTGTGATAGTCTCTGCAAAGGAATAATAAATATTGTCACCTTCTTACAGTGTCACTTCTCCAGCAAACTAAGGTGTCCAGATACTCTGCAGGAAATGCAATGTATCGAGTCCATTTAGTTCTTTCATGATGCCATGCCTGGAATGAGGAGCATTGTGTCTTTCCCAGCCAATCAAAGAATAAGATAAATACTATAAGCATGTGCTGTTTGGTGGGTGTGACAGGTGTGGGGTGAGTGAAACACAGGTTCAGCTTTAACAGTACACTTGCCTGTGCACCAAGCTTTTTATTCCATTTATCTGAATATGGACAGAAAGAGTAAAAGGTCTTTCTTTGGTCTGCCTGGAAATCAGCTGTACTCTGCTGATGGCTGGAGTGAGAACTTTTACTGTGTGCTATAACCATATGCATACATCTTGTATGTTCTCACACTGCTGTTTGAATCAATAATATTCTACTGTAAATGCTTTCCATGGATTTGATTATAGTAGTAAATAGCGTGTCCTTAAATAAGATGCTAAACTTTAATAATCCTGTATTCTTGACTTGTGAATCTCTGCATGGAGTTTCTCTTATTTTGGAGTGGTTTTTAATTTATTTCGCCTATCCATTTCCCTTGTGGTGAATGAAAGTACTCAGGCTGACAGTGGGAACAGGGAGTGAACTAGAGGGAGGTGGTGGTGTGCTAGAGAGTTCTAAGAAAGGTAAATCTTACTGAACTGGCTTTTGATGTTAGAGTTGCCTTTACTGCAGTGGGGAGTTGTTACAGTTCTTCCCATCTTTAATGCTGAAAGAGAACTTGCATCTGCGGGACACTGGCTATGGCATGGGGAGGTTTCAGCACTAGGAGATGCCTGCATGGGATGAGTATTTGTCCTGAAGGCTTTAATTTTCTATGCTTTCTCATTCTTCAGCTCTTTTTCTGGCAGAATCATCTTATCTCACAGTGACAGTGGGTTTGGTCCAAGCAAGAATTGCTCAGCAGAGCGTGGCATGGCAGCTCTCTTTACACACAGCTTGGACGTGCCACTGCACTGAGGCATAGCAATGTGCTCCTGTTAAAGAGCAGCACGATGGTCAGCAGGCTGACCCCCTTTCTGTGAGGATTGGGAAAAAATGCTTCCTGTCAGCCTGCTGTCAAATAGCTGCGGAGCTGAGGTTGCAGTAAGAGGAGCTGCAGTATCACAGGGCAAAAGTATAAAATATCTGTTGCCCACTAGTACTGTATCAGCAAAACTGCTTTTCAAAACTTGTGAACTCATCCCTGCCAGTGGTGAGACGTGCTTCTCAGACCTGTCCGGGAAGTCCTCCAAGGCCAGCAGCAGTTCAATAAGACATAGAGAAAACACCTCCTCTCCATTCAAAATGAGGCAGCAGCATTTTCTGTCTCCTGACAACATTTCACAGGGATCAGCAGCACTTGCCTAGAGGGCCTCTCAGCACGGTGTGTGGCACCACCATCATCTTCAGCAGAGGGTCAATGAGGGACATTTATTCTGCCTTTCCTGTACAGACAGACACTGTGAGTAAATTGCAGATATTTGGGAAGCGGAGCTGACATTTTTCACTAATTCACGTTGCTTTAAAGTCATGCCTTGGAGCTAAGAAAGCTGTGAAGACACTTGGAGCAGCTGATTGACGGGCTCTTCTCACAGCTGCAATAGTGGTGCAACTTCCTCATGAAACTTGGAGATAAGGTTCATCACTGAGAAGGTGCATTGCATATTGAGAGCTTTAGTCTGAACAGACTTTGCAGAGCTGGTGTGGTTTTTGTCTGTTTTGTTAGGAATACATGCAGCATTTTGCCTGGAGAAAGTGCACAGTAATAAGATCTAAACCTCTAGTTTGTTCTTGACAGTAAGAACCTGTTGTAAAACACTGAGAAAAAAAAGAGAGATCAGAAGAGGAAGAGGCTTCAGAGTTTCCTTTACTGTTCTTTGGAGATTTCTGGAGAAAAAAACAAACACCACAAATGAAGCACGTAACATGATTTTTGTCCTCTTTCTGGAGCTGCAGCTGCTGCAGTCAGCTCCCCACCCTCAAGCTGTCTGCTGTTTACTGCCAAGCTTTGCCAGCAGGTTGCTGGGATAATATTAGGCTTTTTTAATGACAAAAAGTGCCTGAAAAATAGATATATATGATTTTTACATTTAAGTTAAAAGAAGTATATGACATGCCGGTGATCTGATTGGGAGGGGCCAAGAAACAACAAAGAATCACAGAATCTCTTTAAGTGCCCAACCATGAAAACAAGGACCTAATTTTGGCTATGTTTTTAAAGACCAGCATGAATAAATATGCATGCAAACATGTTTGGAGGATGTTATGCCTCTGAGAGATTCTAAGGGTTGCAATAAAGTAGGAGGACAGAATAAAATCCTGGAGGCTTCCAGCAGGCCCATGCTCCAAACCATGGTCAGCAGGTAACACAGCAAGGCAGCTGTAATAGAACTGGTACTCTCACATATCTGCCACAGTGGGCATCCTAGCCAAAATGGTTTCTCAACCTCTCCCTGCTGGCAAGTGAAAATGGCTCATCTTTTCTGTTGAAAAGAACTTACAGAAGCCAAAAGAGGAAATACTAGGATTTCTTTACTGTTTGATTCCATTCACGGACAAGCACAGCCTTAGTAGTTCCTGTAAAGGAGATACTTAGGCTCCCTCAAGAAGTTAGGAGGAGGAAATCCACAGTTTTAGGTTGAACTGCCTTTGTGAGCCCAGTGTCCGGCATCCTCTATAGCTGCTGTCAAAGATGTTATGATACTTTTCACAATAAAGTGTTGGTGTGCGTGGATTGACTCTTCTGTTCAGCAAAAATCTTTCTTAGGTAATTGCATTCTGTTTCTTTCGAGCCCCTTGTTTCCCCACCTCCTTGAGTTCTCTGTAGCATTTTTGTGGTCTGCTGAAGGCTGCCTCCTCTTACTCTGCATATGGGATCACTAATTTAGCAAGAGGGCAAAAGAATACAAGGAAACTTTGCAGCTGTGGAGTAGGCTGAATCTTAAAATGAAAGTGGTGGGAATGACAGAGTGCAGGATACATGTTCTCTGTGTAGAAGAGAGACTACTCTCTGAAATAGGAAACTCCTTCAGGTTTCTGTGTTTTGTATTGTAAAGCAAATTCCCTCAGATGTTTCAAACCTTTCTCTCTGCCCCCACACTTCAGAGCTTCTTGGCTTGTACTGAACCACCCTGACCTGGCAGCTCAGTAAGGTAGGTGGGTGCAGGGTCAGTGTCAAGCACTTCCTGGCTAGGAAAAGCACTGGTTTTTGCAAATCCTCAGGGAATCATAGTGCTAAATGCTACAAGATTGTTAATTTTGTAAGGTAAGCAATTGTGTAGTCATAGGCTCAGAGGTGTCCTTGCCATGCAGGGGATCTCTGTGGCGCTGCTGGAGAGGGGATCAGGCAGCCAGCTCCTCCTATGGTTGGCACAACTTGTGTGTCGTGTGGAATTACTTCTTCCTCTCTGCTGTGATGCAATGGAAGATGGGGACCGCTTTGTGCTGCATTTTACTTGGCTTTGCCGGCTGTTGTGGCTGTTCATCCTTACTGATTCCCCATTAACGGCTCTGGGGCCAGCACTCTCACGGGGCTCAGCTCCCAGCACTGATAACATGGAGTTCCAGCAGCCTATTTTTTATCATTAGGGGGAAGGAGGATTTTTTTTTTTAATTAGTAACCCAAATTACCCTGTGAAATGGCACTTGTCTGATCTTAAATATTATACTCCCTTAAGCAGGTGAGCTGGGGCAGAGAAACAGCAGCATGCTGGTAGTGATGGGCTTTGGCGGAAGATGAAGTGGTGCAGGACAGCATTAATACTTTCTCCCTGGAGGGCCTTCTATCTTCATGGCAGCCAGGTGCTCTTCCACGCAGCTCCCCAGCTTCCAAATGGCATTTTTCACACTTTAAACATTTTGCACGCTTTGAGCATTTCTGAACATCAAAGGCTGGTGTATCCTGGCTCTGGCGTTGCCATGGCAACAGCAGCTGAGAGGATTTGGATGTTTCTGGGATGGGATTTTGCTGCTGGGTGTGTTGGGCAGAGTGGAGCTGCTCTTCTCACATCAGTGCCATTGTGGGCATTATGCTCTGTGAGGGGATGGTCTGCCCCAGCCCAGGAGTACTGTGATGCAGACCTCTGTGTCTGAACTGCTCACCTCAGCTCCCTCCAGTCTGGGAGAGGAGGAAGGAGTCCTTCCCATGCTATGCCACACGTGGAAGTAGGTCAGCTGAATGATACCCTTAGATACGCTCATTTCTCTCCGCTGGCTCTCAAGGGAGCTGAGCATTGAGCTCTGCTTCAAGCATTGACTCTGTAGGAGCCCAAAACTGCTTCAGTGAGCCTACCCTCGGGATGTTGGCCTCAGATGCCTCTTCCATCCCCCTGCAGCTCCAGATATGCTGGATACAGTGGATTTCCAGGAGTGAACATAAAGCTGAGCTTTAAACACTGTGAAAATATAACATTGGTCTGGTTGGGTAGTGTGCTACAGCAGCGCAGTCAAGCGGCTGCTGTTGATCCTCACTGTGACTCTGTCAAGCTGTGTGTCCTGGGCAAAATGCCCCAACCTCCTCCTTGTGTGCTGTAAAATGGCCCCTGGGAATTCATTGCTGTTCTGTGAACATTACTCATTTGGGTGACTCTAGCATCTCCAGCCAATATCTGCTGAGGGGACAGGCAACATGTGTGACTTACTCGGACATGCACATAGCAGATGAGCTTTGGGGGGTGGGGGGAGCGGGGGGGGTGGTGTGTGTGTAGAGATAGGCACTTGAGACAGATGGGTGGTTTGATGAAGGAAAGCAGGTAATTCTGAGCACCCTGCCTATTCCTTGTACTGTCACAGCAATAGACAACCCTCAGACTTGTGATCTCAGTGCTGTTGGCCTCTGCATACTAAAGGAGAAAATATTTTGTCACACTGCCTGAACATGACAGAGCAAGATCATGTTGGTGCAGACTGTGGTATTTAGGTACAGTGCAGACCTCAGAGACTGGGTAGCTGAGAATAAAGCTACACTGAAAGTGTGGGGCAAGATCTGAGTTCTTGCTGTCTGGCTTGATGCTCAGGAGCAGAGCAGATTTCTTTCCAAGAGGAGCAGAGTGCAGCCTGCCAGGTGGGGACTGAGCATTCATCTTTTCTTACAGGAGGTCAGTCTTAGCTGCCTCCAGGCATGCACTGCAGCCAAGTGCTGGAAATCTCTTGGTCTTGAGATTCCCAAACAGGCGTTACATTTAGGTGTCTCTCAGTTAACTGTAATCTTGCAGTTACAGCAGGACCAGTGGATCCAATAGGATCAATAGCTGGGGTGGATTAACTGCAGCCTGAGAAGAGTCTTGTTACATCTTTCGGATTGGTGTCTGTCTGAATGAAAGCTGAAATCTGCACCGTGAGCAGTAATTAAGAAGTGATTTGCCCTTGGCCCATATTGTGGGCATAATGCCAAATTCTGAGTTCCCAGAACTGGGAATTTTCAGATTCAGGCTGAGTAAGGTGATGCTTTTTGCTCTCTAAACTGCTTGGTCTCTAAAAGGGGTCAATCAGTGGATGCTAATCCTGTGGGTGAGATGTGTTCTCATCCACTGGATAAGAGACCTGGGTGCAGAGGTTGCTGAACAATTTTATCTGTGCAGATATCTTCTTTGCAGCCAAGATAGCACAGTACTAAGCCATAGCATAAACAATGGGACGTGAATACTCCTTTCCTTTGGGAGCTCTGCATCTCTTTCATGTCTTCACTCTGAGAATCTGACTTTCTGAGTTTTTATGCTTGAATAAGTATAAATAGGATAAATCAGTGTGATGGTATTTTCAGTTGTGTTGCCTGGCTTATTCAAATGATGAGCAAAAAGAACACTTGGTAAGTTGTGGTAAGATGCCAGAGAGGCACATGCTATGAAGCTGTCTGTCCGCTCAGTATGTGTGCAGGGAGGGGCAAAAGACTGCTGAAACATCTTGGTTTGGGGCTCAGACTGCTTCCTCTCCAAGAACTAAATTGTGGTTGTGCTGGTACAAGGCAGCTGTCTCTTGGAGTAAGAGACCAGTCTGCTTTATCTCCAAAATCATGCCTTTGGAGGCAACAGTGCACAGTTCAAAAAACACAACCTTAAGAAGATCTATTCAATTTGTATTTCTGAATTTCCTTTGGGAATCTCACAGATTGAATAGTTCTGAACTGATAAATGACCACGAAATGTTTTCTTAGATCAGGGCTATGACAGGAAGAGATTTCTTATTTCTTATAGCTGCTGAGCTTTGCAAACCCAGTCCACTGGGTTTCTTTTCATTTGTTCTGTGCTTCTGTGTACGGGTTTTTAGACTGATTTGGAGAGAAGTACCTGTAAATCGGCTTCTCCGCTGTGCCCCCAACAACAAAGAAGACGGAGAGGAAATGGAGAGGCAACTAGAGAGCAAGGGCTGGAATATTTGTGTACAGCAAATCTTTGTCCCCCTCCCACCACATCACATTGCACAGCTCCTTTCAGAGGGGAAGGTGAAGAGCGGATGTCAGTGTGGACCCCTCACATGCTTCCTCTGTTGCTCATGGCTGATGATTCCAGCACTTTGGAAGCTGAGCATCAGCTCTCAGAAAGGTAAGGCACCAGTGGCACCTATGGACTTCCTGTGAAGTCACAAATCACCGTGCCAGAAGCCGCAAACACCACAGGAAAGCAAAGCCTCAGCTGTGTGATGTTCTGAGGGCTGCCTGCTCTGAGCTGCAGCATCTATCTCAGCTCTGCAGAGCATCTTTATCCACTTATTTATGCCTGCATCACTGCTGCTCTCTCCCAACAGAAAGAAGTGGCCTGACAGCGCCACTGTTTTTCTGTGTACCTGCTGTTATCCATGGCTGGGCAGCAGTAGCAGAATTGCTAAACATTTAAATTATTCAGCTTCTGTTGTTGACTCAGCTTTAAAACTACATTGACATTTCCTGAGATAACAGCTTGCTGACTGGAACCTGGGAGCCTGGCTGGTCCTGGGAGCCTCAGCAGGTGACAGGAGCACGGGGAGTGTTTTCCTCTCTAAGGAGAAAGGGGACGTGCTGGAGTAAGGTGAACCCATATGTATCCATGTCCTTGCACCAGGACAGTACTGCAAGTGCTCAGGGAGGCTTCAGTGACTGCAGCCCTGGACTCATCCTGGCGTCATTTCTCAAGTGGCTGAGTTCAGGAAGGGCTGTGTTTCCTTTCCTGGGCAAAGGCACATACAGCTTCCTCAAAATATTAAAGCACACTGTTACATCATTTACTCTTCTCCAAGGTGATGTATTTAAGGTTCTCTGCTGCACACATTACACTCCTCATTTCCTTAAATGAAAGGAAGAACAGCTGAGGACAGACTGGCAGCAGCCAGCAAGTGCCTGGTGCTGGGTAGTCACTTCTCTGGTTACATGGCAGATACCAAAACCAAGGAAGGAGCCTTGCATTCCTTCATAGCTACATCATCACACAGTTGAAGACTTTCTCCAAAGGTCAGAGGCAGAACTTTGTGTCTTGAAAAAACAAAACTCTTTGTAGCTGAAGGAGTAGTTCTCTTCAGAGACCTCTGCTCTGCCTTCTAAATTTCTGACAGAGCTTCTATTCACCCCTGAATCTGTCTGCAGTTGCTGCTGGAATTCAATGCTTTCATCTCGGGGGGAGCCCAGAATGCAGTGGCACTGAGGCACCAAGGATGCTGAGCCTCATCCGGGGAGCTGTCTCAGGATAGCAGAGGGAGAAATTAGTTTTCATGTGGGTATGATAAATATTATCGCATCCAGGGAACAGCACTTAAGAGAATATTGGAACCCTGGCTTGCAAAAATTCCCTAAAGCCCACAGGGGTGCCCAGAGATTGGTATTTGGTATTATTCAGTGTAATTCTTGGTCACTTTTTCTCAACATGAATTTGGTCTTTTTTAGACAATATTCCTGTTTTTTCCAGGGTAAATAATGTCCCTTTGCAGAGCCCCAGTTTAACTCTGTGTTAGCATGACACTGAGTCCACCTTCAGTTGTCTTTGAGGCCTTTATGGTGATGATCATATGCTCAGATGTCACTAAGGAGAGGACAGAGAATAAAATTTTGGAGGATGAGCAACCCAGACAATCTCAGTTCAGCATCTGAAAACAGGTAAGTGTTAAGGAACTGCCTGAGACCTTAGTCTTTTGAGGTGTTTTCATGAAAATGGAAAGAGCTTTTGGAATTAAGACCTGTTCATTTATTAGAGTTGTATTTGTTATTTTTCAGGCTCTCACAGGCTCAGATTTTTCAGACAGGGTTGTGCCCATAGTGTTGGTTTCTCCAGAACTGCCAAGATGTTCCTGTTAGATATAACAGGCAAGATAAAAGTGACAAACTGCTAGTAAAGGAAGTTGCTCTGAGGTATGAGTTTTCAGCACTGATACATGCAACTCACCTGTCTACAGTTAGATAGGGGGAACTTTTGGAAATACCTCAGGTGAGGTGATAATGAGTGAATGAGACATATTAGAGACACCAATGGGAAGTGTTCAGGAAATTACAATTAAGAAGGGACAGCAATTAATGGAGCAAAGAGACCAGTTTTCTTGTAGATGGAGCCTGCACCAGCTTCACAAACAGCCTGGGAAAGAAATGGTTTTTAGTGTGTTACATACTCAAGGCAAAGTGCTCTGTTCTCCCCCATCTTTAGGGAAGGGAGAAAACAGACAGGTGCCTCCCACCTCACAGGATCCCCTTTACTCATGCTCTCGAAATCGCCTTTACTTCTAGAGCTATAGATATGTGACTGATAGTAACATTAACGCTGTGAACTCCATACAGTTGCCTCAAGATCCATGGGTCTGCTGCAGCCTGTGACCTGCCAGCCCATGTGGATGTCACCAACAGCTGAGAATACCTCTGTGACCTGAGCTCTAAGCTGTGGGGAAGTTTTTGAGAGCTGTTTGCAGGCAAAACTCCAGGTCTTAGTGGGGAAGCAGAGACTTTGTGGCTTGGCCAAACTTGCCAGGACCATACCTAGGCACTTTTCTCTTTCTTCACCGTTGTAGAAAGGTTCTGCCTCAGTGGTGGGGACCTGGGGCAATTCCATCTTATTGTGTCTGCCACAGCACCACGTGATCACCATTCCAGGCTCCACAGTCACCACAGCTGCTTCCTACTCTGCACACAGTCACAGGCCTTCCTTCCCTGCACCCTGCTGTGGCTATAGACATAGGGTGTGCATAAGGGAGTCCTGGGCCAGAGGCAAAGGTGAGCCCCGTATTCCCTGCTGCACTGCACAGGGCTTACGCCTCCCCTCTCCATCCTTGCGGAGGGTATGAGGCATCACTGGATTGCCAGAAATCTGTAGAACTGAGCCAGTCTGAGACTGGCCAAAGGGTTTCCTGCCCCGGGGATTGTCCCATGCTTGAGTTTGCCTGTTCTGGGTTTATGAAAGTCACCAGTGCCAGAGGTTGCACAAAGCAAAGCTAAACCGAATCTCAAAATGGGAGGGGTGAAGGAGGCAATCTCATGAGCACTGTTGCACTGCTTTTCCCTGAGGTGTTCTAGGAGGTAAACCCAGTTGGATTGTAGGGCACTGGTTAGGGCTTTGTCAAGTGTATACATCCACTGTCCTGGTAGTGGATGCAGGATTTGGAGAAAGTTTGCATTATGCTGAGGGAGCAACTTTGAATCGGTTCATGAGCTCTGGCTGGTAATGGCCTGTGCCAGAGTGTGGACTCATGTTTGCATTCATGACATGCAGCTATGGGGGGGAGTGGAACCAGGATCTGAGGCACTGATAGACACCGACTCTGTAGGTTCAGAGGAGCGGCACTTTTTTAGAACAAATGTAGTGTGCCAGCCAGCCAGCAGTTGCAGTGTCCATTCTTTTGGCAACAAACATATGAGCTCTACCGGAACTGAAAATGGAGTCTATTCTATTTCAAGTATCAGAGGGAATCTAGACTTCCAAGGAAGTGCTGAATGACTCTGGACAAAGGGAAGGTGTTTTCCCTAGACTGAGGTAAGGACTCTGCTTTGCTCTAATGCTAAACTTGGTCTTTGCTCAGTATAAAAATCTCAGTTTCTATGTAATGCAAAGCATTTTGCCATCCTAACGTTTTGTTGATCTACTTTTCCTGCCTCTCTGCTCATACAAGCTTTTCTGGTGGTGTGCTGGGCTGTTTTATAGGAATTCCCTAGAGAGATGCAGCTGGCAGAGCAGTTGTTTCTTTCTCTGTGAAGCTGCAAATGTCACAAGCTGTTATTTATCCATATATTGCCCGGGCTTTTCCAGGTGTGATCACCTCACGGCTGTGCATTCACTGGTTTGGCCCCAGTGCCTGTCTGGAAGCACCTTGGCCTTCTTGACCTTGTAACTGGCAAAAAGGGCCAGGTGAATGGTAGCTGGAAACAGAAATCAAGCTCTGTGGCTCCCCTGCAGCACCCCAAGTCCTTTGCCAGGCTGGCCCCAGTTTAGCATCTGGAACCAAGACAGGATAAGCAAAGCACTAGCAAGAGGGATGACTCCTGCCAGCCAGGCAAGCATTGCTCTGCAGGGTCACCCTAAGCTGGAGCACAAGGAAAGGGTGGGACGGGAGTGGTCTCCAGGAGGTCTGTTCCTTTGGACAATTGGTGTGACTCCCTTGCGTGTCTTTCAGAGAGGGCATGCACCAACCACTGTGGACCCCTTGCCTTCTTGCTGCAAGCAAGGATCTCCTGAAGGGATGCTGGAGCAGGAGTCTGCTGTGCAGGTAGAAGGGGGGAAGGGGCGCGTTCACTGTATTGTAGTGGGCTCTAGGCAGTATGAAGAGCCTGGAGCTACTGTCACTAGACCTCATTTGCCACTTCAGTTCCATCTCGGTGTCCTCCATTTGGGACTGTGCCCAGCCAAGGTCTGCAGGGACCTGTGAGCAACCTGGTTGTCTTCCGCTCACTGTCTCCAGCCCAGCCTGCTTTGTGTGGCACAGACCAAGAGACAGTGTGGTTCTGGCCACAGAGCTGTTTCATTTTGCTTTATATTGCTGAAGTTTCAGGGTTCATGCACATAGGCTCCTCCCTGTTAATAGTTCACAGGTGTGTTTATGAAGTGTGGCTCAGGCATGACATTCACTAAACACTGTGCCCAGCCTGGCAACTATCCCTAAGCTCCTGACGTGGGACAACCCGTAATCTCCAGACTCCAGGCAGGAGCTTCCTTGTTGTGCTGGCTTGCAGTCAGGTGTGCGAGTGGTGATAGGGTGCAGTCCTGCTGCTGATAAACCTCTTCCAGCCTGCTCATGCTTGGTTTGGCTGCAGCATTCAGCATAAGTGGGTTGATCGGAGCTGCAGACCCTGGTTGTCCAGGGTGAGCTGACCTTCTCCTGCAGTGATGACATGCATGCTTTACCTGAGGGTGAGTACTTGGGCATGGTCAGGGGTTTGTTGGGCAGCAAAAGAGGAGAGGAATCAGGTCAGCTGGTTTGCATGAGGGAGTTTAGGTATATTCTGGCTGGTAATATGAATTTCAGTCCAAAGAAAATGCCTCTTCTCTCCAAACAGTTGCTGCTAAATGGAACTCAGATTGGCAGGAAGGGTTTGCTGCCCTTCTTAGGTCATTGGTAACTTGCCTAAAGTCATCCTTGGAGCCAGTGACAGTGCCTGGCATTGAAACCAGGTCCCTTGGTGCTGCATTTGCCTTGTCCTTCTCACTGCTGCTTTGGTGGGAGAAGGGAGGTACCCCAGGTGTTGTTTTTTTGCAGCATTATGATAGTAAATGTTGATTCCTGTGTTATCACCTTTCTTATTTTGCCCCTCCGGAGCCCTGGGACAGGTGCACAGGATGATGTTTCTCTCTCAGCACAGTGCTGCGCTAGCTCTGCTGTGGAGCAGGTGGCTGTGCTGCAACGGCTTTGCTTGCATGTCCTCACCGGGGATCTGCTGGCAGAGATATATTACCAGGCCTGTGCTTCTGGTGTTTTTCTGTCAGTGCTTTCTTCCCTGCATGGCTTCCAGAGGCTGCACCCCAAGCACTGGCCAGGCAAGCCTGGCTTAAGGCTGAAGACAGTAGATCTATGGTAGCCACAGCACAGGGACTGTACTGTGATACCACCCAGCATGTAGATCCCAGCAGAAAGCCCCCTTCTAAGCGCTTTTGTTCATGCCGGCAGGCAAAGCAGGTGTGGACTAGTCCTGCTGGAGCAGAGGTAGGGACTGAGTCAGAACAAACTGTAGAATTCAGGAGCAGTATATAAGCGTCACTAGGAAAGAAAAGGAAGCTTCTCCACAGGGCGCTGGGGCAGACCCTGATGGTATGATCTGGACTCCAGCACCTCACCTGAGCATGAGGGTGCTGACAGAGCCCAGGGCAGGTTGAGGCTGGTCCAGAAGCTGCCAGTCTTAGTCCCAGGCTGACATCAGGCAGGCTCAGAGCATGTCTCTGATTCCCCCCTTGCCCTGGCAGCCTGCTAGAGCCCTCTCAGCTCCCCAGTGTTTATTGCACGGACCTGCCTAAACCATGTCATGGTCCAAAATAGGTAGTGCATTAGGAAAGTAGGAGATAGAAAGCAGTTGCTGTGCTGCTGCATCTCTCTCAGCAGCTGTAAGTGTTATGTTGTTAGAATAGGTGTAGTGCCTGAGCAAAAAGCTCTCATGTATTGTCTTCAGTCACAGTCTATATATTTTTTGATGAGGTAAAAATAGCTTTTCTTTTTCAGGATATGCAGAGAGCAGAGGCTCCTGCTAACATCAAAGGAGAGTGACAGCTTTCCCCTGGGTGTGCGTGGCCTCAGCTGGCAGGAGCAGTAGCTGTGTTAATTCTTGCCTCGCTTTGGCTCTGTGTGAAAGGAAAGATCTTCTGGTCTCCTTTTCCTGTTCAGGTTTCTGGACCAGCCCCTGTTTCACTCTCCACTGCTGCTGGACCCAGCACTGTACTTCAAAGGGAAAGTGATAGTTTGCAAGTGACAGAACAAGATCTCGAACACGTTACTTAGAAAATCCATTAGGCAGCAGGCAGGCACTGCAGGCTTTCACAGAGCTGTGGGCTGTAGCCCACAAGGGGATCCTTATCAGAAAGATCAGTCTGCTGTGTAGGGGCAGCTCCTTGCTGCCTTGCTCTCTGCAGATTAAACTGTTTGTGGTATCTGCCCTCCTCACAGTTCTGAACCTATTCCAGCTGGAGCAGCCAGCAAAGGGGACCCATGAGCAGGGAAGGAAGGAGGCAGATGGCAACGCAGATGTCGTTTGTATCCGAAAACGCTCAGCAGGAACTGAGTGAACTTGACCCTGACCTGTACCACCAGTGACAGTCCAGAACTACCTCTCCTGTTAAGGGTGCACAAAAATGGGCTTTCCGAAAGCTCATTACTCATGATTATGTAATGGTGGAGGACTGTGCATGTTGGAGAGGCCAGTCTGATGCTGGCACCCAAAAGCTTGCCCTCTCTTCAGCGCTGTAAAAGTGCTAATTGACAGGTTGCTTCCCTTCCCACAAACGTGCCAGGGACCTTCCTACCCTCCTTCTTCTGCTTTGGGATTTCTCCTCTGCCGGTTGTGCCAGGTTCTTCTCCAGCTCTATCCTTTCATGGGAACGTGAGCAGATCTTTCACTTCCTGCATGCTCTGATTCACCTGCTGTGAGATGGTTGAGCTCCCCCTTACATCCTGCTCTGGGGATCTCTGCTGGACGTGTGAGCTATCAACCTCTGCGATACGTGCTTTGGGCCTGTTGTGAAATCTGCATTAAGCAGAAAGGAGCATGGACACAGGGTTTACTCAGGCTGGTGTACGAAATGAGAACAAACTGACTTGGCAGATGCCTTCCAGAGATGACTTCTTGTGCCTTGACTCTCATCAGTCCTATTAAGATCCGCAAACCTGTGCTAAATTGTGGGCAGAGGTGAGGATGATGGGAGAATAGAACTTGGGCATATGGATTTATCTGTCTTGAATAATGTGGATAGGAGTGAGAATGATGAAAGAATAGAATTTAAGCATTTGGATTTATCCTTTCATCAGATGAATTTTCCCAATGCTTTTGCTTTTCTGTTTCTTCTGGGTTTGCAGTATCTGCCTGTTCTCTGTGTTCTGCTGGCTGACTGCCTGAGGCTTTGCTACCGTGGCCTCTCTGGAGATGCTGTACTCTGCTGAATGCTGCCTTCTACTCAGAAGGCAGAAACCTGCCAGTAGGTTTTGTTTCTGCTGCAGGGCCTACTGAGAGCATCCAGTTTCTGTTAATACAGATAGGAGAGAAAGTTCCTATAAGACAGGCAGTGTGGCTTCTGTTTCTGAGCATTTTGAGTTGAATCTCCTGATCTTCCCTCATTATCCTATGGGGACCCTAGGTGTTATCTTTAACTGCTCTTAATCTTAGCATCTCTTTTAGTGTGTTTTGAGGACTGACAAATTCTTCTCATCTGATGAGAAAGAACTGAGGTTACCACCTGCAGACCTGTGCACTTGATATCTGCAAGGCAGAGAGGTCCAAATGAGCATTGGCTCCAGAGAAATGCCGAGGTTGGGCAGTTTCTTAGAAGTAAACCACTGCACCGGTGTGAGGTTTTGGTGTTTCTGCTGGAAATAATGCCTCAAAGGTGAGGATCATGCCCACTGTTGGACTCAAGTCCACATGAGCAAGGAGATGTCCAAGCAGATGGCAAGGGCTGTTGCCCTTGGCAAGGGTTTATCACACATCCTCAGCTGGCAGCACTGACTTTAGGTTCCAGGATGCTGGCACCAGTAGCTGGAAGTAACTGGATGACCTCTGAGATGTGAGTTGGACCTTGCCACAGCATCTAGACAGGATGCCTAAAGCAATACATGGCTTGGTGCCAGGATTCAGGTTTGCATCTTGCTGCCAGTCCTGGGGTTCTTTGGTTGTTGGGGTGACTGTGTGCTGCCCAGCCTCCAGGTGTTTCCTTGCTGGACCTCCTCTATCCGCTGCTCCATGAGTCTGTGTCAACTTGGCTGGAGAGACAAGTGGACAGACAGGGTAAAGAGGGCAATGCAGCAGGATGTGTGTGTGCCAGGCTGGAATAGTGTGGTGAGATGCTTCTTGACTGTCTTTGTGTCCCAGAAAACATTGTGAGATCAGCACAAGTCCCTGAACTCATTTCCACTTGGGAATCATCTACTTACAGCATTTAGCAGCTCATACAGAGTGGACTCAGACTGCTTCCTCTCCAAGAACTGGCCCACAAGAAGTGTGGCCACCTTTAGCAGGAGGAGGCAATGCTGAGATCCTCCCTTTTGTTATCAGTGATGAGCAGCAGGAGCTGGTGGGAGCTCCTCCCTGGGTGTGAGTGAGAGCAGGCACTGCCAGAAGAGATTAGAGCAGGACACTGATCACGGCCAGAGACACAGCAGGCTTATGAACGTCTGACTGCAGCCCTTGAAATCCAGCCTGAGCCTCTGGTTTGACTTCCTCTTTGCTTATTGCCCTGGCCATGGCTACAATCCAATGGGCTCATGTGGTTCCAGGGTAGTGGCATTAATGCTGTGAGAGCAGGAGGACACCTGGGAAAAGGAACAGAAGAAGCCTGTCCTCAGGGCCAGGAGAGGGTGTCATGAGAAAAAAATTACTCTGAAACCAGGACAGAGGGAAAGGGAAAAATTTAGATAGCCAGCAGACAAGGGGAGATTTTTCCTGAAGGAAAAGAAAGGGAAGGAGAGTAGAAGTACAGTTTGATGTGCTGTGCTATGTTTTTGACTTTAGAAGTTCTTGGAGCACTTCACAAAGTCCAGATCTGAGGCTTCTCTCTTGCAGAATTGCTGACAGCAGCCTTCTGACACTTCACAGCTTGGATGTCCACAAGTCTGTAGAGCATGATGTCTGTGTATAGGATTTAGCAGCCACGTAAGAGTGCAAGAGGTACACAACAGCAAGTGAGGCATTTAATTTTCTCCCCTGGAATATCTCCTTTCTTTGCTAGGAAGGCAAAGAAGAATGGAAAGAAACTCTGCAAGCTCCAAATAAAGGAAAATCAGCAGAGGCAGTTTCTCTATCTGGAAGCACTTGCTGTATGTTCTGGGGCACACAGCAAGTGACTGTGTGCGCATGAGGCACGCCTGTGCTGCACTTTGTGCTTGTCAGTGGGTGGTGTTAACTGTGCAATACATGTGTCTGTGTCTGAGTGAGTTGGGATGGTGCTGACTTGGATATGTGTGCGTATCTTCTCGATGTGCACATCTGCTTGTGTTCACAGGGTCTCTGCATTTCTTGCTGTCAGTGCTCCCTTTTGCTGAAATTTGGGAGATGGCAGTGACCCAACCCATGCTTCCATTTCCTGGGGAGTGAATTGCCCTGAGCAATAGGCAGGCAGTCCCATCATGCAGCCTGACAGAAGGATAATATGACAGTGGATCTGCTTTTACCATTTGAGCCAAGCTATTCCATCTTCTCTGGTGGAATGTGTGGTCTGATTGCTGGTGTCTGATGCCCTGCATCTCTCTGTGCATCTCTGGAAGGTACATGCTGAGCATGGGGAGCAAAAGGGTAGTACCTCTGACACACTCCAGCCTTGGCATGTTTTCCAAGGCCTGGGCCCCAGCATCCAGAGGGTCAGGAGAGAACCCCAACCCCTCTCCACTGTGGCAGGAGTTACCTGTGAATTGCCAGGCTCCTGGGCATATCTCTGGGGCTGCTTTTCCTCTGCTGTTCCCGAGGTGGTACCTGCAGCTCTGACCCCCTCCCTGCGCTTGGCAGCAGTCATTTGCTTTCCGGAGGTGGCTTGGTATTAAATATCCTGTCTGACACAATAATGGAGAGAAAATGAACAAATTCCATTAGCAGTTGGCGATCCCTGCAGGGTCTGCATAGGAGAGAGGACGGAGCCTGTATTTTTAGATAGAATGCAATGTAACTTACTGGCTCTCTCAAAGCTGGGGAGTAGATAACCAAGGAGGGAGAGAGGGGACACCAGGCTCAGGTTTCAGCTGAAGTGCCGGACTATGGCAGCACGAAAGGGCAGGTCCAGTCCAGACGTGGCTGTGAGTATACAACACACTTCTCCTTCATGCCTACAGAGACCTCTGCTTTGCTTTTTTGCTTGCTTTCTGCCTGTAGTCTCTGCTGCTGGGTGTGCTGGGGCTTTGGGAGCCCCTTTGCTGCAGGGCCTTGTAGAGTTTTACCATTTAATCTTCAGAGCTCCACGTGTGTCCCATGGGTGACAGAGGCTGGCTGAGCTGTGCTTTGATTTTCCAAGGGTTTTCTGCCTTGTCATTGATCCTGACCTAAGAAGCAGAGGCTTCTAGCCGTGTCTGGAGTTGGAAAAGCTCTTTGCATTCAGCCTGTTGCTTGAAGCTGTCAGTGTTTCCTCACTGGACCCCAGACAGCACGCAGAGCTCAGCGCGTGAATGTGCACTTCTAAGCACAATGCTGGTGTTGTCTTCTGCCTCTTGCAGTTGATCCTTCTGGGTGAGCAGAGCACTGAGGCACCGTGTTGTCTCCTCTGTGTTCACAGCCTCACAAAGCCACAGCTCTGCTGTGAATCTGGGGGCTCTTCCCTGATAGATGGGGCTCTCCTCTGAGGTGGAAGCAAGCAGAGCCAGCTGGCACAGGAGGTCATGCGATCAGCACGTGTTCCCCCTGCACGCGGAGGCTGCGCACCGTGATGGGGCACAGTGGTGCTGCTCTCCACCACCTGTCCTTCTGGCCTGTGGGCTGCCCCAGAGGGGCCATGGCACCCTGTCACTGTGGTGGTAGCCTGGCCTGAGCTCTGTGCCTAGCCCAGCAGGGCCAGGACACCCTGTCTGTGGGCCTTACCTCTACAACAGAGAACAGGGTCCTAATGGGCCCAGGGCATGGCTGCCTTTCTCTGTGGTAGGAGTGTCAGGCAGAAAGGATGAGCTGGGGAGGCAGATGGAGGAGACCATAAGGCATCTGAGTTGTGCTGCTTCAAAGGCCCAATTCAAATGTCTGAGACTGCAAAGAGAAGGGAAGAGAGGAGACCTGAACCTATGTGGTGCATCATCCTCCCTAGTATGCCTCCAGTGCTTTTGTCTCTGGCTGTGTTGCTTCCAGCTTCTATCCAGGAGCTTCCTAATCCTGGATGCTCCTCTGCAGTCAGGTTGTGGGCAATACAGGATGGCTCGGGGTGGCAGAACAGAGGCTCTCCTAGCACAGGATGTCCCTTGGTCAGTCCTGATGTGACTGGTACAAGAGGGGTTCTGATTTCCTCTTGAAGCTGAAGACAGAGGAGTGTGTCCTGCATCCCTGCCACGGATGTCTTGTGGCTCTTGGCTGCAGAGAGCCCTTTGGGCTGGCCTGAGCAGGCAAGTACCAGGTAGTAGTTACCAGTCCAAGTTCCCAGACTCACAGACCCACATCACTGCATTTCCACCCTGTTCTCCAGCTTCTAGTGAGCCATGCCATTGTCTCCATTTGCTGCCTCACACTGCTAAGTAATGTTGCTCAAAGTATTGCTGTGCCTTGCCTGGGCTGGCTGTGGTGTAGCAGTTCAGGGAGGTACTGTCAAAAAAGAGAGTTGTGACTTTCACAGCTGTGAGGTACTCAGCTGGGGCCGTTGTCCCTGGTGCTGGTACCTGAGCTCACCGCTGTGGCTATCCAGTGGCTTCTAGAGCAGGGTAGAGGTGGGCTCACTACAGCTCCATCAATGTAGTCCTTCAGCCCAGACACAAAGGTGTTTCCTGGGCCAAGGGAGGCTGTCGTGGTGGCAGGACCTCCCTCCCTGCTGTCCCCATAGTGTGATGGGACAAGCTGCAGACCTTCTGCCCCATTATCTGGATGCTCTTCATTTTAAGTCCAAGTCCCAGCCCTTTTTCTTCCTGTCTGATTTGAGACACCTCAGTCTGTCCCAGCAGTTCCCACTGTGACTTGCCTGGCCTCTGTCTTTTCTGCCTCATCTGTGTAGTTATGTTCTCTGCAGCTGAGTGAGGAGCTGACCCAGTGCTGGTGGTGGGGGAGAACAAAGAGGCTCTGAGTTTCATGCTTTTTCTTTTTGTCCCCAAGGCCGATGCTGCAACCAGTTTCTTGAGAGCTGCAAGATCTGGGAATCTGGACAAAGCCTTGGATCACCTCAGGAACGGGGTAGATATTAACACCTGTAACCAGGTAGGTGAAACACACAGGGCTTCTGGTACTATCTCTAGTTCATGTGAAAATGTGGCTGAGCAGAGGGCAGACCTGGAACAGTTGTCTTTGGGGCCACAAGGGCAGCAATAGCTATAAAGATCTGGGGAGCCTGGATGTACTGGCTGGAGCATAGCAAAGAACATTAACAGGTTCTAAAAGAGTGGGCTAACAGAGAGGACTTCTTTAGTGTGACAAGCAAATGGGACAATTGCAAGGAGCTCAGCTGCTTCTCAGAGGGCAGAGCAGATAGCTGTGAAGAGTAGCACACTGTCTGGAACATCACAGGAGTGGCTCTTGGGGGTTATTCCCCTTGCCTGCAGTGCTGCAGTGCTGAGGTTTTTGGATTCCTACAAGTTGCAGTTTATCACAAGCAGTGACTGTTTGCAAAATGCCAGTTGTGGTGGTTTGGGAGGTGTTGAGCAAGAGGAGCCCTCCTCATTCTGAACAGAAACAGGTTTGTACTGGAGCAGAGAGCTGCAGGCACTGAGGAATTGTTTGCACATCATCATCAGAACATTTTGCATCTGTGTAGCTGCCAAATACAAGTGGCTGAGC
Source organism: Machaerirhynchus nigripectus (assembly GCA_013397975.1). Lineage (NCBI taxonomy): Eukaryota > Metazoa > Chordata > Aves > Passeriformes > Dicruridae > Machaerirhynchus > Machaerirhynchus nigripectus. The sequence goes on along the minus strand of VZRQ01000127.1, from coordinate 473,763 downwards.
CTGAACTGGGGCAGGTGTGGTAGGAACAGATTCAGGGGGCTTAGGCTGAGCGGGGGAAGCAGACAGGCTGTGCTGCTGCTGCTTTCTGGAGCAGTGGTGTTGCTGGGGAGGCTGACTCAGCACAAAGGCACACTCATCTGTTTCAGTATGAAGTCCCCAAACCAAATGAAGTTCAGACCTACTGATTTGTGCACTGTGGCAGCCTTTGCAGTTACTGGGGACAGGTTCCCACAGGACAAGCAGAGTGCACCATGGATGTTCACTCACATCCAATAGCAAGCCTAAAAGTAGAGGGAGGATTTCTACGTCCACTGGTCCTGTAATGCTCTAGTCCAGTGGAGTATGGGATTCTGGAGAGGGCGCTGTAAAGAATTGCAACAGGGTGATCCATCCACAAGCTAAAGATGAAGGCTTTGAACTTCTTCCTCACCAAAAGAGATGGTCTGTCATCAGCTGTCTCCACTGACCGGCTTCAAGTCCTGTTTCCAGACAGATTGCTGATGCTGGTGAGAGCATTTAACACTTTGATGGAAAGACAATGGCTACTGCAGTATGAGGCTCTTCTCTCAGTGATGTTTTGCACTGGTTCCTGCCATCTCCCTGAGGTTAGATGGCACTTTGGGGTTTCCTTCTGAGGAATATCAGACCTGTGGGAAAGGTCCAACCTCACATGTCCTGTATAGAATAAAGAGGGATATATGTGGTCAGACCTATCCCACAGGCCCTGTATTCTTACTCAAGTTCAGAGACCTTGACATGCCATCTGATCTTCATCCCGCCGATTTCACCTCCTTCATTGCTGCATCAGTGTCTGCATCATCCACCTTTCATGTTTCAAATTCTGGCATGGTCCCATCTCATCCAGAAGGAGCTGGAAGGAGTGAGGATGAGTGCACCTTGCTGCCGGGACTCTCACCAGCTGGGAACAGCACCATCATGGCACATGGGTGCCCAGGAGATGGTCCTTGTTGAGGTGGCCAGTCCTGATGGGCAGTCCTGAGCAGGGCCCTGCTTTGGGACAGGCTAAGTGCAAAGTTTCTGTGTTATTCTGTAGGGCTGCATTTGTCACATTGATAGCCAGTGACTGGGATTTCTGGGAATTATTTGCAGCATTTGGTGAGGAAAATACAGCACCTTTCAGATTACGCACATCCTGTGGCAGTTTTGGGTCGGGTCAAGCCCAAGCAAATGTGTGTAACAGCCTGTATTGTTCCCTGGAGCAGGAATACCAATGGGCCACCACTGGAAACAATCTTTTGTGCACAACTGTTTGTCACAGGTTAATGATTTGTCACAGGTTTGCAGCATTCAAAAGGTTATGTATGAATCCTTTGCATAAAAGGGCTTATGGGCTGAGGGGAGCAGCTGAGCATCTGTGATCTTGCTCTCCAGTTGTTGGTTACTTGAGTGTAACTGAGGAAAAGCTTGCATGCCTGTGGACACTTATCACTTATCCAACTTGTGAGCTCACGGAGGTAAGGGTGTCAGTGATTATCTGTATGGGGTTGTGTAGGTGTGTCTTCATCAAAGAGACTGGGCTTGGCAGAGAAGATGGACTCAGTGTAGCCAGACATGGTTGGGGAGCATTTCCTTTCAGTAGCACTGTTCTGTGGGTGTTACAGCACTCCCTCTTCATTTCCCCTTGGAAGCAGACCTTTTGTGCTTGAGGCTTGACAGAATTCTGGAGTTGGTGTGCTGAGGAAGCCTGTGGGTTTTTAGATTTTTGCTCTTTGTGCTGTAATCAGAGTTGAGCCAAAGAATCTATGACTTTTCAGCTGTGATCCTGGGCAACTGGTGCTTTGAGTGAGAAAGAGTGGAAGATATTTTTCCAGTCTGACAGCACTCTTGAAGCAGTTCTGAGTTTAACTGGAGTGTTGAGGGCTGGAACTGAGCCTCCTTGGGTATTTTCTGCTCCCCTACCAATATTTAGGTGGGGATGAAGCATTTCTGTGAAGTGACTTTCTGGTCAGAAGTTGAAACACGTGGTTGGGAGGTGGAGTACTTGGGCAGGAGCAGGTGTCCCTCTGCCATGCAACAACACTGTGTAGGAGTAAACCTAGCACATCCACGTGGGAGAAGTGAGGGACAAGGAGAAAAAGTGGCATCTGAAAATGCCTGCAGGTATTTAACCTCTTTTCCAGCAAATATCCCAGCTCTTTAGTTCACATCTGGGAAGTGGAGGAGGATGTCAGAAATAAGGGAGCAGAAGCTGTCTTAGTAGCCTTGAGGATGCTGTCTGGCCTGAGACCCCTCCTTCTGACAAGCCGGGGATGCTAAAGGGGCACTGGCCAGTCCTCTGCTCTTCAGGTTTCACATGTAGGAAAAGGCAAGCTAGACTGCGGCACACACAGAGATGTTCCTGAGAAGTCACTTTAGCTCTCTGGGAGCTTCCTGGAACTGATAGAGCTTGACAGTGACACAGCCAATACCTTCTCTGCACTCTTTGCTGCAGCTGAACTCTGGGAGAGCAAAGCCCACCATGGGCTGCAGGATGGGGTGTTGGTGGGTAGTCTGAAAGCCAGGGAGAAGCCAGCTTCTGGCCTGGAAGCTCACAAACTACTGTGAATTAAATTTGGCTGCTGCTTGATAAAATCATTGTCCCAAGCAAGGCTTCTCACTGCACATCTGTGTAAATGTTAAAGTTTAAGGTTTGTATGTGCACTTACACAGCAGTTGTGCATCCTTGCTCTGGGCTGTGCACAAAGCTCAGCTCTGTACTTTAGGTGTGAAAAACCTGACTGTGAGGAGGGGCACCCCATGAAAAGTCATGTGAGGAAAGACAGGTGTTGATATGAGGGGTGTGCCACGAGCAGGGAGGACTGCAGAAGTGCCTGTGCCTCAAGCACATAAACACTGAGCTGTGGTACCACCCATCCATAGAGAATTGCCTACGTGGGCTGTGTGTTTTGCTTATGGAGAAACTTCCAGCATTAGTCAGCAACTCAGCGTTCAGTTGTGTGACATTTTCCTGGCAGCATGGAGCTATTTGTGGCACCATGGCTGGTGTGCTGGATGTCAATGCAGAGCTCAAGAACAAGGCAATTGCTCCTGCCCCACCAGCCTGGACTTTCTCCAGCATGGGCCAGGTGCCCACAGTCATGTCTGCACAGGAGCTCAGAGTAGGATGCTCCCCAGAGAGCTCCATTCCCAGATGATGACTAATTCCCCTTTCCCACCTTTGCTTCCTCCAGAATGGGCTGAACGCCTTGCACCTGGCCTCCAAGGAGGGCCATGTGAAAATGGTGGTGGAGCTGCTGCACAAGGAGATAGTTTTGGAGACAACGACCAAGGTAAGGACAAGGAAGTCTGGCCACACTGGTCATAGCTCTGCACCCTGCCATTGCTGCCAGACACACCAGCAATAGCTGAGCAGTGATCATGCTGTTTGCTGTCAGCCCCCAGAGAGACTGTGCCAGTGACAGTGCTGCTGGGCTGGGACCTGGGACCAGGCTCTGGTTTTAGCACAACCTTGGCATCTCTACGTGGGTGTGAGGTGCCTCTCCCCTGTGGGGGCCATTGTGGACTTCAGAGGGGAGTAACATAAACCACAACATGTGCTAGTGCTGGCTTACTAACATCTCCTGGCATGGGCTGCTGGCTCAGGTTAGCCCGTGCTGCCCCAGGGCAGCCCCTGCATGTTCCAGCTCTGAGATGGCCTCGACACCATTGTCACAAGCCTGCAGAGCTCTGGTGCTCTGTAAATAACATCTTGTTCTCTCATGCATCACCACAGCAGGTGTGGTTCTCGCTTGATGACAAGCAAGACAACGGCACAAGCAAGCAGGGCAGACAAATGAGCAGCCTGCAGCACCGACTGAAGGGCTGCAAGAACAGGAGGCGGCCTCAGTTGCCACCTCCCTGGTGCTCTCGCAGGGTTCTGGACAAAGAGCAGAGTCTGGCATTCTGCCACACCACCCAAAGGCACAAGTCGGAAGAGCCTGTGTGCGCATTTTCCAGCCTGCTCATCATCCCTTAGTTCTGCTGGGATGCTTTGGCTACCAGGGTGCACACTGCAGTTTTGCCTGAAGACTGCCAGCTCAGCTCCCCCATCCTCCCTCCCCTCCTCATCTCTCAGTGCTGGAGATGTACAGCACCTGACAGTGCATACAGCTTCTGCTGCCAGTAACTTCATAGGAGAGATGAAATCACTCTCTTCCCTGGCCAGCAAATGGGAAGGGTGGCTGGTTGGTCTACAGCAGGGATGGAAAATGGAGTGAGAGCTGCATGGCCTTCTAAAGGTTTTCCTGGCCAGCTGCTCTGGTTGCATGCCTGTTAGCACATGTCAGACCCAGCTTTCCCTGACATCCTGGGTTGCTTCAGCCCCTGAGCACTGTCCTGTGGTGTCTTTCAGAAGGGAAACACAGCCCTGCACATTGCTGCCTTGGCTGGACAACAGGACGTGGTCCGGGAGCTGGTGAACTATGGGGCCAACGTCAATGCACAGTCCCAGGTAGGGTGACCTGGTCTGAAATGGGAAAGGCACCCGTCAGGTGTGATGGTGGTGTCCCCACGGTGGGAACTATGCCCAGCATGGGCACTTCAGCAGCACTTTGCAGGTTCCCTCTAGTCCTGTTCAGGAGCAAGGACTGTTCTGCCAGACTCCTGAAAAAAGACAAGTGTGCAAATGGTTTGGAGGGAGTCTTGAGGCACATGGGGAGACCAGCGTGGTCTCTGCTGAGGGAGTCCCTGTCAGCACACACAAGCATGCTGAACTTATCCTGGGAGGACTCATGGCTGATGCCTCCCTGGCAAAGCTTTGAGATCTCTAGCAACCCCTGCAGTTACACACACTGTGCTTCCTTTGCTCTCTCTTCCTTGGGCCTGGTAGGGCTGAAAGCTCTTCAGATTTTGCCTGATGGGAGAATTGTCCCTGAAGCTAGGGACAATACTGGCAGTGTGCAGAAGGCAGTGTCTTCTGGGTTGACTCTTAAGAAGCATTGCCTGTTTTTTTCTGGATATGTGGAGCCTTGGGCTCCAGCTCTCTATGATTGTTCCACTGTCACCAGTTTTTTTCTTTTTCACACCCACAATGGATGCTTCTGCCCCCGTTCACTGACTTGGGAGTGTGGGTGTTGATGGGGTGTAGATCTTCAAAGAACTAGAGAAACACAACCAAGAGTTGTGTTGATGTGCATGGCCCTGTGTTTGCAGAAAGGCTTCACACCTCTCTACATGGCAGCACAGGAGAACCACCTGGAAGTTGTGAAGTTCTTGCTGGAAAATGGCGCCAACCAGAATGTAGCCACAGAGGTGAGATCCTTGGGAAGGAGCCTATGGCCCTGCCTGTGGGGGCCGCTGTGGGATGTGCTGGGTCCTGCCATGGCTCCTTGATTCTCTCCGTCTCCTTGGCAGGATGGCTTCACTCCACTAGCTGTGGCTCTCCAGCAAGGACATGAGAATGTGGTTGCTCACCTTATCAACTATGGGACAAAGGGTAAGGTCCGTCTGCCTGCCCTGCACATTGCAGCCCGCAATGATGACACTCGCACAGCAGCCGTGCTGCTGCAGAATGACCCCAATGCTGATGTCCTCTCCAAGGTGTGTGGTTTTCCTGTGCTGTCTCTGGGAGCTTCCCCACATCCCCAGGGAGAACAGCAGCTTGGTATGCTGTATTTGTCTGTAGTTTCATCAGGGAGCATGTGCCTGGCTGGGCTGATCCCTCCTTCTTTCCCTAGACTGGATTCACCCCTTTGCACATTGCAGCCCACTACGAGAATCTCAGTGTGGCCCAGTTACTGCTGAACCGTGGAGCCAGTGTCAACTTCACACCCCAGGTGAGTGCAAAGTGGGAAGCTACTGGAGCTTGTGCTGCTCCAGCACCAGAGGAGGATGCTGTGCCTTCTATCCATGTAGGGTGCAGCAGCAGCTGCCAGGATATGCTGGTGAGGTGGGACCATGCAGAAAGTAGCACAGGTGCATGAGGAGTTGCAATTAATAACCAGGATGGGCCTTTTTTGCTATGTCTCCCTTCTGTCAGAAGCAGCCATGCATCCCTGAAAGCTCTTGGGGACCTTGTGTCCAGGCTGAGGGAAAGCTGGTGCTGTTGCTGCAGGGCAGAGCTCAGAGAACCTGCAGTTAGGATGCCTCTTCCAGACCCATGGGTGCAGCCCAATCCATGAGCTGGTGCTTTCCTGTGAGCTCTGTGTAGCATCTGTCTGCAGCCTTTAGCTGCACAGCCCTCTCTCACAGCCCTGTTAAACAAGCTGTTCCCTTGCATTGTCCCTGGGCAGGGATGTAGATCTCCCTGCCCTCTCTCCTTTGTTTGTCCCTTGCCTCCTTGAAAGAGAAGGGGCTGCTCCTTCTGACAGACTGTCGTTCCTCCTGACAGAACGGGATCACTCCCCTGCACATAGCTTCCCGCCGGGGCAACATCATCATGGTACGGCTGCTGCTGGACCGCGGAGCCCAGATAGAGACAAGGACCAAGGTGAGAGCACTTCTGAACACAGCCCATCTTTACACAGGCCGTCCCTCACCCTGAGATCCTTATGCCCAGTGCTTACCCTGTAAACATCTTGCTGGGAATTTGAGGGAAGGTCTCTGGTGCACTAAGGGGTTGGACCAGGTGTTTTGTTGGCACATGTAGAGGTGAGAGGAGGCTGCAAGGCTACAAAAGTGTGCCCTGCAAGCTGAGGCCAGGCTCAGTTTTGCCTTATTTTGCAAACAAGTCCAAAGTCCCTGTTAGTCCTCTACCTGAGGGAACCCTGCCCTTCCATGCCATACTGAGCCCCTTGAACCCTTCTCTCTTCCCAGGATGAGCTGACCCCTCTCCACTGTGCAGCGCGCAATGGACATGTGAGAATTGCAGAGATCCTCCTGGACCACGGAGCTCCCATTCAAGCCAAAACCAAGGTACCCAGGTGACTTGGTGGGGCTGTGATTGGTGCCAGGTCCCAGGGCAGCACAGTGGGGTAACAAGCTATGCACAGTTGCTGGATGGCACGCATGGCTGGCTTGGGGCTTTTTTTGGCCTGATGAGGGGTAAGAAGCTTCCTGCCCTACTTGGCTCTAGCTGGAGTCCTTTGCCTGAGGGCTTCATCCTTCAAAGGGGGTGGCCTGGATACAGTCTGCCCCACGGCAGCGGCTCTTCAGGCCCTTCCCTCCACTTGACATTGCTCCTCTGTAAGTCTCAGTGAGGGATTTTGGGGCTCCTCTCTGTTAACACCTAGGGAACAAGGTGTCTCTTCTGCCCTAGAGTAGTGTCTGGGGGTGCAAGGCAGGGGGTGGGTGGGATGCCTGGACCCCCTCCTGGCCCAGCCCTGAGGCTCTGCTCCACGGTCGCAGAACGGCTTGTCGCCGATCCACATGGCAGCACAGGGTGACCACCTGGACTGCGTACGCCTGCTCCTGCAGTACAGCGCTGAGATCGACGACATCACCCTGGACCACCTAACACCACTGCATGTGGCTGCACACTGTGGACACCACCGGGTGGCCAAGCTGCTGGTGGAGAAGGGGGCCAAGCCCAACTCCCGAGCCTTGGTGAGTGAGGAAGGGTGGGTGGGCTGGACCAGGGGAGAGGGAGTGTTCCTGCAAATGACTGTCCATCTGTCTGTCTGCAGAATGGCTTCACACCCCTCCATATTGCCTGTAAGAAAAACCACATCCGTGTGATGGAGCTGCTGTTGAAGACAGGTGCCTCCATTGATGCTGTCACAGAGGTAGGTGGGCTGAGCCCATCCTCAGCTCTCTTGCTTCTGCATGTACGGAGTGGGCAACATGGCAGGATGTGATGTCCCTGTTGTGTCTGCCATACCCCAGGGACCTTTCTTGGTGCCCTTTGCAGCTCAGAACCTATTTAGCCTGGCAGCATCTCCCCAAAGGGCAGGGAGTTGCAGGGGAGACAGCAGCTTCCTGTGTTTCCCCTACACTCACTTGCCAGGCTCCTGGAGCAGGCTGGGGACTCAGATTTTGCCTCTGCTGAGAGCTGCCCTTGGGAGAAGGAGGAGGGGACAGTAAGAGATACTGGCAAGGCTGTAAGTCCCATCTTGGTCCCATCCCTTTCTCTTCACAGTCCGGCCTGACCCCCCTGCATGTGGCTGCCTTCATGGGGCACCTGCCCATCGTCAAGACTCTCCTGCAGCGTGGAGCCTCTCCTAATGTGTCCAATGTGGTGAGTTCCACCCTGGCTGGGGCTTCGGGAGCTCATTGGGGTTCATATTGGGGTTCAGCAGGATGTGAGAATTGCCTAGGTCCTGCACTCTCTGTTCACCTGAGCAGTCCCTGGTGCCCTCTGCTTTGTGATGGCACGCGAAACCAGTAGGGGTTGCAGGCACTGCTCTCCTCTCTTTGGAGCGGAGGAATGACTGCAGGAAGGCGTTTTCCCTCCTTTGGCCTTACCACTTTATTCTGTCTTTGGTGCAGAAAGTGGAGACGCCCCTACACATGGCAGCCAGAGCTGGGCACACAGATGTGGCAAAGTACCTGCTCCAGAACCAAGCCAAAGCCAATGCTAAGGCCAAGGTAGGAACAGAGAACCTGTGTGATAATCAGCTCTGGGAACAGCTGGTGCTGGCTTCTTCGCTCTCACGTGCCCAGAGCGCAGCCTACGAGGGGCTGTGCAACAGTGGTAGCAGGGCTGGGACCCCTTTGGCATGGCAAGAAGGGACTGGTCCAGGTCTGCCCAAACAGCTTCTTTGCCACCCTCACAGGATGACCAGACTCCTCTGCACTGTGCTGCACGCATCGGCCACACTGGCATGGTCAAACTCCTTTTGGAGAACAACGCCAACCCCAACCTGGCCACCACAGCAGGACACACACCCCTGCACATCACTGCCAGAGAGGGGCACATGGACACAGCCCTGGCCCTGCTGGAGAAGGGAGCCTCACAGACCTGCATGACCAAGGTAGGCTGCTGAGTCCACTGCTGCGGAAGGCATCACCCAGCTGGGCCAAGGCTGGGCAGGCTGGTGGCACAATGTCCCTGTCACAGGAGGGGCAGCTTCCTCCTGTGTTGCAGCACGCGCCAGCACTCTCTTAATCTCTGCCTGTGATGGGCTGCCTTTCTCCTCAGAAAGGATTTACCCCTCTCCACGTTGCAGCCAAATATGGGAAGGTGGATGTGGCAGAGTTGCTGTTGGCACATGACGCTCACCCCAATGCAGCAGGGAAGGTGAGTGCACCTTCTGTGGGAGGAGTGGTCTGGTATGGGGAGAGGTTCTGTCTCACCTGTCTGTACTCTCTCCCCCTCTGAAGAATGGCCTGACTCCACTGCATGTGGCTGTGCACCACAACAACCTGGAGATTGTCAAGCTGCTGCTTCCCAAGGGGAGCTCCCCACACAACTCGGCCTGGGTAAGTCTGGCCTGGGTCTCCCTGGGAATGTGAGGAGGTGTTGTGTGTCCAGTGCCTGCCAGTCTGGGGCCAGCACTGCCCCTCAACCCTGGCACTCAGGGAATGTGCAAGGGACTCATCACCACCAGCCCTTCTCCATGTCTGCTGCTCATGCCTGCCTGTCCTCACACCACGTGGAGCAGGCAGGGTGCCAGGCAGTGGTCCTATTCCAGCAGATAGGCTGTGTCAGGGATAGTCCCTGTTAGCAGCATGGTGGTTGCTGCGTGGGGAACGTGTTTCCATGGCAAGTCCTGCAGAGCAGCGCTCCGGTCTGGCAGTTTGGGAAACCACACGCAAATGTTTGCATCCAGCTATGAAGCAGTGAGTCAGAAAACCCACAAGCTTGTGAGAGTTGCCCGGCTCTGCCTGAGCACGGGGAGCATCTCCCCACGGAGCAGACCAGCAGGCGCCTTGCTCTCCATATTGTTTGCAAAAGCTGCATCCTCAAAACAGCCAAGTGGCTGGTGGTGCCAGCCCTCCCCATCTGGCACTCTCCTCTCCCCTGTGCAGGCTGCCGGCAGACATGCTGGGCAGGCACCGGGAGCAGCCGGTACCAGCGCCAGCACCCCGTAGGTCTGCGTCACTGACAGCCTGCACGTCAGCCTGGGCAGCGGGTGTCTGCCAGCTGCTCTGCTTCTGCAGTGTGGCAGCAGAGGCAGGACTCAAGGCCCTGCAGTCTCTGCCTGAATACTAATGTTGTGTATTGGGAGTTTAGCGCCACACCTCAGCCAGGCACATTCCGGGAGGTGTGTCTGCCCCAGCTTTTTGCAGCTCCCAGCAGCTGCATACTGCTGCAGAAATTAATGTGCGGAAAACTCCAGGACAGCCCATACCAGTCGAACCTGAAGCAGGTGGTCTTTGAAACCCCCGTGCTGTCTTGGCTGGAAGAGTGGGATTTGGCCTCAGCGTCAGGGCTGGTTGCTGTCAAAGAGATGGTGTGGGGGGCATCCCTGAGCTCTGGAGGCAACTAGGAAGGGCAGACCTGGCCTGCAGAGGCAGGGTGGCACCTCCTGTGCCTTCTAGTCTGCTTGGCAGGGTTGAGCACTGCAATGAGCCTCTCTCCCTGCAGAATGGGTACACCCCCCTGCACATCGCTGCCAAGCAGAACCAGATGGAGGTGGCCAGCAGCCTGCTGCAGTATGGGGCTTCTGCAAATGCTGAGTCTATGCAGGGAGTCACTCCCCTGCACCTGGCTTCCCAGGAGGGACATGCAGACATGGTGGCACTGCTTTTCTCCAAACAAGCCAATGGCAACCTAGGCAATAAGGTAAGTTGTCCCAGTACATCCTGCCAGGCTGGAGGCAAACAAGCCAGCAGAGAACAGCAGTCTGGATGGTGGTCCAGGCCCCTGTGCCTCCCTGAGTTTGGGCAGCAGTACACTGTCAGTCAATTTGCCAGGCTGGAGACCTGACAGAGTCTCTGCTGGTGGAGCTGCGGTGATGGCAGTGCCACTGTGCTGAGCCCTCCTCTCTTTGCAGAGTGGCCTGACTCCTCTCCATCTTGTGGCCCAAGAGGGGCATGTGCTGGTTGCTGATGTTCTAGTGAAACATGGAGTCACGGTGGATGCAATGACCAGGGTAAAGTAGTGCATTGACCATGGCTGTGGTGAAACACATGGGGGAACTACCTCTAGGTCTGCTCAGGGAAAAGCATTTATTTTCTTTTTCTTTGTACAAGAAACTCCCTTCTAGCAGGCATCCTTACCATTTTGCCTGTGTGTTGGAGACTCTTCCTCCTCTTTCCCCCAACTCTCTGGAGGGGTGATTCTTGCCTGCTCCCATAGCTCACCTCTGTACCCACAGGTACAGCATGGTTTGAAGCCCTCTGCTCTGGTCTTGGGCTTTTAGGAAGCCCCCACATGTGTGCCTCATATTTCATGCATGGGGGCTTGCCTGTGGGATGAGCATATCCAAGCCAGAAAGGCAGTAAGCACTGTTGAGGGCAAACTGAGAACTGATCTTGTCTTTCAGATGGGCTATACCCCGCTGCACGTGGCCAGCCATTATGGGAACATCAAGCTGGTGAAGTTTTTGCTGCAGCACCAAGCTGATGTTAATGCCAAGACTAAGGTACAGAGGTGTCCTGTGCTCCAAGGACCCTTCTGCCATGGGCAACAGCATGCAGGTTGATGGGGAATGGGAGTTGTCCTCATGCTCCAGGCATGAAGCACGGTGTGTGACACCTGGGGGCATTTCTTGGGTAGCAGAATTCCAGAATTGATTGCAGCATCCTCTGTCCTCTCCTGCAGCTGGGCTACACTCCCCTGCATCAAGCGGCACAGCAGGGCCACACGGACGTGGTGACACTGCTGCTGAAGCATGGTGCATCTCCCAATGAGATCAGCACAGTGAGTACAATGCTTACCCGCACCTCCCCACCCTGTGGCAAGCTCGGGCAGCTGCCTGGGCTGCCCTGTGGCTGCTGCTGACCCAGTCTTTCCTCCGTGCACAGAATGGCACCACTCCCCTGGCCATTGCAAAGCGGCTTGGCTACATTTCTGTCACAGACGTGCTCAAGATTGTCACAGAGGAAACCGACATCCCGGTGAGTCCCTGGGTACTAGGATCAGGATGTTGTGGAGGAGGGCTGGGACTGGGAGCAGCCTGGGAAAGTGCCTGCAGCTGGGTGCCTAGCCCAGGTGTAAGGAGGGGGCTGCAGATAGCTGTGCAGCAAAGTGCTGGCCTCCTCTGACTCCACTCTGCTCCCACAGTCAGTTGGTGACAAGCACCGCATGAGCTTCCCAGAGACTGTAGACGAGATTCTGGACGTATCAGAGGATGAAGGTGAGGGGTGCGAGTCAGGTCACACCATCCCAGAGATCTGCTGGCTGGGTCAGTGTGGCAGGCAGCAGTCACAGGGATGGCACTGCTGTTCCTGCTGGAACAGAGACACCCCCAGGGTCGGGGAGCTGTGTGGGCCCTGCTGTGGTCTTGCAGAGGGGATGAGGGAAGCCCACCAGACTCCTGAGATGGCACCTCCTGGCTTGTGTGCTTCCCTGCACTATGCAGGGGGGATATGTCTGGACATGTGCGTGATCCCATGCCTCAGGGACTGTGCAGAGAGCCCCTGGGCATGCAGAGCCCCACTGTGCCTTGCTCTGCTGGAGCGTACCATCTCCCAGCCCAGCTGCAGCTCGTTTGCTCCTGCACCCTCCCACCAAGACCTCACTTTTGCCTCTTCTTACTTTGCAGGCACTGCTCATGTCACAGTAATGGGTATGAAATGTGTCCCCCTGCCCCAGCTCAATGGCCCATTTCACCCCATGGCCACTAACCATCCGCACGCCATATCCATCTGCTGAGCCTTGCTGCTGGGCTGGTGCTGGAGAGCACCAGCCCTGCCATCCTGCCATGCCAGTCCATGTCCGTGCTGCTTGCTGTGGTGTGACTGCATGAATTGGGCATCCTCCCACTCAGGAGGACCCTGACTCCCTTGTCAGACCCAGGCCCTGTCCATGGCAGGTGGAGAAACCTGGTACTGTGACAAACACTGGTGCCCCTCCACAACAGCCCCATGCCATCCTGGCCAGAGCAGGGATTAACCTGAGAGCTCAAGGGTCTCTGCTTCTGTGGTCCCCCCCCATCTCTGGGACACTCTCTCTGCTTTGGGAGGTGCTGGACACCCTCCCATAGGGCACTGGCCAGAACCAAACCCTGATGAGCAAGTTAGCAGGTATTAATGGGACCAGTGGTCAGCATTAGCAGAGCTCTGTGCCTCCAGTGGGCTGTAGTGTTAGGGCAGCCTCCTGCACCCCCAGTCGTGCCTATGTCCGTGTCCCAGACATCAAAGTGTAAGGTGTCCCCTGCAGTCTCTGCACTGTTTGGTGCTGGGAGAAAGAGGTTAGTGAGCAGCCGAAGTTCCTGAAGGCTCCCAGCGCTCCTGTCCTGCTGGCCTGCCGCATGGGCCTTGCCCTGCCAGCAGACCCATTCTGGCAGACAGAAAAGCCCCCCGTGTCTGGCTGAGACCCAGGGGGCAAGTGCGTGTGTCAAGCAGTGGGAGCAGGGAGGCGCCCTGGCTCCAGCCCTGAGGAGGGGTGGGGGCAAGGACTGGATGTCTGTTCCCTTGTCTGTCTGCCTCTGCTTGCTGAGCCAGCCTTTGGTTTCAGAGGAAGAGCTGATTGCACCAAAGCCCAAGACACCTGATCTCAGAGACCAGGAAGGCAAAAGGGAGATACTGGAGTTCATGACCACAACGACACTGGAGCAAACGTAAGAGACACTGTATGGTGGGGAGGGAGCAGGTACAGGGCACAGGACAGTCTTATGCTGGGCTGGGCTTCCTGTGGGGCACATAAGGCTCTGGGCAAGATCACTGAGCACTCACTGGCTGGCATGGCAGGCAAAGCTGGTCAGTGCTGTTCCTGCACCAGGACATGGGACTGCTGCTTAGTTTGCCTTTGTCCAGTGGCCCCAGGACTCTGTGGGGATGGGCAGGGGCTGAGGGACCCTACCAATTCTGTGGCTGTCACAACCCTCTCCTGCCAGGGTGGAGTCTCCAGCTGTCCTGCAGGTCCCCTGCATCCCACCTGAAACTGTGGTGACCAGAGCTGAGGAGACTGAGCAGGTAGGACCTGTGGAGACAGAAGCTGAGCAAGTCAGCCTGCTGCATGCACCCTCAGTGTCCCCACAGGAGGTGAGCATGAGATACAGCCTGCTATGGCCTCCCCCAGACATTCCCTGCTGGGGCAGCTCCCCCATCATCACAGAGCTCAAGTGTGGGATGGGTAATGAGCATTGACCCGGTGGTACAGGACTGTCCAGTGAGGATTGTGTAAGGGTGGGCAGGCTCAACACCCCCAGATAGGACCCTTTGCCCACGGTGTCTCCTTCCTGCTTTACACAGCCCTCCAAGGAGTTTGACGAGGACTCCCTGATCCCCAGCAGCCCTGCCACTGAGACCTCAGATAACATCAGCCCAGTGGCCAGCCCCGTGCACACAGGGTGAGTGCCCAGCCCGTGCAGCACATGCACGCTCTGTTCATGAGCTGGCTGCAAGGTGCCCATGTGCCCATGCCTCTGTCCGCTCCAGGTTCCTGGTGAGCTTCATGGTGGATGCCCGTGGTGGCTCCATGCGGGGCAGCCGGCACCATGGTCTGCGTGTGGTCATCCCGCCCCGTGCCTGTGCTGCACCGACCCGCATTACCTGCCGCCTGGTGAAGCCCCAAAAGTTACCTGCACCCCCACCACTGGCTGAGGAGGAGGGTCTGGGAAGTCGGATCATTGCTCTGGGGCCTGCTGGTGCCCAGTTCCTCAGGTGAGCACAGCTGGGTAAAGACCAGATTGGACTGCCCACACCAGGGTCGTCCCTCAGGACTGGGAACAGATCTAGGCTCATCTGGAGGGCTTTACCATCTGGGGCAAGACCTGTGCCTATCTCTGCTTCTTGAGGTTGGCAGAGGAGAGATCTCACCTCTTGTTGGATGCAGCATATTTCTGGGGTGGGTCATTCAAGAGTAATAGAACAGCGGCAGAAAAACCCTGACCAGCCCTGTTCCACCAGCTGCAGAGCCCTCTTTCCCAGAGAGAGGGAGGTCAGCAGTCCTTCCCCCAGCAGCTGCACAGCATGGGCAGGCACTCTGCCCAGGGCCACCTTGCTGCCTGCGTGTCCTTGTGCAGCTTGTGGGTGCCAGTGGCCTTCCTCTGCTGTCTGCAGCCCTGTCATTGTGGAGATTCCACACTTTGCCTCGTATGGACGTGGAGACCGTGAGCTGGTAGTGCTGCGCAGCGAGAATGGCTCTGTCTGGAAGGAGCACCGCAACCGCTATGAGGAGAGCTACATGGACCAGCTGCTCAATGGCATGGACGAGGGTGAGCATGCCAGAAAGGCAGGGGCTCCACACCTCACAGCTCCCTGCAGTCAGGGCTGCGGTGGCCTGGGTGGTGGAATGGGGCTGAGTGGTGTGGTCAGTGCAGCATGGAGGGGTGTTGAGGGACAGCTACAGGCTTGGTGTATGAGCACTGATGGCAGTGCTGCCCTTGCAGAGCTGGAGAGCCAGGAGGAGCTGGATAAGAAGAGGGTCTGCCGCATCATCACCACCGACTTCCCTCTCTACTTTGTGGTCATGTCCCGGATTTGCCAGGACTGCGATATGATTGGCCCTGAGGGAGGCTGTTTGAAAAGCACCCTGGTGCCCATGGTACAGGCCACCTTCCCAGATGCTGCTGTCACCAAGAGAGTGAGGCTGGCCCTGCAGGTGAGCACCAGAGAGCCCAACCTGAGGCCCAGACATGCTTCTGCAATCAGGGGTGGGCAGCAAGCCCAGGCTGTGCCCCAGCCTGGGGAAAAACCATCCCTGATGCCCATCCTTGTGCTACCCACAGGCACAGCCTGTGCCTGATGAGTTGGTGACTAAGCTGCTGGGGAACCAAGCGACCTTCAGCCCCATTGTCACAGTGGAGCCACGACGGAGGAAGTTTCACCGCCCCATTGGTCTCCGTATCCCACTGCCACCATCCTGGAAGGACAATCCCCGAGACAGTGGTGAGGGTGACACCACCAGCCTACGTCTGCTCTGCAGTGTGATCGGTGAGGCTGTGAGCATGCTCTCCATGGGGATGGGCTGGGCTGCCTCAGGGGGATTCAGTTCCAGGGAGCTCAGGAAAGGGCACAGCTGTGGAGAAAGCAAATGCCTAGGGGATGCAGACCCCAGGCTAATGGAAAGACAGTATGCTCACCCTTGCTTTCTACTGCAGGAGGGACAGCCCAAGCCCAGTGGGAAGACATAACAGGCACCACAAAGCTGGTCTATGAAAATGAGTGTGCTAACTTTACCACCAATGTGTCTGCCAGGTGAGTCCTGGGCAAATGTGTGCCCATCTGGGGACATCTGGTGCTCCTTGGGCCTTGGTACAGCCTTTGCCAGGAGAAGCCCCTTACCCCTGATGCTGTGCTGCCCTATTCCTACATGCAGGGTGGTTTCTTCTAGCCTTGAGACCCCTGTGCTGCCTGAGCACACACCAGGAAACACTCATGACAGCTGGGTGTGCAGAAGGAAGGAGGCCGTTATTTGTACTTGGGTGGGTCCCCATCATGGATGGGGCTACACCTTTGTCCAGAACTCTTAGGGCTTCCTCTGCAGTCCAGTTGGCTGTTGAGGGGGGTGGGGGCAGCTCCCTGGTGCCACTGCCCAGCAGCACCCCAACCCAGATCTCCTGCAGGTTCTGGCTGGCTGACTGCCCACGCACAGCTGAGGCTGTGCACTTTGCCACGATGCTGTACAAGGAGCTGACAGCCGTGCCCTACATGGCCAAATTCGTGGTGTTTGCCAAGATGAACGATGCACGAGAAGGCCGACTGCGCTGCTACTGCATGACTGATGACAAGGTTGACAAGACTTTAGAGCAGCATGAGAACTTCACTGAGGTGGCCCGCAGCAGGGACATTGAGGTTTGTCCCCAGCAGCATGTGTGGAGGGCAGCAGGGAGAGGGCTGACAAAGTGAGGGGAGACTGATGCCAGTGGAAGGGCCTGGCCTGGCTAGGAGAGTCAGGGTAACCTGCCCTGTCCAGGAGCAAGAGAAGCAGGACCCTCTGCACAGGATCTGAGCACATTTTCTGCTCCCTGCCAGGTGGTAGAGGGGATGCCTTTGCATGTCGAGCTCTCAGGGAACCTGGTGCCTGTCAAGAAGGCCGCTCAGCCCCGCACCTTCCTCTTCCAGTCCTTCCGGGAGAATCGTCTTGTCATCCCCATCAAGGTAATGTCAGGGTACGGGACTGGGCAAGCAGTTAGGGCCCTTGGCTTGTGCCAAGCCGCCTAACTGGGCTCTGGCGCTCAGGTCCGGGACAGCAGCCGGGAAGCCAGTGGCTCCCTGTCTTTCTTGCGCAAGGCCATGAAATACGAGGACTTCCAGCACGTGCTCTGCCACCTGAACATCAGCATACCACCCTGCACCAAGGTCAGTGTAGGGTCTTTGGCACTCTGGCAGGGGGCAGTGAGGGCCCATCCCTTCCCCAAGTGCAGGGGACAGCCCTTGCTGTCAGCTTTCTTCTTCACCTGCTCCATGTGGCCTTGTCATGCCATTCTGCAGCTGAAGGAGAAGCAATCATGTCAGGGCAGAGCTGCTGCCCTCCTTTCAAGCTGTTGACCCCTTGGTTTGTCACCACTTTCACAGGGAAGCGGCAGTGATGAGCGAAGGAGGACACTGACGCCATTGTCTCTGCGGGAGCGATACAGCATTCTAAGTGAGACCAGTTTTGGTATGCAGCCTGCTGGGACCATCCCAGCCCACTCACTACCTGCACTTGGGGTGCCCAAGCCAGTGGAAAGGCTGGGACGATCCTGTAATAGTCTCACTCACAGCAACTTCCCTTTCCCTGAAGGTTTCCTTGGTCCTGCCTGCAGGGCAGTGCTGCGCCTATGGGTCTGTGTGACCCCCATGGCCAGCACCCCATCCCCCTCACCACTCTGGTGCAGAGCCCTGCGCAGCTGAAGCTGTGAATCCCTTTTCTTCTCCAGGCTCTCTGAGCAGCACGGACAAGGCAGACCAGAAGATGGTTGACATAGCAGAACAGCTGGGCCTCAGCTGGGCCGGTGAGTCCACAGCTGACAGTTCTGATGATGCACAACACTCCTTGGAAAGCTGACACTTAGGGAGGCTGGAAGTGTGCTGCCAGGTGTAGTGACTGCTTTGCACTGCACCCTTGCTGTGAGCATTCCAGGGCACTGAAGTAAACCTTCCCGTGGCTGTGCACATATTCACGCGCACGGGTACCAGGCTAGGGCTTTGTTATGAGTTGTACATATTGCTGCTGTTCGTTGCAGCCACACAACCAACGGCAGAGCCCACACTTCTTCTCAGCATGAGACCCTACTGCTCTGGTCACAGCCAGCCTGAGCAGGGGGGCTTCAACCTCTGCCCCATCCCAGCTCCTGCTCCTGCATGTTCTGCTGTGTTCAGTTGTATGTAACACAGGGCCTTGGCACTGGTCCTGGCTGAGCCCTTCACAATATCCCTAGCCTTGTGGTGGGCACCAGAGGGTGTGATACTGATGTGGTGTTTTCCCTAGAGCTGGCACGTGAGCTGCAATTTGGGGTGGATGACATCAACAGGATACGTGTGGAGAACCCCAACTCCCTTCTGGAGCAGAGCATAGCCTTACTCAACCTCTGGGCCAGCCGCGAGGGCAAGAATGTCAAGAGTGAGTAGTTGTGGTGCCCTTTTACAGGCGAAGAGGTGGCAGGGCTAGCTGCACAGAGCAGTATGTGCATCTTCAAGGATCACTGGCTGGCTTTACAGTGGTGGTTCATGCATATCTGCCTTCCCTGCCCACCTGGAGGGTGTCTGGGGCATGGCTGTGTCTCCCCAAGTGACTAGTTTGCTGACACCATCTTCCCCCTGCAGTTGAAAACCTGTACACGGCACTGAGGAACATTGACCGCGGCGAGATTGTCAACATGCTGGAAGGCTCTGGTCGGCAGAGCCGCAGCCTGAAGGGAAGTTGGCGCTACATGGACAGAGACTACTCCCTCTCACCATCCCAGATGAATGGTGAGCCCCAGCTTCTGGCAGGGAATGCAGGAGGGCCCTGGGGGCACAGTCTGTGCAGAGATTGGGGCTGGTGTCTTGCCTGACCAGGTTGCACCCACTGAGAACTGAGTGGGCAAAAAGGCATTGCTGACAGATGTGGCCTCTTCATTGGGGCTTATGCTGCAGAAAGCTTGGCTCTGCCATACTGCTTTCTCAGAAGCTCTCCAGGTGGGATTGACATGTGTTCCTTATCCCAGTGGGCCAGTGAGAGGTGCCTCTGGCTATGCAAGCTGAGCAGTGGCCAGGGAGCTCACAGAGTCCTGGCTGTCCTTCTGTGGTGGTGTGCCTGGGCTTGGTCCCAGGCAGGGTGTGCCTGGATGTGGGGACACAGCCTGGATGTGGATGTGCCTGGATGTGGGGAGTCAGCTGTGGCATATGCTGCTGGGGAGCCGGCACACCAGACAGGGGTAGGGCTTTGTGCTGCTACAGCCCTGCACTGTGGCTCTGCCCCTGCAGCGCTGGCTCATAGCTCTCTCCCTCTCTGTCTCTCCCCTTGTTCTGTTTTCTCAAACATGCCACCTAGTGCTGCCAGGTGCGGGCACTCCTGTGGGTCACTTCTTTTCACCTTTCTCCTCTGAGCTCATCCTGGCCTCTCCTCTCATCTTCTTCCACTGCCTGTCTCCACTGTCTCCACCTCAGCTAAGCCCTCCGGGAGCCGCATCCTGCTGCAGCGACTGCATGTCATCAGGGACTGCCCCTCTTACAGCTGTCATGCTTGCAGGCAGCCATCCCAGGCCTTCTCCTCCTGCACAGTCCCACACTCGTCTGTCGCTGGCACTGCACTGCATGCCCCTGGCCAGGCACCTGCCCATGGGTGCCCTTTCTGTGCCAAGAGTCCCAGCTGTACCTTGAGCCTTGGCTGTGGCTGGCATTCCCTGGCTGCCAGGGGAGCAGAACAGGTTCACTGCTGATCTCCAGGGGTGAAAAAATGGCTCTGAGCCAAAAAAGGCTGAGCAAAGCATCTGCATGGGTGGGAGTGCCTGGCTTGGTTGTAGTTCATATGGATGTGCCTGAGCTGTGCACATGGCCCTGGGTGATGAGACATAACAATGACTTGTAACCCTGGAGACACCAACAGGGTTGTAAGGCCCTGGCTGCCTCCTGTAGGGCCTTGGGGTTGCATGGCATGTACTGGGGCCATCCTTCTCTGCTCATGGAACTTCCAACCTGCTCCTCTGTGCTGTGGAGAGTGTTTGGCTTTGAGAGTTGGTGCCTGACAGACTTGGCTACTTGAACCCCAGGCTGCCAGCCAGCTGATGTTGGATGGGGGCTGTGGGCAGGGACCAGGGGTCTGATGGAGCAGGGTAGCAAAGAGGGCACTGTGTCCTGCAGAGTGGATGGAGCATCATGTGAACACCAGGCCAATCCTCCTCATGGGGAGGAGGCAGCCCCAGGACCTGCCCAAACCAGCCCCAGGACTTGAAGGGAGGCATGGCAGCATTTGCAGGGACCATGTGAAAGCAGCCACTGCTGTGAGCACAGCCCTGTTCAGCCTGGCCACAGGCGGCTGTGGCATGACCATTGCTGTCCTTGGGGCAGTCATCCTCCCAGAGGCTGTTTCCCTTTTGCTCTACTGTGCTTGTGCGTGCGTGAGATGGCTGCTGGAGATGATGCCTCTGTCTGCCCATATAGGTTACGCTTCACTGCAGGACGAGCTGCTGTCCCCTGCCTCCCTGCATTACACACTGCCATCCCCGCTGCGTGCCGACCAGTACTGGAATGAGGTGGCCATCATGGATGCTATCCCCATGGCTGCCACTGAGCAGGATGCCCTGATGGAGATGTCCGACATGCAGGTGTGGTCCTCGGGGCTCACCCCCTCGCTGGTGACTGCTGAGGACTCCTCTCTGGAGTGCAGCAAGGCTGAGGACTCGGATGCCACAAGCGAAGGCCGGTTCCCAGGGCAACTTCTAGCAGATGCTCATGGCCCAGACCACATGGGCTCTATGGACCTGGTTGAGGATGACACAGTGGACTCAGATGCCATGAATGGCCTGATTGACCTTCTAGAGCAGGAGGAGGGGCAGAGGCCAGAGGGGAAGATGCCATCTGGTGATCATCAACCAGGGACTGGGGAGCAGGACCCGGAGAGTGAAGTCTCTTTTGTTTCAGTTCAGCAGAAGGTGCAAGCCAGGATCATGACATCACCTACCTTTAGCCATGCTGTGGAGAAGAGTGCAGACAGGTACTGCAGCCTGGGGCACCAGGGTGACCGCGGTAGGGGAGCACAACTGCTTTGCCAGCTACTGCCCTGTGCTGGGCCAGCTGCAATAATCTTCCTGCTTTGCTTGCTTCTCCACTGGTCTCCAGCTCTGGAGCCCAGGCATCTGCAGTACATAGAACAATGGTTGGGCCTTTCTGGCAATGCTCTGGAGGGCTCCTTGCAGAGCACCTGGGAGGGACCCCAGTCAGCCAGGACCTGCATGCAGGTCATATTTACCAGAGCTAACCCTAACCTGGGCTGCCTCCTTCCACATTCCCAGTAGCACTGGACCCATGAGGTCCCTGGCAGCGCCCAGCAATGCTCCACAGCATTAGTCCACATTAGAGCTAGACCTCACTAGACCATTAGAGCACAGCATGCTCTTGCCTCAGACCCTGGCAGCCAAGCCTTGAGGCTGTGGGATGGGCAGGGCGCATGGCATAGAGGTGGCCTGTGCCTTTTGTGCATCTGTGTTTTGTGCTGCTTCTGCCAGGCACCCAGCAGTGCCGTGAGCTGGGGAGTGGAGCCAGCGCCTGTGGGGTGCAGGCTGCGCCGGTGTGCCTGCCGGAGCTCGGCTGGTACTCAGGGTGCAGCACTCCATGCAAAGCTGACTGCCTCTCTCTCTCTGTCTCTCTCTCCCTATCCCTGTCCCTCTCCGGTGCCCAGGCTGAGGGACTGGAATGCAGAAGGCTCCTTTATCTCCTGCCTACAGGACCTGACAGCGGGCTCCTGGCAGGAGGGAGTCACCCGAAGGCTGCTCCCAACGCACACCACAGCCTCCGGGGCACAAGGCCAGGAGCAAGAGCAGGTCTTGATGCCAGCCATGGAGCTGATGCGGATCAGCTCTGCAGAGGACAGCGACTGGCAGCCTCAGCACCCCGCAGGTGGCTGGCAGGAGGAGGGCGACAGCCGCTTCTTTGGGCAGGTGAGGGTAGGAGCAGGGGACTCAGCCCTGCAGGAAGTGGAGACCCCATGGACAGCCTTTCCTGGAGCGTGCTGCAAGGCCAGTCAGGCAGACCAGGTGCTAGATTCTCAAGTCTCCTGGCACAGTTCCTGCCCCTGGGGGTGCCTCTCAGCCCAGAATAGCCTGCTGTGCTTGATACCTGAGCTCTTGCTCTCCATTTATAACCCAGTCACCCTCCCAGACTTCTTCCTTATTGAGTATCTGCCCTGGCTGCCAGCCCAACAGCCTGCTGGAGCCAGAAATAGAGCTGGTCTAGGGGCCAGGCGGGGTGGTGGGCTTGATGCCACAGTCACGCAGAGCCAGCAGGTACAAGGTGAGGGCAAGCACCTTTCCCCAGCCAGAGCACGCACAGCCATCCCGGCAGCATGGCCATGCTTGGAGGTGGCTGCTCAGCTCTGCCGTGTGTGTTACCTGAGTCACTTGTGATTCCAATGACACCCCAAAGCCGTGGCTTTTGCCCAGGGCTTCATTTGTCCTGTGACGGAGGACTGCACGCTGCCCTCCCACCGTAGTCAGGAGGACAGGCTGCTGGGCAAGCTGACAGAGAAGAGGGACAGAGCTGTCCTGCTTACTGCCTGGCCGGGGCAGTCCTGGCCACATGACTTTGAGAGAAGCTGTGACTGCACAGGACGCCCCACCTGCCCGCTCCCTTCTCGCCGCCCACAGCCGGCAGAGCTGCGGCAGCTAAGGTTACAGCAGCTCCCGCAGAGCCGGGGCACTGCGTGGGCAGGCTGCAGACCCGCAGGGCCCGATCCAGCCGGGTAGCATGGCTGAGTTCTGACAGCGGGCTCAGACCCGCGGGCACACGTGCAGCTGTGCGTGCGGAGGCAGGATGTGGGCTTTCCTGGCCCAGTTGCTGATCGCTCTGGTGCTTCTGGCCTTCTTCCTGGTCAGCTGCCAGAACGTCATGCACATCGTCAGGGGCTCTGTCCGCTTCCTGCTCAAACACGCCCATCGTGAGCTGGACAAGGAGCTCGGGGAGAGCCAGGGGCTGGCGGATGACGAGGAGGCTCTCTCCGCCAGAGTCGTCCGCCGGCGCGTCCTCGTGAAGGTAACGAGCGGGGGAGCTGAGAGACCCGCCCCAGGGCAGATGCAGAGGAAAGCAGTGAAGGGTCAGGGCAGGGTGGGAGGTGGAGGTTGTGTGGTGCATGTCAGGTGTGTTCTATCTGCAAAACAACTCCCCCCACCGCCTTCAAATGCCCTGATCTCCCTCCTGTTCCTGCAGGGGAATGAAGCCCTTCATCTCCCTGGAGAGCAGGTGACTGAGGAACAGTTCACAGATGATCAGGGCAATATCATCACCAAGAAGGTGAGTGATCAGGGGCAAGATATGGGCAAGGGCATGCTGCAGCCTTTCTCTTCTCCCGTCCACCCAGCTCCTCCCTGTAGCCCAGGGGCCCATGTAGGGCCTTCGTGTCCCACTGTCTTCGGTTACAGTCACGGCACTTCTCCAGCTCCAGCTCATGGGATGGAGGCTGCACACCACGTGCAGTTTAGGACCAGACTGGGTGAGGAGGGAGTCATGGTGCTCTGGGGCTAGCTGTGACACCCAGCTGTGTGGGTCTCCACAGATTATCCGGAAGGTGGTGCGTCAGCTGGGTCCTGGTGACATGGGTGACAGGCAGGAACAGGAGGAGCTGATTCTGGAGGGCTCCCTACAGGAGCCCCAGGACCTGGAGGCTGAGGATGATCACTTCATGAAATACTCCATCTTGCACCGGGATGGTCTGGGCACCAAGGTACAGTGTGGCTCGTAGCCCTGCCTTGCAGGCAGCCTGCCTGGGCCAGCACTCAGGACTCTCAGGACTTCTGCAGGACTCTCAGGCTCTGGGGCTGTGTCACCCTCTGTCCTTTATTCTGTCCTGCTCTACTCTCCTGTTTTCCTTCTACAACTTCCAGGGGCAAATCTTGCCCAATGCACCAGTCTTGCTTGGTGTTTTCTGCTTGCCAACTGACTCTGCCTTTCCCTCTCCTGTCCTCTTCTCTATGTCTGTCTGTTCACCTGGGTGATGTCCTGCTTCCTGCCCCTGCGGCTTCCTCAGGAGGAGGTGCGAGTGCGTGTCCCGAAACCAGAGGTCTCTGGGGGCAGAATGGGGGCTCAGATAGTGAAACGAGCCAGCCTGAAAAGGGGGAAGCAGTGACCCCTCAAATGGCCTCTTTTGAGGTAACCCTACCTTTGCTCTTCCTTCTGTCCTGGCTCCCCATGCTGCTGCCTGCACTGAGCTGCTGGTCATGCACATTCTCCTGGGGAGAGTGTGGGGGGGCTGTGCCGAGCTCTTGGCTTGCAGAGAGGGTTTG
Organism: Machaerirhynchus nigripectus; assembly: GCA_013397975.1. Lineage (NCBI taxonomy): Eukaryota > Metazoa > Chordata > Aves > Passeriformes > Dicruridae > Machaerirhynchus > Machaerirhynchus nigripectus. The sequence continues at coordinate 449,437 of VZRQ01000127.1, read as the reverse complement.
CTGTGCTGCAGCAAAAGACTGAGGGTGGGCAGCAGTGTGCCCCTGCTGATAACCTGCTCCTGCGTGCTGTGGGCACAGGGTGCCCTGGTCTGCAGCAATGCTCCAGCCAGCTGTGTGCACAGCACCCCACTGCAGCCACCGTGCCAAGGGCTGCTACTGCAGTGACAGCATCCTGGGTGCTCAGGGTGATGGTCCCCATCACCACTGACAGGGCCACAGAGTTGTTACTCCTCATTATGCTGGGCTACAGACAGAGGGATGGTCTTTGTCCAAAGCCACTCCAGGGACTAGATTGCATTTGCATGGGGTATGAGCAGAACTATCCCCTTCATGCATGAGCACTAACTGTGCAGCGTTGTGGCAGATGAGTTCAACCCTTGGAGCTGGTGTCACCTTGGTGTCCCCTTCCCAAGGGATGGAGCTGGGCACTGGCAGAGCTGTGGGTCAGATGAAGGGTTCTGTGGGGCCATGATCTACTGCCTCTGCTCACAGCACTGTTCTGGGAGATGCAGCTGCTGCCTCTGCCAGCCATGGAAAGGATAGCAGTGAGGTCTGCTGAAGCCAGGATGGGGGCAGGCCTTGGCAGAGTGCTGCTAGGGGATATCGGGGCAGTAGGGATGCAGGAGTGGCAGGAGCAGGAATTTGACACTTGTAGGGGCTGATGACAGGGCATCCACCTTTGACCTAGGGTATTTCTTCCATTGATCCCCATTGAGCTCAGAATCACCCCTTGAGTCTTGTGCATTTCCTGGTCCCCCTGCCTTCCCTGCAGAGTGGGACTAGACCAGGTTGAAGGCAGGGTGCTTGGCACAGCACACTTGAGCCCAGCTGCGTCATTTTTCTCTGCACACTCTCTGCTGGGCTGACAGTGGGGGAAGGTGTTGCATGTGTGCTCCCCAGCTGCCCGGCACTGCCTGAGCCTGTTAGGAGGCTGCTGAGCAGGGGCAGTTGGTCCTCTGGCCTCTGCTGTACATGCATGGCTCGCTCTGTCCTCCCTCTCTCTTCTCTCTCCACTCTGTTAGTGAGCTCTCTGTGGGTGTGTGAAAGTCAAGAGGCTTATGCTTGTGGGCGCATGTTCATGCAGACTCTGTCCCCCTCTGCCTGCCCCACTCCCCAGACAGTCCCAGGCTCTGCCTCTCTCTGGGGCACCGCTCCTGTGGCTTCGCTTTTGCAGTTTTCCATTGTGTGAAAGTGGCCCAGGGTGTGCACGGGGGAAGGTCTTCCTCACTGCTGGGAGAGTGGGGTGTAGTCAGTCACCCTAGCTGAGGTGGGGGCCTCAAGGCTGGCCTCCTCTGTCCTAGAACCTAGAGCAGCCCTCCCAACTCCTTTCCAGTGCCACATTGCTGTTGGTGCAGCTCAGCCCCTGCTTTCTGCTCTCTGCAGATGGGGCAGCACCATCAATACCATTGATATCATTGCTCCTAGTTCCAGGCAGGCCACTTAGTAGTGCTCTGTCACTGTCTCTCTGACACCCACCAAAACTTGTTGTGTGGTTGCTTGGCAGAATGGGTGCATGTGGGACAAGCACAGTGTACAGAAGGGACTTCCCAGCCACGTATGCGGCTGCCCCACCATTTATCCTGGATGTGCCACCATGAATGCCGGTAACCCCATTTCTGTGTGTCTCTGTGTCTCCCCAGGATCACACCTCAACACCAAACCACTGAACTTCACACACGTTCTGACACATACCTGAGAAGAGAGGAGAGGAGAGCAGAGAGTGGAGGGGAGCAGGGCTGGCTGTACATGTTTCTATAGGCTAATGGCATGATTTCTGTATGAGACATACTTACCGTCCTATCCGCATGACTGACTGACTGCAAGACGCATGAGCTACAGTACTTAAAACTGACGAGGGGCCTCTGTCCCTGCCCCGCTGCTGCCAGGAACCCAGAGACAGCACCACGCACCAGGGGCATGCTCTCAGCTCCTTTGGGAGGCAAGAGCTGGAGCAGAAGAAAATGAGTGGGAAAGAGATTTCACTTCCATGCAATCGTGGGTGTAGATGCATCCCCAAGTCTGTGTTCCAGCTGCAAGAGGAAAGCTGGGACAGCATGGTGCTGCTCACCACGGAAGGAGAGGTGCTTGGCCCCCCCGCAAATGCCTATGCTGCCTCTGCTGGACTTGCTTCTCATCCCTTCCTGTGAGTGTTGGGTTTTAGGGAGGGCAGCAGCGGCCAGAGGGTGCAAGGGGAGGCTGCAGGGAGCACAACTGCCCTGGGCAGAGGGACTGGTGCAGGGCTGCCCTTCCTCTCCCCAGCACGTGCAGTCTCCCACCAGGGCAGAGCTCTGGGCTGAGCACTGAGCTCGTTGCTTATGTTGAAAGTGTAAACTGTACAGCAATCAGCCTTGTGTATATGAACCAATAAATACTATGCAAACCCCTAGGGACACTCTAGCAGTATGTACAAAGCACTAACAGCTCAGCTCTCAAATACCTCTTCAGGCTGCAGGATGGGCAATATGTGAGTAGCTCTGGTGAATGGAGCAGGAAGGCTATAGGAGTGAGAGGGCAGCAGCCTGTCCCTGTCCTGTGCCCCTCTGCCCGAGCCTGGTCCCTTCCTGGCCTGAAGAGGGGGGCCTAGAGGTGCCGTCCCATAGGTCTGCCCATGGTCCAGCCCCAGTTTGTGTTGGCTCCAGCTGGGTTGAAGCTGTAGGGCTGCATTGAGGTGCTTGGGGCCCAGGGAGGATGTGCAGTGAGAGAGAGCAGGGGGTGCTTGTGCCACACATGGGGTTGTGCCTAGCTCTACTCAGCACAATATCTGCTCAGGAGATGAGCCAGGAGCTAGCAATAGCCAACAGCCGTGCAATATGCACCCCAGGCAAGGGCTTTGCAGGGACCCTGGCCTCCCTGCAATTGAGGTTATAGCCCTGGATACTGACCCTCTCGGGACCAATCCCAGAGATACGGGGGCTGCCGCCCTGGTGGCTGCATTTTCTCCAGGTGGAATGTGCCTCAGGCAGCAGCCTGAGCCCTGGGGGTGGGGTGGCCTCAGACTGGCTGCTCTAGCAGGAGAGCAGCACTGGGCAGAGCTGCCCAGGCAGCTCAGAGTCAGGGAGTAGATTGAACCTGTTGTAATACGTGACCCCAGGAGCGCAGGGTGCAGGTAGTGGCACTTGGTCCCACGTCCCTGATCTTGTCCTTTACCTAACTGATGTGGGGACCTGGCCTTTCCCCTGGAAGGGGACCCCCTGCTCTTTCCCCTGGAAGTGGCCATGGACCTGCTTTGCAGAGTCTGAGTTTGTTCTCTGGGTCCAGGTGCAGAACAAGCGCACCTCCAGCTTCAGGCCATGGGATGGTGGCCTTGGCAGGGCAACCCTGCCTTTCAGTGGGTGCGCATCTGCTGGGAGAGCTCCTGGCTGCCCTGCGGCTGAGAAGAAGCCTCGCTGCAGCGAAGCAACTGACCCAGCTTAGCCTTGGAGAGCAAAGCAGTTCCCTCCCCACCCCAAAGTTGAGCCATATAGGCACAGACTCTCCATCCATCACCCTTACTGCATACAATAACCTCCCTAGACCCACTGCAACAGCTGACTCCGTAGCATCACCCTAGAGTTGTGTGTGGGTCCAGTGCTTTGGCCTTGTGTATGCCATAGGGAATGTGCTGTGCTGCAACCGTGCCAGGCACCTGCAGTGACATTGCTTCGCGCTCAGATTGCTTGTAGGGCTGGTATGGGGAGGCTGCACCCAACATTGAGCCTAGAGAATGCTGCAGTCTGCACACTAGAAGCTTTTTAGAGGTTTTAAAAATTACTTTTATTTTCTTTTTTTAATTGTTATGGAAACAAGCCTTTTGGATCTCCCTGTCTTAGGTCCTGATGTATAGATCATTTCCCTGTACACCAGCTATCAGACTACGAATTAATAAATAAATCAACACAAACACTGTCTCGTCTCTGCTTTTCCAAAGGTGGGGAATATGGAGACCCGGGAGCGGGTCCCCTCTGCCCGTACCCTATTGCCGGGAGGGCGGGGGTGGTCGTGGGAGTGGCGGCTGCTTGTGTTCTGCCCTTCGTGGGGGAGTTGAAGGGAGCAGGAACGTGCGCACGCCCGAGGGGCTGCGGCGGGTTCTCCCAGGGTGGGCAAGGGGGGAAGCGGCCACGCAGCCGGTGCCACTGGTACCCCCTGCACTGCGGTGGCTGTCCCGGGCAGCGGCGCTACTGAGTCCGAAAGGCCCCGCCGAGGGCACCGGCTCGACCGGCGCTGTCCAACGTCCGCGCTGCCCCGCGCTGCGGTCCTATATCCTATCCCGTCCCGTCCCGTCCCGTCCCGTCCCGTCCCGTCCCGTCCCTTCTCCTCCTGCCGCCGCCGCCTCCGCCGGTGTTCAAAGCGCAATTTGTCTGGGCAGGACCAATGGCGCGCTGCCCCTGAGGCGCAGCCAATGGCGGCCGCGGCCGCCGAGGCCCGGCCAATGGACGCGCCGCCCGCAGCTCGCCGGCCAATGGGTGCGCGTTATTCTAATAGGCCTCGTCTTTATCAGAGAAATATTGGCGCGGCTCAAGCTCAAGTTGAGGGTCCGGGGCCGGAGCCCGTGCGAGGTCACTGGGCGCTTCCCCGGCGGCCCCGGCCCCCGCCGGGATCTCAGTGCCAGCCAGGCGCCCACGGACCAGGGCGGACTCTGGGGCCCTGTAGCCCCCAGGCCAGTGGTAATGGGCCAGCCATCGCACCTCCGGGGTTCCGGGCTCTGAGGGCCGCCACGGTGCTAGAGCTATGGATGCCAACCTGCCAGGCACCTTTCTGCTCAACGGCCCCTCACTGGGCCCCTTCCCCGAGGCCAAGGCGCCTGTTTGCCAGTACTCAGTGCAGAGCTCCTTTTTCAAGCTGGGACCCCCCGGACTGGGTGCCCAGCTGGCTGCTGGCACCCCCCACGGCATCTCCGACATCCTCAGCCGGCCCGCGGCGACACCGAACAGCAGTCTCCTCCCCGGCTACCCCCACGCGGGCGGATTTAACGGACTGAGCTCCCCGGGCGTCTATTACGGGTCCCAGGTGGGCGCCCTCCCCAAGGCTGGTGGCGAGTACCTGCCGCGGGGACGGAGCTGCTGGGCGGAGGCGGCCCCGGAGTGGCGGGGCGGCCGGCAGTGCGGCGGCCGTAAGTACAGTGGGCCCGGAGCGGCTGGGTGGTGGGTGGTTGGGTGCCGCAGCTGATGGGCGCCTTGCAGAGCCCTGACCCGTCGGCACTAGGGCAACGGCATGGGGCAGGCTGTGTCTTCTCCATTGCCCTGCACGAGGCACAGCTGGTTGGCCAGCAGGCTGCCCCGGGACAGTGGGAAAGGCCCCAGTGCCAGACCTGCTGGACTTCAAACTGTCACAGAACTTTTGGCTCAAGGGCAGGGGCAGCTCCAATGACAAATTCTAAATTCTTTGCCCCCAGGCAGCCGCAGCTGGCAAAGACAGGCAGAGCTCTCTGACTTAGAAGATCTCCTGGTCGCTCAGACAGCCTCACTGGGGGTCAGTGCCTGGTTTAGATCAGGGCAGAGACAGGCAGGATGGCCAGCAGCACTGCCTTCCTGGTGGAGAGCTGGCAGGGGAACTGCAGAGCATGTTGCCACTGTCCCAGAGGGTGGGTGGGATGGGTGCATCCCCTGTCCCATGGGAAGCCCCAGGAGGCTGGGTGCAGCTGCTCAGAACCTGCAGCTCTGGTCCCCTTCACCCCTTTGCAGGTGATGATTTTGGAGCAGATGGGTTAGGCAGTTCAGCCATCTGCCCTTGGCACAGCTACGAGCCAATGATTAGCCATGCCTGTCTTTTGTCATGCACTGCAAGGTGTGGGGTGTGGGGGCACAGTGTTCCCAGTGCTGCATGGCTCTGGGGTCAAGCACTGTTGATACCGACCTCACCACAACCTCTTAGCACTATCCTTGATCAGAAGGTGCATAGCCCAGCTCTGGCTCTGTGGGACCCACACAGTGGGCAGCTCAGCCCTCCTGGAAGGGGGCTGAAGCCCTGAAGCAGGAATACAGTTTTAATTTGGAGAGGAGCAGGTGTGGAGGGACTCTGGTCACTGAGGGCTGGTGAGTGTGGACAAGGGGAGAGCTGTTCAGAGTCAGGGGCTGCCAAGAACTCACCCGCTTCTCTCTTCCTCTCCTGTAGCCCCTGCTCACTTGGCTGACAGCATCCATAAGAAGAAGCACACGCGCCCAACCTTCACGGGACACCAGATCTTTGCTCTGGAGAAGACTTTTGAGCAGACCAAGTACCTGGCGGGTCCGGAAAGAGCACGGCTGGCCTATTCTCTTGGCATGACTGAGTCTCAGGTGAAGGTGAGTATCGGTCCCTGTGTGGCATGGGGTGCGCAGCGTGTTGGCTAACTGAGCTGGGCCCATGGGGCAACAGGTCTGGTTCCAGAACCGACGGACCAAATGGAGAAAGAAGAGTGCCCTGGAGCCCTCCTCATCCTCGCAGCGGGCGGGGGGCTCTGGCGGAGAGCGGGCGACCTCTGAGACCGAGGACGATGAGTACAACAAGCCCCTGGACCCAGACTCAGATGACGAGAAGATCCGGCTGCTGCTGAGGAAGCACCGAGCGGCCTTCTCAATGCTGGGCTTGGGCACGCACAGCGGCTGAGCACCAGCACAGCCTGCCCCTCTGGGCCGGGGGGTGACTGGCCTGGCCACCTGTATCCTGCTGGGGGGTGGCTCCCCTCACCAGCAGGTGCATGGCTGTTGGGATGGGGTGGCTGACAGCTGGATGGGGAGCATGGCTTGCAGGGCTGGGAGCAGCGCACGTGGGTAGTGTCAGGTGCAGCCGTGTTACCGGCATTGATGAAATAAAGGTCCCAGTCAAGTCCCAGCACTTGTTTTGTGGGCATGTGGTGCAGGGTGGCCTTGTGAGGCTGGGCCGGAGAAGGGTTGGGGATAGGATGTACGGGGCAGGGTCTGCATGCCAGGCAGGGGAAGGGGCCTTGCTGTGGTGCTGTGTGGGGTAGGAAGTGCCCACAGAAGCAGGTGAGCCCTGGAAGTTTTCCCAGGGTTTTCTCTGGTTTGGGCGTGTACCAGCAGCAAGAGCTGCTGGTTCAAAAGTCACTCACTGGGGCCTCTTATTGGAAGCTCTTAGCAGCAAATAAATATCATTTATCTTAACAGTGTGAGTGAGAGCCCATTCACCTGTCGGGGCTGCAGGATTGATGTGGCATCAATAGCCCCAGTGTGTTTGCCTGCCGACCTGTTGAGTCCCCCCCTGCTCTGTGCTGCACCCCTGTGCAATGGGGGCTGCACATACATATGTGTGTGTGCACATGGGGCTGCACACCCCCTGCTCTGGCTCCCCACGGCTTACCAATGGCATGCCAGCTGTGGGTGCTGTGCAGGGCCAGCTGTCCTTACCTGCTTAGGATGCCAAAGGGGCTCCAGCTGGCACAGGCACAGTCCTGGGGGCCGGGCAAGCATGGCAGTTGATCAGCCAAGAGCCAACTAAGTGCCAGCCAGGTGTGAGCAAACACGCGGGCTGTGTCTTGGAAGGAAATCAATAGGAGATAAGGTGCTGCTGGCCATCAGGCACTGATTAGCAGCGTGGCACAGGCACGGATGGGGTCGGAATGGGGCTGGTGAAGGGATGCCCTTCCCTGCAGCTGCAGGCAGTACCTGCAACGGGCTGGTAGCCAAGTCCACGCCTGGGACAGCGGAAGCTCCTGAACCACTGGGACTTTTCAGTGGCCCTGAGCACCAGCCTTGTGTGTGGCTGCAGATCATCACTGTACAACCTGTTAAGGCCCACACTTGGCTTAAAGCCCTCTCCAGTCTCTCACTGGGCTGTGGGCACTTTGCAAGGAGCCCTGACTGCTCGGTGCCACTTTTCTAGGTCTTAGGGGACTACTGTCCCTGCATAGGTCCCTCTCCAGCCCCTGCAGTGAGCATGGGGCTTGTAATGCTCCCCCCTCAGCCATGCAGCCCCTCCACTGCCTCCATGGGACAGGTGCTGGGCCGGGACAGAGCTAATGGACCCTTTGCAAGGATGTGGGATGCCAGGTCCCATGGGAGTATGGTGCACAGGGGTGGTGGCAGGGCTGGAAGAGACACATACTGTCTGTGGACAGAGCCAGTGCTCAGCAAGAGCAGGTTCCACATGGTGGGAGAAGTGAGGGTGGTGGGATATTTTTTTAACATTTTCTAAGCTGCCCAGCTTGGCTGACAATTTTTAATGTACTAACTGCCTGGTCCAGTGAGCTGATTAATTGGTGCTGTGGAGATCAATACAAAACAGAAAATTAAAACAATTTTAAAGTGATTAAGTAGTTTAACACCTGTCTGATGCCACGTCAGGGCTGGGAGACAAATAAAGCAGGTGGCAAAGGGCCTGCTGGAGCCAGGGAGAGTGACAAATGGCTGCTGCAGCCTGGCTGCCCCATGCATCCCCACATTGAGACAGGACCCCCAAACAGTGCTGATCTGTGCAGGGCCCCAGTGCAGTAGCTAGGACCAACCCCTTCTCCTCCCCATGCTGCCCACTGTGGCTCCTGCATTCCCACTGGCCACTTGCTGCTGCAGCAGAGTGGTGCCCCATCAGTGCTGGGGTCTTGACAGGAGTAGTCTCCAGTGAGCACCAGCTCTGCCCACTCTGTGCCGGGTGCCAGGCAGCCTCAGGCTGTGTGGGCAGAGCTGGGAGCCAGCTGCAGGCCAGCCTGGCAGGCAGATGGATAGCAGCTCTGTTTCAATTCTGCATCCCTTTTCTCCCAGACAAACCCCGTCGGATTTTCATAAATCAAAGCGCCACACTGTTTAATAAAAATTTATTGACTTACAAGTGATTATTTATCAAAAGGCCATTAATAGCGGCTCCGGGAATGATGTGCTACTGGGTGGTGCGTGGAGACTAATAGCAAATCAATGCCAGCATCCGGGCAGAATGCATATGAGGGTTCCTGGCCCCAGTGGGGTGCACGGCTGCTGCAGCCGGAGCCAGCAGCCCCTACCCTGTGGGCCGCCCAGTGCTCCCCCCCTAGTTATTTATCGCTTACAAATGAAATGATCGATACTTTTAATCTAGAGCTAAATTTATTAACTTTCTCAGCGGAGAGAGACATATTGACTGGGGGCATGGGGTGGGAGAGCCAAGGAAAGATGGATGTGTGCCTCCTAACCTGTCCAGCCAGCTCCTTGCCTGCTGTAGAGCGTCCTGAATGCTGCTGGGGATGGTCCCCAAGCACAGCAAGGTGGCTGGAGGTCCTGCAAAGCTGAGGAGGGTTCTGCACATCACCATGGTGTCTGGTACAGGTCCAAGCACCTGAGGACATGGCAGGGGGGCAGGGGAGACCTACGGCCTTCAGCAATGCCTGAAGGAAATGTCTGTCCCACCCCCAGAGAGGAGAGCTCTTGGGGCACAGCCCTTGAGAGGGCTCAGGAGCAGCTGCTGAATGGGGAGAAGTGAAGGAGAGCCTGGAGACCCTGCCTGGGCAGCAGAGACTGGCAGGCAGCAATGTCCATGTCCCCAGCAGAGTTGTGACTCTAGCTGCAGCTCGGCACGTGGGGAAGGGCCATCCACAGTACCCAGTGAACATGGCACAGCCTCGCTGTGGCTCCTCCAGAGCTCACCAGACCGCAGCATGGTGCAGGGGTTTTCATCCAGATGGCCCCTGAGCAAGAAAAAAGCTTTGCAAGCCTTGCGGCCAGAGCAGCAAAGTTCCATCGGGCAAAGAAGAAAAAAAAAGCGCAGGAGAATTCGGATTTAAGGCCACTTACACAGAACAGCTGTCCTCACTTGGCATAGCAGATGCCCTCCCCAACAAACAACACCTGAGGTACAAAGGAGGCACTTAGGTAACTGCCTTCTCCAGAGTGCTAGAAAATGCTAGCAGGCTTCAGCAAGTAGCAGTGAAATGGCTCTTGCTTGTAAGAGCAGAGAACCCAGTGTAAGTGCTCAAGTTTGCAGGAATGTAAGGAAAATGGGAAAGTAAATGGGACAAATGCTCAAATGCAAGTTGTTTTACTGAGTAATTTACTTGCAGAGCAAAAAGGGGCACCACCATCAGCACAAGATTTCAGTTTTCTTGCAATAAGTTGATACTATCTATGTGTGTGTTAGTGCATGACAAGGTCAGATGCCACTGTTTCCCTCAGGAGACATTTGAAAAGGGATTTGCTGCCCCAGCCATGAAGTCTTCAGCTCTCCTACACACCCTAGGTTCCCACTATAGTAAGTACAGATTCCTCAGGAGCCCCACCTGCCATTCCAGTGACACCTGGCACCCCACAGCCCCAGGGGACAGGGGGAGGATTCCAAGGAGTATGATCATTACTGCATCAGGAGCAGCAAAGAGGCTGTTACTCAGACACTGTAGAATCAAGTCTGGGTCAAGCTGACACGAAGGTGGCAAAACAAAGAGATTTCTCCTGAAAGCAAATATGGATGTCGCCTGAGACCACATTCTGCTACTAAGGGGTTTATGCCACACACACGAGGGACACAGGCTCATGACGCCTCCCTTGGTTGTCAAGGCAGCCAATTTCAGCACAGCTCACCAGCTTTTGTGCTGTGGGAGACTTGTGACTGACACCCATGCACATCACACCAGTCCTTCCCGGGAGCTGGACACACCAGATGGAAGCACATGACACCGTAAGAGTTTCATTTAATATTGCCCCTGCAAGGGGCTTCACTGTAACAGTAACGAGAAGGCATCTTTGCCATGAGCTGCCAAGGGCCTAAAGACTCCAGGTAGTAATAGTGCCTCTGAGAAACAATAGCCAGAGGATGAAAGAGCGAGTCCATGCAGCTCTGGAGTAGCCCAAGTCCAAAGATTCAGAGTTGCTCCAGACAAGCCCTGGTTGGAGGCAGAGGGCTTTGGCCAGCTCCAGCAGCAGTGCTGGAGGCAGCAGACTCAGGAGCGGCTCCGGTCTTCATGGCTGCCTACAATCATTTTGCTGTACAGTTTCTGTTGCTCCTCCTTGAACGCATCTTTCACCTTCTCCCTTTTCAGTCCTCCATCCCTGGGGAGAGAGTCATATCAGAGAAGCTGCAGGCAGGCACCATCTTCAGCTGGGACTGCTCAGGGGAAGTCAGAGTTCCAGTGAGTGCTGACAGCTGCCCCTGTACCACATGCTGCCAGGGCACATCGCAGACCACCTGTCCCCAAAGGGCATCACTTTCTTACCTGGTTCTGCCAGAAGCTGCCCCCATGGCCCTGCACTGTGCTCAAAATAGCAACTCTGCCAGAAACATGAGCTACTCTAGTACCACTACAGGAGACTGCCTGCCTGCCTGCCTCCCGGGCTCTAAGACTTCAGTGCCTGGGAAAGCAAGTTCTCAAGCTGAACACACCTTGCTGAGCAGAAACAAATCAAACCCAGGGCATCCCAATGCAAGCTACAATCACAGAATGAAGCCCTGATGCTCAGCATACAGAAGCAAAGACTTTGGTCCCTACTACAGAAGAACATTCCTCCACAGGCCTGCTCTACCCTAAGCAAGAAACAAATGGAACTCTACAGCCCATAAGCACATGCCGGACCCAGAAACAAGGAACTCTGCCACCAGGAAGAGTAAAGCCTGCCTGGACTCACCAGAGCAGATCCACAAGGCCCCCCTGCCTGGCAATGGCTGACTTCACTCGATTGGCAAACTGCACTGCGTCCTCTTCAGGCTGTGGCAAAATAAGACAGTTCAGCAGGAGCAAAGGGCCAAATAGGAAAGCAGTCAGATAGGCCAGGTTCACCTTACCTGCCTGGTCATTGGGGGCAAGTACCAGACACTGCAGACGATGGCCCAGCTGGTCATCATCCTGAGGAGGTAGGTCACCATGCCATATTTGCTGCTGTTCCAGAAGGCATCTCCAAACTGTGGGTCATACTACAAAGGCAGAAGAGTTCATGGAAGTCAGGCAGTGGTTGCACCCTCTCTGAGGCTCCAACTTCCACCCCAAACTGAGATACAGGTCAGCTCTCCCAGCGCACTACATGGAGTGACCTCAGCTTTCCTGTGCCCTCAGACCAGGCTGGACTAGGCTGCCAAGACAGAGATACAGAGGGACAGACAGACTTAGGCCCTAAGAACGTTGCCTTCTCATACCTTGATGGCTACAGGGTAAACTGTGGCTCCAATTTCAAAGCTCCCCTTTTTGAACATCATCACAGATGTGTTGTTGATGCATGTTCCTGTAAGAGGCAAGCACAATCTTAACTTTCCTCACCAAGTCAGTTCAGAAGTCTAAGCTACAGGCTTAAGGATAGGGCCACAGGAACCCAGCAACTCTCCCCTAACTCTCAGTCCAAGCCCTGTTCTCTGTGCGCACAGAATGGGTCACCAGGACATCATGTATGACTCCTGCATTCTGGGCTCACTCAGCTCTAAAGACACAATGTCCCTTTTGTCTCAGTGAAGGCTCTCAAGCCCTTGGCAGTGTAAGAAGGAAAGGAACAGAGATGCAGTGCTATCTCAAGGTGCCTTCACCACCTGATGCTTGTCTGGCCTTGTTGCACTCACCTTCTGGAAAAATAAGAATGGGCAGTTTGCTTTTGTCCTGGACATGTTCTGTGAGCCTAAACAGAAGAGTGTCAAAAATTAGCAGAGGGGACAGAAGCTCTGACTAGCAATCCACACAGCACATAGTCCTTAACCTGCAGTCACCAGGGACTTTCAGGATGCCAACAACAGAGGCACAATCTCCCAGCACCTATGAGGTCATGCAGTGTCCTCATCCAAGGGAGGTGAGCAGCCCTCTACCTCCCGCAAGCCTTCAGACCCACCCCTGCAGCCAGCGACTGTCACACCTTTTGGCGACGAGGTGACGATCTTTGACCTCAGAACGTTCAAACCAGACATGGGGACAAGCTTTCACCATGGCTCTCTGTATCACACCCATGAGCCCTCCATGGATCTGACCCACCTGAACAGGGCAAGAAGACACAAGTTATAAGACCTGAGCACACATGAAAGTCAAGGCAGTGCCCAGTTTCACAGCCAAACTGAGGTTCATCTTCCTACCCCTACCCTGGAAAGGCTAAGAGGAAAAGTCCCAGGCTCTGACTTGAAAGACAGATACAGCAAACCCCAAGTGCTTTCCCCGTGGCAGGAGGTCCAGCTGGGGAAGCGCTTTGCTCTTCCAACAGCAGCAAAGCCTAGAGCTATTCTTGCAAAGCTGCGCCCACAGACCCCCAGGGCTTTGAGTTCCAGGCTGAACTTGCACAAACACCACGCACAACACAGTCTGACAGTGCCCTGCCATGTCATGCAGGGAAAAGTAGTTCTGCATGCTCTAAGGACTCTTGCTGCCAACTTCCTACCCCACAACAGGCTTGCTTGCTCCCTCCATGCAGCCTGCCAGGCCCGGGCAGGCAGAGCTGGTACCTTACCATCGCATAGTAGCCATCACTGGCCAGGATGATCACATCAATGGGGGAGGTGTGATTGGCCACACAGATGCCTCCATTTCGGGGTCTGTTTTCCCTAGACGCAAAACAAAGGTAGAGGTGAAGAAAGAGGAAGGAAGCATGAGGCCTGCATAAGGCCCGGCATGGACCACCTCCTAGGCAGGGACAGCCTGGAGCAGATGTGCCTTACCGGTCATGGTAGGTGATGATGGCTGTGAGGGCACGCACACAGATCCGGTAACACATCAGGTGGACGTGTTTGCTCAGGAAGTCCTTACACCTGCAGCCCAGGACAGAGACCATCACTCCCCAGTCCTACAATATCCCCGTAACAGTGCCACTCAGCCCAGCTGCCCCAGGCCGTGAGATCCAGCCAAGCCTTCACATCTCTGATACAGAAACACAGCATGTCCTGAGCTTTGCTGTCAGTTTACAATCACTGATTCGTAACTCATGAGAATAAAATCTTGGCCTTTGCTCTTTTCTGTTATTAATCCTTCTAGAGGCCAGGGCCAAGCTCTGTGCCAACCGGCTTAGTGCTCACATCTAGGCCCTTTGTTGAAAATTACAGGGTGACCATTCCTCAGAGGCCACAGCTGCCAGGACCACCTGCTGTGTCTGCAGGTGGCAGTACAGAAAGCCTTGCAAGAAAATTTCAGGATTATCAGGTCTCGAACTGTATGGAGTGCCCCCCATCTGCTCTTCCTTCGAAGATGAACTCACCTTCCATTTGGCAAATATCCCACCACTGTGGTACCAGTCACCAACAAGCTGATGCCAGTAAACGCCAGGGCTATCCTGCAGAAAGAGGAATAACTACATGCTAGCAAAACCAGGCCACCAGCATCCTCTTGGCAGGCAGGTCCCTGCACCAGCACTCACCTGAGGGGCAGAAGGAAGCAGTAGCGGATGAGCACACCGAGTCCCCAGAGCACAGTGAGGCGCAGGCTGATATACTGGAAGTTGTAGTTGGTCCTGCTAAGCAGGTTCCAGGACTCCAGCTCTTCAGCTGAGAACCTCTTGGTCACTTCATCATCCATGATGGTCTCGATGCCTTTGCGGCAGAAATAGAAGATATCTGAAAGCTCAAACTCAGGGGCGTCCAGGGCTTTGCTGCTGCCACTCCGGCGGATCTCCTTGATCTCCTCCTCCAGTGACGTTGGCTCCTTTGCAATGATACCTGCAACACACCATAGGCAGCTCTGAGCAAAGTGTGACTTGCCTGCTCAAAGAGAGACAAAAGCCAAGGCCCTTCCTCACCTGCCCTTCTCAGGGTCCCCTTCCTTTCTCCAGTCCAGACAGGCATAAACCAGTCCTCCCCACTATCTAGAAATGAAGCGCTTGCAGGGTGCTTCCCTGCCCTTCCTCGTGAAACAGAGCTCTCTCGAACTCCCTCCTACATGGAAAAGACTTCCCAGCAGACTTCAGCTGCTCAGAGACACCACATTTACCCCACCTCCCCAAAAGAATTTTGAACTCTCTGTGTACCCATGCAGGGCAGGATCTCACCATTGACATAGGGCTTGTACAACGGATGGTTCTTCTCCTTGGCACCACGCTCTATTCTCAGTGTTGCCCACTGCAAGACAGACAGGACAACCAAGATTTGCAAGGCCTATAGCTCCACACCACTGCCCATTTTACAGCTGACTTTCAGGAAGGGCCACAGGTCAGGGGAGAAGACGGGACTAAAGCAGGAGGCTTCCACACAGAACTGAAAGAGTGAGTGATGAACCCATCTGAACTGAGGTGGAACCTGAAACTGGCCTGGGAAACAGGGACTGCCAGAGGGAAGAAGAGTGCTCAGTGGTGAGACGGCACAGCAAGATTTTCTGCAGTTTCCGTGACCTCTCGGCTCTGCTGTACCTTGCACATGGTTGCCACTGCACAGCTTCTGGCTGAGCTATGCCTCCTGCTGGGGGGTCTGCACCAAAGCATAGGAAGCCGGTCAGGGGACCAGTGCTATTTTTCAACCCTTGTTTCTTCCAAATTCAAAGTGGAGACTGTGTTTTCAGGTTGCTGCTGAAAACATCAGGCTAATGATGGGATGGCATCCTTTCCCCTCTGATTCAGCTAATGGCTGCTGCTGCTGCTTCTCAGCTCAGCAATCTGCCCAAAACAGCAGCAGCAAGCACCCTCAGACAGCTGGTTGCCAAATCCTGTGCCAGGACTACTTGTTCTCTCAGCTAATTTTCAAGGGCACCAGCACAAACTGCAGGCTGGATTTCTGTGCAGTTTTCCTGCCTGCCCTCCAAGTAACCTTCACAGCCTGTAATTCATACAGGTCTGGAAGGACAAGCTTCTGAAGGAGGAAGACTTGGGTACAGCATGCTTATCTGCGAAGAAGGGGAAGTTGCTGGGAACTCTGGCATCCCGATCTCAGCCCATGCCAGCAGCAGATCAGTAGGCAGAAATGAGGGAATGCTAACTGCATACAGAGTGTCCTGCTCACCTTACAGCTGCCTTTGCCAGCCGCTAGAACTCCAGGATTGCAGAGGACTGCCTAGATACTGCCATCCCAGAAGTCAGCAGAAGAGCTCTGACCTCGCATGAGCTAAGCAGCCTATAGAGAAGGCATTCTTTTCAAGCCCGGTACATCTCCATCCTGACTGTGTCAGCAGCAAACCCAGCCTCCCACCTGAGAGGCACCAGGCAGGTGCCCTCCCTCCCCAGCAACACAGGTGTGCTGCTGCCAGCCAGGCCTTGCAGCTTGGGCTGTGTCCCACAAGCTGCCAGACTCTGCCACGCTCCCACATGCTGCTCCTCTGGGTTACCAACACCGGCTTCAAGAGCTGGGAAAGTATTTTGGGTAAATAATAGCCCTCCAAAATACAGTTCTGAATGGTCAAACTTAATGAGTGCATTTTCCACCAAATCAGTGACCAGTTGTGCATGAGTGCTCCTCTATCCCACCGCTAGGATTCTTTAATAGAAGCTGAAATAGACTTCCCAGTCTTTTCAGAAAAATACAGGTGTTGAGAATAAATGTTCCTGAATTGAAGGAAGGGAAAAAACCAAAGGAAAGCATTGTGAAAAGTTCCATTTAAAACCTTTTTTCCTGCCCACTTCAGTCAGTAAATTTGTAGTCAGGTCTTCAGATATCTGTGTAATGAAGCCCCTCACAAAGTCCAGGGTCTTCCCATTTACACCTCAGGCTTTTCGGAGGACTCAAGAGTTTAAAGAGCTGAACACTATGAACTCCAGGGCTGTCTTCCCAAGCCAGCCAGTACAGGGATACTCTGGGGACAACCAGCCCTGTTCAAACAGCAGTAGCTGTACCATGCATCCTTTAGCAGCATGAACTCCATATTTAAGAGCCTAAAACCTCCCTAGAAAGCACTTTGCCTTTCATCTGGGCTGCCACGGTAGGATGGTGTAGGCTTTACCTACTACTCTTAGTAGATAAAAAATTCTGGTCTGGTCAGGGACTTGCTTCAAGAGGTGTTGACTCAGAGATAGCCCATAAAATTAGTCCACCAAAGGCAGGCAAGGGAACAGCATGACAACAAGCTGGAAAATTCCACTTGGCCTCTCTGTGCCAAGAGGGTCAGCAAGGGCTGCTGGTTGTCCTCCAAGGCAGCAGGTCCAGACACAGCTCAGTAGGCGACACTCCAGGACAGAAGCATGAGAGCTCTGGGTTCTGGCCACAGACTACTCAGGGCTAGCAGGACAAAAGGCTTGCTTCCTGCCTTACCTCCTCTACTTTTGCTTCATCCAAATGTGTCCTGGAGAGGAGCAACCTGCTGGCTGCAGTCTGGTCCTTCCCCATCAAACCTGACATCAAGCTGTACCAGCACTCTGCCTTGCCTGGGACACTAACCCCTCCAAGCTACCCCTCAGATCCTGCGGCACTCCTGCCGACTGCTGAGCCTTGCTAAACTATTTCTTCACTTGAAGACTTACTAGATTAATTACAGGGAAAAAACAGCTCACAGACAGAGGTCTTGTAAGCTGCATTTGGCTGAGGTGAGCCAAACAGGTCAATTTGCAGCAGCACGACATCAACAGCCCAACCTTCCACTCCAGTCACCCACAATGCCCTCCTGAGGCAAAAGCCTCCCTTCGTATCATGACCATGCTTGGACAAACCTCTGCAAACACACAGAACATTCTGAAAACGTGACTTACCTGAAAAATCTTTAATAAAGTTTTCATGTAAACCTTGCGGATGCCAAAGGAGACTCCAAAAATTGCTGGCACGATGATGAAAACCAGAAGCAGAGTGAAGAGGACAGTTATGGAAATCCCCAAAAGGTTAACCACTAGGCTGTCAAAGGGGAGCAGGAGGAACATGGTGAAGGGCCCAGGCAAGGCTGGTGCCCTGCAGCCAGACAGAAGGGCTGCTTGCAGCAATGAACCAGTCCTCCTGTTACTCAGCAACAGTCTCACACATGCACCGAGTCTGCAGCCTGCTCACAGACCCCATTCCAAAGTTCACATCCTTTTGGGGCTCTGAGAGAGAGAATGCAAAAGGATCAGGGAGAGCACTTGGGAAAACAAGCCAACAGTCTGCCAGGAGCTCAGGTGAGTTCAGACGGCGCAGGCCAAAGAGCTCAGAGCAGATGGTGCACACACACTGGTTTGTCCATGGGTGTGTGGTGGGCACGGCAGCAACACAACTGCAGGAACGGATCCCTTCCCAGGCTGCCACTGAGCAAGTCCTGCCGTGGGGCAGCTTGTGCAGAATCTGGCAGCAGAATCCCCTCCTGGCTGCTGAGAGCATGCAGAGCCTCTTCAGAGGGACAAGGTGGAGTCCATCCCTGAGCCTGCATTGGAGGAGATCGAGGGAGTTGGCACTCACAGGAGCCTACCGTATGTGGAGCTATTATCGTTCTCCCCACGAGGACATGCGCACCAGCACGGATCCTTGCATGACGCCTGGAACAAGTTTAATTCTGGAGGCCCCTGGCATCCACTCACGCTGAAGGGTCATTACAGCCACAAATGAAGCCTGTGTCCCTGGAAAGCTTTCAAACAGCAAGTTGGCTTCTTGGCAGACGTGGCACTCACATGCCACCAGCAGCAGTGAAGGAGAGCAACTGAAGTCAGCAGACCGGAGAGATGTCAACGCAGAGAGGGTGGCAGGACACCAGAGACAGTGAGCTCTGAAACCTGGAAGGCAGTACTTGGGCTGAGGCCACACCATTCAGAGCAGCTCCTGAGACACAGCAAGACTGAGACTGGTACTCTAGCTACTGCCTGTTACCGTCACTTGGGAATCACCTCCTGCTGCCATTCATCCTGTATTTTCATACCATGCACACCTCAGATGGAGCAGACTCATCCAGAACCACACCTACAGCACAGGATGCTGCAATCAGGTCCCAAGTACAGGAAAGGAGTGACAGAAAACCCTTCCTCATGACAAAGATCTTATCACGTTTCTCATTTCAGGGGCATCTGAGAGAAATGAGGAAGCCAGGTACCCAGATTCCTGGGAAGGCATCACTTCCTCTGCTCCTGTACATCTCATCTCCAGTGACACAGGGCAGATTTATAAACAGTTCAGGACAGGAAGTTAGCCTAAGGGGAGAATTACTGCTGATGATTAGTCAAAGAGGAACTTGCTGGGGCATAGGGACCAGTCAAAGGTCACACACCCACAGGGCCAACGGTGGCTTGTGATAAAAACTGAGTCTGCTGGGGGGAGGCTCCCCTCTGGACACCACCTTCACCTGGCTACAGAGTCTCAGCCTGAGGATGGGATTTAACAGGTACCTGACAAGCACACATGGCAAAGAAGAGTCTGTAAAGGTCCTCTTGTTCCCCTGTACACTAAGTTCCAGCTGCTGGTTACACACTGCTGTACCAGTAATGTTAAGAATATTGTTAGTGCTTCAAAGGCATATACACAGACAATGTACTGGGAGAGGCAGCTCGTCAGCCACACGTGCAGCTGTCCATTATGCCACAGCTGTCACCCATCAGAACCAGGACTCATACTGGTAAACTGGTCAGACCGGCCCCCTGAGCCCGTAGCCGCGGTTGTGAGGGGTCAGCTATTACTCTCCCGCATCGTGCCCCCCGCCACGGCAGAGCTCACGTGTGCTGCAGTCCTGCCCGCGGGCTCCCGGCGGGTCGGCGCTGGCAGCCGCCCGTCCGGCCCCGCCCCGGGGCTGGGGCACGGCCGGGCGGGCCTGGCAGGCATAGAGACCGCAGCCCGCACCGCTACTTCGGGGCTGCAGCGACTGACCATCGTCCGCGCGGCCGGCAGACCAGCGTAACGGCCCGCCGGAGGCCGGGGCGGCTGCAGCGAGACTGGGGGCGGCGGCGAGGGTCGCTCTCAGCTCTGTTCCGCCGCGGATCACGGCAGGGCCGGGGCTCGGCCCTCCCGTCGACTTTCGTCCTCGGTGTGCACGGGGCGGGGGCGCGCGGGGGCG